>BSBK01002437.1:1042500-1642500 GCA_027943335.1 Chamaecyparis obtusa | reverse complement strand
GATAAACTCGAGTTGATTTTTGAGTTATCAAGAAATAAAAAATAATTAACTCACAAAATCATGCAAAAGCATGCAAGAACAACTTTTTAACTCAAATCAGAAGTTTAGATCAGCTTTGAACTCAAAATAGAGTGTTGAGTTTCTAAAAGTTAACAACTTGCATTGATTTCCTGATTTTGAGTTTAACTGCTCTTTCAATGTGCACAATTAATTATGAATTAATTAAATAAATAAAGTGATTTATCCTCAACTTAACTGATTTTTGAATTAAAATAATTGATTTATGGGTTAATCAATTATTAAATCAAACTTTATTCAAAAACTATATTATTAAAAATTGACAATTGACATTAATCAATTAAATAGGAACTTAATCAATTAGTCATGAGATTTTTGATTTTATTGTCAAAATTAAATAATACAATTTAGGAATAATTTAATTAAATCTAATTAATTAAATATTTAGAATATTCAATTAATCAAAATTTAGGATAAATAAGATTTATCGCCAAATAATTATTAAATTAAAGATAATTAGGAATAAATAGGAATATTGCTAGGAATATTTCCTGATGCAAAATTTAGGATAATCAATTAGGATTTGATAATGTGCAGATGTGCCTTAGGTTAGGACTTCGATGTCGATTTCATTCGATTTTGAGTATGTAGGAGGTTAATGAACCTATAGCCCATTTTTGGGGTATTACATTTGCCCCTCTTTGAATCACTGTGCTAAGCATAGTGGTTCAAAGAATAGTCTATGTATGATATACGATGTGTGAAACTAATTTGAAAGATTTGAAAGAGAGATATTGACCCAAGCCCAGAATGACAAGGAATCGAGATGATGCTAGCTATATCAACAATGAACCGGTGATTATGAAAAAATGCCAAAACACCTGATTCTGAACCTTATGATTGCGAAGAAGTGAGTGATTGATTCCAAACCTCAATGTCCTTATATGAATCATACTGGTATCACATCCTAAACCCATCAGTTACAAAGAATCAAGGAAATAACACTAATGAATCGATAGTTATGAAAAGCTGATACAGTTTACAAGATAGATTTGTATACAATCTAATATGCCCCAAGAGATGATAGATTTGCCTCAAGCGATGAGGACTTTAGATGAATCAACAACTAGATGTGGTTGTTGTCTTAATTAATGAGGAAAGATTGATTGACAAAATTGAGTTACAGACTTTGAATGATGTGCAATACCATGCCCCCTTCGGGATGAAAATTAAAATCTGACAAGAAAAGTCAGTGTTATAGTTTAGAAGCATGTTAATTGATTTGAGAAGTGGTTATACATGTTCGAGAACATGTTTTGCATCATTTCGAGGTCCAAAAGACCAAGTTTCACTAGGTTAAACCATGAGTTGACCATAGTTGACCAAGTTGAAATTTTGATAGTTTGATGTAAGATAGTCAGTTAAGTTGAATACTGGATTTTTGTGATGATTGAAGGTTGATTATGCAAGCAGTCAGACATCCTGAGTCTAAAAATTTTTAATCACAATTTTTACATAGTAAATAATCTCATATTTCAATTTTGATCTTGAAAATGGGTTCAGAACGTCGTAATTAGCCAGGGGTGTGATTTTCGTGAAAAATGCAGCACTTTTGAAAATTAGGTCAAAAGCTATATAAAGGTCAGAAGGGTCATTTTCAAATCATTTTCACCATTGACTTTTGAAAACCTTGTGGAGCCCTCTGAGCGAGAAAATGGTAGAAATGAAGGTACATGTGTCTAATCACCATTTTGAGCGTAGCTAGAGGCATCAGAGACCTCGATAGTATGGACATCTAGTAGGTGGACCTCTTTGCTTCTCTGAAAAGTCAATTTTTCTTTGTTTATAGCCTTTTTAGTATTTGTTTTGTACATTTTTAATTTTTAATTTTTGCATGCATGGAAACTCATGCGACTATCCATTTGGGCTTGTACGACTTTTCAACCCTAGTTAGATTATCATTTCTATAACCCCCAAGACTCGTATGAGAGGGACCCAAGAGTCGTACAACATTTCATTGGGTCCCTCCTAACTCATACAAGGAGGTATACAGTGTCGTATCATCATGCTTTGTCATATGGTAACCAGTGAAAATTCGTATGAGTTGGTCTATCAGTCTGCTTTGTCATTTCAAAAATAGTGAGCCCAAAACTCATTTCTAGGGCAAAATTTTGAATTTTCTGAACTTTGAGCTTGATTACCGAGTCTTTAATCTACCTTGTAAAATAGCAAACTGTTCCATTCTGGTATGTGTAGCCTATTTTTCAACCAAAATACTAATAGGGTTCCCTATTTCTATGTTGTGTAGGTCATATATCTTGATGTTCACATATGTATCTCACATCCAGCCACTCAGAGGCTCTGTGTTTCCTTGCCTGATCCGATGAGAGTACATCTTGGTGCTTGCGGTTTTGAGTATTTGATCCATTTACCCAAGATTAGGGTAAACCATGGTCTTTTGACAATATTGATAAAGAGATTTCATTTAGAGACACAGACATTTCATCTTCCTACTGGAGAGCTCATTGTGACTCCAAAGGATGTTTATAGGATTCTTTGTATTCCATTCCATAGTAGTCAGCATCCAGCGTATGTGAGTTCGGGGAACTCTGGACTATTAGCTTTTAGACATCTCTTTGGAGATGACACTCGGTTGACTGGGTCTATTTCATGGGAGACCCTGGTGTAGCATTATGGACAGTCTCATAGACTACAATGTATTATAGCTAGGATGATCGACGGTATCATCATGTCTGACTATTAGCAGAATGGTCTTCTGATGGGCTGGGCCCCTATGGTTGCATGTTTGATGGTGACTCCTTTCGAGTTAGCCTGGGGTTAGTGTCTTTTGGCTCACATGTTCTCTGAGATGCACGAGGTAGTGTATCAGGAGAGCAAGATTTTTGTTTTTGGTGCTCTTGTTTTACAGATCTAGGCATGGGATTGTATCCTAGTTTTGAGACCAGTGTGTACCTCACAGAGGAAACCACGGGAGCCTGTGATATATATATATGTGTGTGTGTGTTGGATATGTCATACAGGGGCATATGGGCCATGTAGAGTATTGGAGATGATGTCTTGATGACATGACCTTTGTACAATGGAGGCCCTATTTAGAGATTGAGTCTTGGCCTACTGCATGAGAGTAGTTTAGTTTCTTCTTTCAGAGCTAGGTGCTGATAGGATGATCATCCTCTATTCTGGAGAGATTTCTTATCACCAAGGTATGGCGTTAGTATGGATGAGTGCAAGATGCACCATAGGATTACACCACTTATACGTGAATAGCTCCTGAGCTCAGACCTAGATGGACCTCGAGGCTTTCTTATGCCTTGTGTTCATAGGAGTAAAGTGGTATCATTGGTAGAGATTGGGAGTATAGACCACAGGTTGGAGATACCACAGTTACAAATGGTTTTATTACATGGCTTGCTGATCATTCTGTACACAGATTCTCTAACCCTACAGAGTTGATCCCCTCCATAGAGGAGGTGATGGATGTCATAGGTGCTCCGATGGGATAGGATCCTAGACCCACACAGGTTCTGATTGCACACCCCACACCTATGAGACCGAGAGCAATGGCTCCTCCACAGAGACCATCTAAATAGATGATGCCCCCTTGTCCCAATAGTTCCATAGTAGGTAGAGCTATAGGTTTAAAAAGATGGATAGGGGAGAGGGTGGTATTATAGAGAGTGTTGGTAGTGCTGAGGAGATACTTGTAGCTAAGTAGGTTGTAGGTGGTGATACTGATCCCATACAAGAGGATACCAGTTTTGATCTGTATGCAGAGGTTAGACATTGTAAGGTGCAGAGACCAGAGTGCAGACTGCTGAGGATATTGACATGCTAGTGGAAAATGCTAATCACAGTGTCCCATTGTCTACACAGGAGATCATGAAGAGGCTCAGGTTACAGGTCTAGGACCTAAAGGTGCATAGTGCTTACTGGGAGAAGAGATATCTAGAGGCAGATAGATAGTGCACTGAGCTTCATGGTGAGATTTCATGGTTACAAGTAGAGGTTATCCATCAGACCTCCATATCTTCTTACTATGTTTTTTCATATTACACAGCAATTCCACTTGCTCATAGAGTTCCTTCATATTCTCAATACATGATAGCATCAAAGGAAGCGAGAGCACCTACGGTCAAGGTAGTACCAGATGCACCACCACCACCTCGACCAAATGGAGAGGATCACGCCGACAGTTGATCTGTCATGATATTCTGATATTTTTGGTTCTCTTTTGATATTGATACTATCCTGATAGCTCACATGAGCTCATTCTTTTGTACATTATGTCAGTAGTGCACCCCTGACTATTTTGAGTTTTATTATATATATATGAGATCGAGACTTTTGGTTGTGACTTCATTTGTACTTGCCATATTTTTTATGTATGATGATAGCATGTGATGTAAATGCTATGAGTAGAGTAGAATGTATGTATGGATTCATGCAATGCAATGATTTACTTTCATATGTATGAATGTTATGAAAATGTACTTGATTATGGAAAGTGTATGTATGGAAATGTATGTAATACAATAGATGGAATGAGTGATTATGAATATGTAATGAAAATGCAATGATACACATGATATTTTTTGCAGGTATTGATGAAGACAAGTACTCAGTCTTATGTCAAAAAGGATGTGTAACCTAGGATTGCGACTACTTGCATTTTTGTGAGAAGACCTTCGTATGAGATTCAGCTCTTCATTTATAGTTCAAGTATAGTTTTAGAAGGATTGTGAAAGATTGTCAAGCAATTCGTGAGATCATGCAATCATGCAAAGTATAAAATGAAATGCAAATGAAATGTAACTTAAGACCTAGGACCTAATCACTGATCATATGTCATTCATTTGTCATCATTGATTTTTTATTTTTTTTTAGGTAACCAGATAAATCAATACAATGCCCACTAGTTTATAAAAACCATAGACATATGAATACTGATTTATATGCGCAGGAATCAATACAATGCCCACTGGTCATAAACCATGAACATATGAATATTGATTTTTTTTTCCAAATGTCAGATTAGATATAACCATCAAGCCATAAATGCCAGGATGACCTGAGTATCATTTCCATTTTAATATAGAAATTTGTATAAGCATCAAAACATAAATGTCATGATGACCAGAATATGCCTTGCTAAAACAAACACATCAAGCAATCAAGAGATCATTCTAAATCCAATGTGAATTACCCGTAGTGACCCTTTATTGTTCACATCCTTAGGCAAGATTGTGTTTCTCAATAGGAGAAAGAACTAACTCAAAAAGACAATAGTTAGATCAAGCTTCCTTGAATTTTTTGGGTATCAATGGTCGAGGTATGCATGGCCATCCAATTTGGGATAGAGGCTCTTATAGTCGAACACCATTTCAATCCAGAATTTCCAAAGTTGTTAGATTTTCACATACAAGAAGAAAACAAATAAAAGATTATGCCCCCAGTCATTACTCTCTAAATCCTATTAAGGACATCATCAAAGAGCTCATGGGAACAAAATATGCAAAAATCTCAATGTGAATTAGTAAGCATACAAGGAGATAAAAGCATGAGGCACAGATTGTTTTCATGTTGTGTTTGATTGCGTTGTTGTAGATGCAAAATCCTTTCTGGAGAGGAGACTAACTAACTGACTCGGATGAAGCTTCAAAGGACTCTAACTAGATATGACTCATCTAAGATGTACTGGAGGCCATAGGATATGAAATTAATTTCCCCCAAGTGTTAGGCATTGATAGGATACACACGCTTTGGCTTATTGGTGTATAGACCGACTTATTGAAAATGGCAATGTGGGAACAAACCAAGAGATATGTATAAACTAAAGCAAGACTGAAAGCTGGGAAAGACCAAGATTATGCTGATAGATGGAGCATTTTGAAACAAGTGGCACCCATTTGCTGAGTTTTCACCATCTTGGTAGAGATTCTATTTTTGTTACCAAGGCACCTGTTTCCAGGTTTTCACCAAGGCACTTTTCTTTTTCTCATTTTTTTGTATTTTTCATTTTTTTAATTTTATTTTTTTTGTACTTTTGATTTTTTTATTTTTTTATTTTTGTGAATCATCAAGGTGCCTATTGCTAGGTTGTCACCAAGATGTTCATTTTTTCAGGACTTTTTCAGATTTTTAAAATTTTTGTGGGACATTTTGCAAGGACTGAATGCCTTAGGCATAGAATTTCTTCACATGGAGAATGTTGATTGGTTCTCAGAGCTGTTCTCCTTCAATCGTTGAGAGTTTATAGGCACCAAAGCCAAAAGTAGCAGTAATAAAAAAGGGACCTAGCCAGTTGGGTTCAAACTTCCCCTTGCATTCTCTATGTGATTGATTTTTAGGATTCTCTCTCAAGACTAGATCGCCAACCTGAAATTATCTATGTCTGACTTTCTTGTTGTAGCCTCTAGACATTCTCTTCTGATATACTTTGAGATGATCATATGTTGCTTGTCTGCGCTCATCTAGTAGTTCAAGTTCTTAAACCCTAGACATTATGTAGTCATCATCAGTTACTAAACCACGCATTCAGATTCTTAGTGATGGGATTTCAACCTCAATAGGCAGTACCGCTTCAGACCCATAAACTAAAGTGAAAGGTGTAGCCCCAGTAGGCATTCTAATACTTGTTCTATAGGCCCAGAGACCTGGATTGATCATGAGATGCCAGTCTCTTTCTATTTTATTAACTATATGATGCAAAATTTTCAATAGATTCTTGTTTGAAGCCTCTGCTTGTCCATTCCCTTGAGGATAGTAGATAGATGACCAATGTTGTGTAATCTTGAATTTGGCACATAAATCATCCAAGTCTTTGTTCTTGAATTGTCCACCATAATTTGTGACTATGGAATGTGGAATACCATACCAGCATATGATGTAGTTCAAGATGAACATAGATATTTGTTTCCCAATTGCTTGTGTTAAAGGGACTGCTTCTACCCATTTTGTGAAATAATCTGAAGTTGTGATTATATGGGTATGTCCATTAGAAGAATGAGGATTTATGGATCCTATAAGATCAAATGCCCATTGATGAAAAGGCCATTGAGTAGTGAAGGGAATGAGATCTCTGCCTAGACCATGAATTAAGTTGCCTTGCACTTGGCACTTTTGATAGTTCTTAGCAAACTTGATAGACTCTTTCTCCATTTCAAGCCAATAGTACCCAACCCTAATAAGTTTTCGAGCTAGTGTTAAACCATTCGAGTGTGACCCAAAAATACCATCATGGACTTCTTCTAATGCACATTGAGACTCTTACCATTCTAAACATCTAAGTAGCGTACCATCTAGACCTCATTTGTAAAGATCATGACCAATGATGACATATCGGGAGGCATTATGGATAAGGTATCTCTTTTCATTATGGTTGAAGGTATTAGGAATGATTTGGTCTTTAAGATAGGAGAATAGGTTTTTATAGCGGGAGGGATCATGACCCACAATGGTGCAGATCATATGGGTATCAGGGGAGTCATATGCAGGATAAGATAGTGCTTCCACTAGGAACTCGTATCATAGCTCATGTTTAGGTTGCTGTAATAAAGTAGATAATGTTTCCATTGCATCGGCAACCTTATTCTCTATTCTAGGTATTTTCTCAAATGTGATAGAGATGAAACATTTCTTGAGATCATCTACCATTCTCTAGTATGGAATGAGCTTTTCATCATTTGTTTGGTACACATCATTAACTTGATCTATTACCAGTTGTGAGTCTCCATGAATGTGTAATTCTGTTACTCTCCACTCAATTGCTATTTTCATACCATTCAGAAGGGCTTCATATTCAGCAATATTGTTTGTACAAGGGAACTTTAATCTGAATGCTTTAGGGATGGAGTATCCTTGAGGAGTGATAAACAAGATGCCTTCTCTGGATCCATTATGTGTATAGGAGCCATCAAATAACAATTGCCATTCTCTAGAAGAAAGATTCATGATAGAGGAATCTGGAAATTCCATTTGCATTGGTGTGTCATCAAACAAAGGTGCATCTACTAATTGATCAGCAATAACTTGGCCTTTAATAGCTTTTCTTTCAACATATTCAATGTCAAATTCACTTAAGAGCATGACCCATTTGGCTAATCTACTTGTGAGGGCAGCTTTGGTTAATAGGTATTTTAGTGGATCAATCTTAGCTACTAAATGTGTGGTATGAGCCAACATATAATGTCTCAATTTCTGTGATGCAAAGAGCATAGCTAGACAAGCCTTTTCAATCATAGAATAGTTCTTTTTGTATGCTACCAATGTTCTACTGATATAGTATATAGCTCTTTCCTTTTTTTTCTCATCATGTTGTGCAAGCAATGCCCATAGTGATGTATCTGTTGCAGAGACATATAAGATCAATGGTTTCCCTTGAATAGGAGGCATCAAGATGGGAGGATTTGATAGATACTTCTTGATATGATCAAAATTCTTTTCACATTCCTTGCTCCATGCAAATGTCACACCTTTATGTAATGTCTTTATAAAAGGTTGTGATATGTCCACTAGCTGAGATATGAAGCATTTGATAGATTGAACTCTCCCTTGTAATGTTCTCATTTGGCTGATGTTCTTGGGAGGTTGCATCTCCATGATAGCTTTAACTTTAGATGGATCTACTTCAATTCCTTTCTTTGAAACTATGTATCCTAAGAGCTTTCCAGAAGTGACACCAAAAGCACACTTCTTAGGATTTAGTCTAAGACTAAATTTTTCCATTATGTCTAGTATCTTGCTCAAGTCATTTAGATGTTCAGCTCTAATCATATATTTTCCTAAAGTATCATCAACATAATCCTCCATAGTCCTATGCATCATGTCATGAAAAATAGAAGTCATAGCCCTCTGATATGTAGCACCAGCATTCTTAAGCACAAATGGCATGACATTCCAACAGAAGGTACCCCACGCACATGTGAAAGCAGTTTTCTCTTGATCTTCTGGAGTAATTTTTATGTGATTATATCCAAAAAAACCATCCATTAAAGAATACATCTCAAAGCCCGTAGTTATGTCCACTATCATATCAATGCTAGGTAATGGAAAATCATCCTTAGGGCATGCTTTGTTGACATCTCTGAAATATGTGCACACTCTTATTGATTTTTCTGGTTTAGAAATAGGTAAAATATTAGAGATCCACTCTGCATAATCAATAACTCAGATAAATCCGGCTTTTAGGAGCTTCTCTAATTTAGCTTTTACCAAGAGTGCAACATGTGGATGCATCTTTCTCAATTTTTTCTTAACAGGTTTAACGTTCGGAGCTATAGATAAATGGTGCATTATAAGATCAGGATCCAACCTTGGCATATCTAAATATTTCCATGAAAAGTTGATCTTTTTCTTTGTTAACAATGTTGTAATTTTTTGCTTTTCTTCTTCTGATAAGGATTGTGCTACATGGATCAACTATGGTTCTTCTATTGTTCCCAAATTGATAGATTGAGTGGGCTCAATTAGAATTGGAGATCTATCCTGTAAATGACTCAGAAGGACATCAAATATCTCATCCTTAGGCACCTCAGAGAGGTTTTCACCTTCAGATATATCTTTTATTTTTACTTTTGTAGGTTTTGAGATTGCCGCGAAGTGGTTTTCACCCTCAGAACTCCTTTTCTTTTTATTCTTATTCTTATTTTTTTGACTAAGATACTTGATGTCTGACTCCATCATGTGAATGCTCAGTTCACTGATGGAAGTCCTCATAGGCTCAACTATATTTAGGTAGCAAGCAAGGGCATATTCAATGGGAAAGGTATAAATACCTTGGTTCAAGTTGGTGGATGTTATGTCAAGAAGGTCAGGGCATTGGATAGTCAAAGTGGTGAAAGATTGAGAAAGAGTGTTTATAGATATGGATCTATCATCATTGGTCCTAACCCGATGCTCAAGTTCAAAGGTGATATTACAACTTAAGACATTCAATTCATGAATAGGCTCAATGTCATTGGGGAAATCCACTTCATCCATTGGTGGATCAGACTTGATAAGTTCATCATTTCACTCTAGACTTACATTAGGTTGAGGTGCATATTGGTGAATAACATCAACATGCTTTTCTATAATAAGTGCATCTAGTTCTGGAATGACTCCCCATTCATAGTCATTTGATTCATCTTCTATTTCTTCATCTAGACCTCTAGGAAATCTGAGAACATGAGTAAAGTCGGGATGAATACCCCAAGAAGGGTTTCCCTCAAATTTTGAGTTGAATTCACACTCATGGGAATCTATCTCAGAATAGCTACCACCTTCCTCTTTTTTATTATTTTCAAGATTAGTTGGTTCTTGTGTTGTAACTATCTCTTGCTCTATAGTAGGTTCTTGTGTTTCTACTACATTTATTCTTTTTATTGGATCATCTTTGGCTTCAAGGAGGTCTTTTATTTCTTTAGGAAAATGCTCATAAGGAAAGAGCTCATCAGTGGTGTTTGAATAATCACTATCAGATTGTTCAGTTATTTCCCCCTTTAGTTGATTTTCTACGGAAGGCTCAATCTATTCTAATACATGCGAGGAGTTCTTGCTAAGACATAAAGGTTTCTTCATGTATCCTAGACTTGTTGTATTCTTGTTTGCTCAGCCATGATGATCAAGAGGTTTCAGAAGACCTTTACCCTATAGTCCTAGAGGTCCTTTTCCTTTATATCCCATCTTTGTGATCAATTTGTCCACTGGGCCATATGACTTAGAAGGGATGTTCGGTATTTTAGAATCACATTTTTAACTTGAGATTTAGGTTCATCTTTGTATAGCCATGCAAGAATAGCTTCATCTTCTTCAAAATCCTATTTTAGATACTTGTTCTGCAACAAAATTTCCTTTATATGCTTCAAGAGGTTCTTTAGACTCTAGCTTGGACTGTTTTAGAGTTTTCCCGTAAGACTTAGGAGAGATAGGGAGAGATGTCAAAGATAAGACTGGCTCTATAGTATATTTTGTTGGCAATTTGGTTGAGGTATGTGTTGGATATATTCTTAATTTTCTAAGGTGTGTGTCAAAATTTTTGGTTAAATCTCCTTCCAGGTGTTTTGATTGGTCTAGGGTTTGGAAAATTCACAGGAAATTGTCATAGCCGAGTTCAAAAAATCCTTACCCTAGGTCTTGTCTTTGAAGAATTTTGAATTCATGTCAAAAACCCTAAAATGTTTTCCATTTTCAAATAAACCCTAAGTCATTCTCCTCATTTCTTTTCAAACGTTACTTTTTAAGTCACTTAAGTTCTTTAAAGAGCACATGCATTTATTTTTCATGCGGGGGTTATATCTTTTCCTAAGTCTAGAACCCCGGTGATATAAATAACATATCCTATGTCCTAATTACCTTGTATTCTAATGTTTCGAGTTTCATTCAACTGTGAATCTTTAGAGGAGATCTAACTGTGGTCACGTGTTCACATGGAATATTTCCAAGCCATGCGAACATGCGAAATAACCATTGATTTTATAATGAAGCTTGATGCGGAAACAAGGTGGGACCACTGACAAGTATTTCACAAGTGGCGGCCTTTTATTTGTAAAGGATAGTGGGGCTGGTGACAGAGGAATCTCCAAAGTTTGAAAAGCAATAAGGGGAAGATCAGACGGTTGTCATATAATCGCATGGGATCTTAGAAGCCTATGCGATCATGCGACAAGCCGTTGATCTTGCATTAGACCAAGCGCGATTCTCAGGTGGAACTTTTGACAGATGTACATGAATAATGTTTTCTCATTGGCTAGTATCAGCAGACACCAGTGCTCGGAAAGAAAGAAAGTACCTAACAATTTGCCAGGTGTTGCAAGTGTGGATTTTCTTTATTGACAAAGGTGAGGTGGGACCGGTGATTTGAAGGAAGACAATGATGGTGATAAATGCTAATGGGTTTTTGCATGTTCACATAAGCTTCTTTTAAGCTACGCGATCATGCGAATAACATTTTGTCTTAACGGTGGAAGTTATAAGAGACCGCCAAAAATAGAGAGGTAAAGTGACGGTTAGTCGCATGTTAGCATGAGTGATTTTCACGTTATGCGATCATGCGACAAGGCAACATGTGGCATTCCTGTGAGGTGGCGGTCTGGTTCAATTTAGTTGCCTAGGTGGATATGCAAGCCAACCAAACAATGCCAAGTGGCAAAGGTCAAATGTGGCATCCAACTAGGTGGTGAGGAGGCTCTCGGTGGGCCCTTTGACTAGGGGAAATGTAGTGTACGATAAGCTAAGGGTGGTTGCATGATCTCATGGGCCATTTTTGGCCCATGCGATCATGCGCTAGGCTGACACGTGGCAGGTTCGTGTGAATTCGCCAAATGGATTGCCCAGTTTGAAAAGTATTTAGTGAATTAGAGAATGAGGTCTTTGCATTCGCTTGTTCGTGAAATTAAACCTGTGGTTTGCAAAATGATTAAGCGAATTGGCGACCCAATGATATTGTGACATGTGGCGCCCAATTGGAGGTATAAGGGGAAATAAAATATTTTATTATTTTATTTCTATGCATTAAAAATCAAAGTTAAAACATATTTTTATATAGTTTTAACTATATGATAAAATTCAAATATCAAAATGGCAGAGCTGGGAGATTGTTTAATAGCAGGGCACATTTTTGCTCCAAATAGTAAGTATTATATATCATTGGAAAGGTGAGAGAATGAGGATTTCATTTTCAGAATCAGATTTGATGTAGGTCTAGCTAGTTTCAAGATATTTGCAGTTGAATGAAATAGGGGGCTAGGAAGATATTTTGAAAATATCTATTTTGTTCAATCCGGTGATTCACAGTTTGTTTGAAGATGTGACAAGTGCTTTCCAGAGTTGATAGCAGGTTCCATTTCCAGTTTGAAGAAAAATGACTCATCCAATGAGTAGAGAGGAGGAAGACAAGTGTTGATTTTTGATGATTTTTGAGTTTCTTCCTTCTCCTTCTTATAGTCCTTTCTTTTCTTTGTAAAGGGGTCCAATTTTGGGAAGAACTCTGGTCTAGGTTCCAGATTCTGGGTAAACATCCATTGAATGGTTCCAGGTCTGTGGTGATTCCAACAGGGGGTTCTCCAAGAGAAGGGTCCAAATGAAATTCCATTTTGGTTCATGATTGTCTATCATAATGGTCAATATTCTTCATTTTCTATCATAGTTTTAATGCTAGTATTTGTAAATTTGATTGCAAATCAAAGTACATGTAAGGCATGTATGGTTTTCAAAGAATTGTCTTCATTGTATTGAGTTTCAATTTCAGTATGAATTCAATGTTCAAGGGATATTGAGTTTGTCTTCTCCAAGGGAGAATGTATCTATTTGTATTTGGATATCCTTCAAGGAAGGATTGTAAAATCCTTAAATGCAGATTGGAAATTAATCAGTACTATGAATTTGTATGATTCTTCATATTGAGTGATGGAAATGTGTTAATGTAAGGCATTAATGCAAGAATATTAATCAATGAAACATGGTTTGCAATTTGGGTTTTTATCTACTGGTTTTGACTCCATGCCTGGATTGAAGGCACTGATCTTTACTGTTAGAAGTCATTTTCCAAGCAAGCATCAATTTAATCAAGCAACTTTCCCTTTCTGTTGATGAGTTTGAAAGATAGATTGAGCATGTGGGTAGGCTTCCCATAACAGAGATTCATCTCAATTATGAATCCTGTTGCAGGACATATTTATTCTATTTAATCCATTAGTGAATCTGCTTATTAGGTGTTTGTATTAGTTCATATCAGTTTGCATAAGTAGAGAAGTAAGTTACACCCACCTAGGTCTGTGGAGCCCGAAGTGAAGAAGGATTTCATCCTTGTCAATTAGCATTTCTCTTGCCAGGAAAAGAGCATCAAAAGGGAGAGATCAGGTTATGGTCTAGTTATTTACCCGTGCAAGAAAATAGCTAACAGTATGTACATAGATGTTGTCATTATGGAAACATATGTTCCCTATGAAGATCACATAAGCTGGAAAGTAAGTATGGAAGATTGCAGACTAAAATTGTCTAAGTATGAAACAGTGTTTTTTATAGAGCACCCGATACAGTTTATTTTGGCGACGTTCACTGGAGCATGATCAAAGTTTGTGCAGTTGAACATAGACTCTATGGTGTCTAAGGATACTCCATCTCAGTGCGCAAAAGAGTATGGACAATATGGACAAAGTTATGATTGTTTTACCGATGACAGAGTACAGCCGACAGAGCAGTTTTGAAGACAGAACTAGTAAATGAATTAAGGGATTATTTTGCTTGTCAAAATAATGACTTTATATTATAAAGAGATTACATCCTAGATGTTTACTCTTGAATAAAGATATGCAAGCTGACAGGAGAAAGATATTATGTTTGTATCTCGTATAAATAAAGATGTACCAAACATACTTGAAATGTAACTTGTAGTATGTAACTTGTGATAGTTATATATTGTGATAGCAGCAAAAGTTGTTGATGCGAAGTTGTAAGCAGTACCATATTGTAATCAGTAAACATTTGTATTACTTGTTTGGGCAGTGAGCTCATCTGGTAATCAAGTTTTGTTATTTACAACTCCTAACAAGGTTGAGGCTTCTAACAAAGCCTATAGTCCCTTAACCAGGACTGATACACTATATGATTGTAATAGGCTCCTAACAGGGTCAACATCCTTAACCGGATATCTTTTGATTAGTGGATCTTTGTGGGTACCATCCCCACCATGGTTTTCCCTTGGCCAGGGTTTCCTCAAGAACATATCATGTGTTATGAGTTCTTTACATTTACTGTTATGTATGCTATTTAGTTTCTTATGCTTTAAAGTAATCTGTTATATCCATAAGTGGGCAAAAGTAAAAGTTTGTGAAATACTGATTGACCCCCCCCCCTCTTAGTATTTCCTATTTCTAACATATTCTCCCATACCATTTTCTTTGATCTTAACCTCTTTAGCAATGTTTTCCATCTTAGATGTTGAAGCAACATCTAGCTGCTTAGTGGAAGATTCTCTATTATTGGGAACAAGTTTATCAACACTCTCTTTCAAGGTATTGCAAGTTGTATATAGATCAGCTGGAATCATCACCTCGACTCCTTCATTAGGAAATTTCAAACACTGATGGAATGTAGAGGGAATGGCTTTCATTCATGTATCTAGGGTCTTCCTAGGAGGATATTGTAAGCCAAAGGTAGATCGAGAACTTGACATATAGTATCTCTGATGACAGGACCTTCTCTGATAGCTAAGACAATAGTTCCCTTAGAAGATATTTCTTGCTCATCATATGCTTTGATAGTTATCTTCTTCCTGGGATCAATGGCCATTTCTGAAAATCCCAATTGTGTAATCAAGCTGAAAGAACAAATGTTTAGGCCAGCGCCCCCATCTATCAACATGTGTTTGACACAACGGTTTTGGATCAAGACTTCAATATGCAAGGGCTGGTTATGTGGATGACTCAATGATTTATCATCTTCCTTTGGAAAGGAAATGTACTGTGGAGACGTAAGATGACCAACCAAAGTCTGGAATTTGTCTAAATCAAGGTCATCAAGAACATTGGATCCAAGTAGAGCTTTGTCTAGAATGGCTCTATGAGCTAGAGATATCTGAAACAACTCAAACATGGAGATTTTAGAATTTATGTGCTGGAGTTGTTGGACAATACTGTATTTAGTGGGCCTCATGTCTTTAGGATTTGAAGATTTAGATGTAGCCTTCTATTTAGAAGCAGATGAAAGATTAAAAGGCACCTTAGGGACACTTGATGAATTTGGTATTTTTCCTTGTAGGTGTGCCTAAGCTTGTGACTGAGTAACTGCATTAGCTGATTGATTATCTCTATCTCTTTTTACAATTGTGATGACATTGCAATGCTCAGATAGGCATGGTTCAACCATATTGATAACAGCATTGTTTCCTGAGTAGGCATAATTGACTTTAGCACCCATATTAGGCTGAGAAGAAGAATCTTCTTTACCATTTTTAGGAAATGGTTGTGTGAATGTTGTATGATCATTATTAATCTTATGATTGTTAATCGTGATGTCGCCATTATCAATATTGTCTTGTATAATGTGTTTCAAGTGAATATAGTTATTAGTCTTATGACCCTTACTGCGATGGAATTCATAGAAATCATTCTCTCTCCACCATTTTGATTTAGGTTCCGGATCAAAGACTTTCATCTCAGGCAAGTAGATGATTTTGTTTGCCAATAAAGTTTTCATGGCAGATTCCAAGGATTCCCCAAGAGGAGTGAATTTATGATTAGGATTTGTAGCCCAAGGTTTGTAATCGGATGACTTTTTGTTTGACTCTATGGCTTTGGCTTCAAAAGCTTTGATGGCTTGGGTACCAACAATAAGATTGAAAGTAGGTGCCTTAGATGGGGCACAGATATTGTCAACAATGCCATCTATGACAATGCCTTTATTTTTGTTCCAATTTTTGTTCTTGTCCTTAGAACTAGATCCAAATTCATACTTGTCTTTTTGAAGTGTGATGTCTCCTTTTTTCACAAGTACTTTCTCAATTTTGATTGCATTATCTACCATCTTGTCAAAAGATGTATGATTTTGCATTTGTAAAGGGTAGTTCATTTTTGGAACAAGATTGTTGATGAATATTTCCAACTTCTCAGTTTCAGGAATGGGTCTAGCATATAGAGAAAATTTCTTCCTCCACCTCTTCAGAAATGTCAGGAATGGTTCTCCTAGATATTGTTTTAGATTGTAGATGTCGATCATAGTGACCGGATGTTGAATATTGTAGGAGTATTGTTGATAGAATAGTTTGATTAACTCCTCAAAAGTTTTGATAGTAGGAGGCATTCTAGAGAACCAATGAATGGCTGACCCTCCTAGAGATCAAGGGAAAAGATGCATTAAGTAGGTTGGTTCATGCATAAACTCCATAGATTGAGTACAAAATTCTCTAACATGATCTTGAGGGTCAGAGTTTCCATCATACTTATCATATTTTGGTATCTCCACTTTTTTAGGGAATGGCGGCATGTACAAGTCTTTATCGAATGGAAAAGGGCATAGAGCTTCCATGGAGAACTCCTTAGGTTCCTTTTCTTTCTCAAGTTTGTTAAGTTTGACTTGCATGGCATGCATCTGTTTCATCATAGCTATGATAGGAGTTTCTTCCTCATGTCTAATGATATCTTCCACATTAAATTTTGGAGGAAGTTTAGCTCCTTGATGAGCTAATTCTAGAAAGTATGCTTCTCTATCTTCCTTCAAGAAATGTTTCATCATTCTTTTGAAGTCATCATCATTTTGATATCGAACAATTTCAGAAGGTGTAGGTTCTTGATCCATACCATGTTGAGATTGGTGCCCTTGAGACCCATGTTGTGTCCCTCCGTGAGACATGTTAGGATTTTTAGGGCTCCCTATATTAGATTAAGGAGGGGTTTGTTTATTACCTCCGTGAGTTGATGGAGGGGGGACGTAACCAATTTTCAATCAAAAATTGCCAAGACCGTCGTCTTCGTAAGTAAAGACCAGAATTGTAGAGTTGTTCAAGAGTTGGGGCCTGGATAGTATTCAAAGGTATTGTATGGGATACCTCTCTAGATTTCTTATGTGATGAATCTCTAGTTTGCACCATTAACCTTGGGTGAAGCCAAAGAAAGCAAGATGAAGACAACCGAAGAATGACCTGATTCAAGAAGATCAAATGACGCAACCTTGTCAAGATTGAAGTGATTAAAGATTAGATGAGACGTAAATGAAGGATATTGTGCCACAGTAGTGTGGGTAAACACCCAACAGATGGTGGGCATGAGCTCACAACACTTAGCCGTTTTAGTAACAAGGCTGAATTTGAGGATAATTTTGACAAGGTTTTGACACAAGATGAAAAAGATTCAAATTGATAATCCAAAAGGCAAGATCTATCTCAAAGGCTCACTTGAGGAAAATGAATGAATTTGTTTTAGTTTCTACTCTATTCCTAACACAGTGATTGGTTCAACAGATTCTATAAATAGGCTGTAAAAAAAATTGAGTTTCTGACAATTCTGACCACTCTCTGGCAATTTTTCTCAAACGACTTTTTGCAGGTTCATACAACAATGGGTACGCTATGAAATGACAATTAACAAACTCATACGATAGTTGCAAAACTTGCATGACAATTGATAGCATATTTTTTACTTTTGTTTCTGACTAGTGGCAAAACTCGTATGACACTATACAAGCTATCATACGACAATACAAAGGTTTTGAAATGACACTTGCCAAAACTCATATGACTTTCTGACTTGATGGGATGAATTTTGACTCCATATTTTGCAAAATTTTGGTTTTCAAGTTCAGATTGTTCACAAATTTCTCTATCCAAGTTTGAAGATTATTCTGAGATTGTTCATTTTCGGTAGTCAGATAGATAAACAAGAACACAAAATAGCAAGCAAGTGATTCCAAGCACATCTGAAAACAATGAACAAGGGACAAAGAAACCCTGCGCATGAACAATCAAGTGACTGAATGTGCTAATTCCTAGGAGTGCTAACTATGTATGTTCCAAAAACTTTTTCAATAATGCACATATTCCTAGAAAAATGAAAATTTGGCCTCACTAGGGTTTTTAGTAATGGTCTGACTCTACAACTTTTATGATCTCAAGAGGGTGAACTCCAATCCAAGCACACCAAGGTTTTGACATAGTTTGAGAAATTAATCAATTAGGAGCTGCTAGGGAGATCTGACAGTCCAACAAGAGACCACACCTATGAAGATTTCCTCCACAAGGACATTTATATAGCGGCTGCTGCTACCACGGTGAAAATGGCTATTATTGCTTGAGGTTTCATCCACATGGTTGACCCAATTAAGGGAATGTCCACTACAGTTAACCCTCTCTAAAGGTTACTCACAAAAGATACCACATGGAGACTAGTTCCAGATTCAAGGATCTGAGTTTTTGATACTACCCAAAAAGGGAGTAGAGCATAGTCCTCTAGCCTTTTCACTTTTAACCGAAACAAAGCAGATAGATTAATCTGACATGCTAAGACCAAGATTATCTCATAAAGATCTGTGACATCAACCACTTATGATCTATCAACCTCTCTGGAGAGAGAATGTATCAATCAAAAGTTGAAGACACACAAATCTAGTAGAATGTGAGACTCTCTCAGTACCTTCCCTACCTACAAGGGGATCCTTCGTCAAGAGGAGCTTCGCATGAATAAACAAGCGGAAGAAGCTCAATCTCTCAAGATCATCCACAAATAGTGTTCATAGGGCCTATTTACTATGTGTAACAGATATGCAGAAAGAAAATCTATGTTCATTTTATAGCCCAAAATGAAGTTTGTGATATGAAAGAAATAAAATCACACAAGCTTGACACGTGAGAGTTCATTTTAATCCAAATCGAAATGTTATCAGCTTGAGAAGAATACCTGAATTCCTCACAATGTGCTTAGTAGATTTTTACCTATTTTAGCAATTTAGTTGAGCAATTTAGTTGCACTTTTCCCAATCAGATTCAACAAGGATCAGTCAAAAATATAAGATTTCAATTGTTAAGGTTAGCTATCAGTCCAAATCTGAAAATCAAATCTGGAAAACTGTTAAAAAATCTGAAATGACAATTGAATTCTGGAGTCAAAACTTGTACGATAGTGGGTTACCTCCCAGACGACAATCAAGAAACTCGTACAACTGTGGGTGTCTGTTCATATGACAATCAGATTTCCAAATGACAATGTGTTCTCTCTTATACGAGCTTCAAAATCTAAACCTATCGTATGACAATGGGTATCTCCCGAAATGACTTTTTGACAAAAGTCATACGAAAAATGTACGAACAGAAAATAAAAATCATAGTTTTAACCCAAAAAATGATAAGAAAGTGATAGAAATTGATAGAAAGATGATGGAAACCTATTTCAGGGCCCCACAGTGAGTGCCAGAAATGTGTGTGTGAATTTTGTACCTAATTGTAGACACAACACTTCAGTAAAATATTAGAGGTTAGCCAAAATCAAAATTGTGCAATGAAATGGAAACTAAACTAGCCAGGCGATTTACTACCTTCTAGTAGGTGCGAGTATAATACTCTCAAATCAAACTGAGACTAGTGACAATGCAACACCTAAATAAAGGATTTGAATGCAAAGAATGAAAACTATATGAATGCAGATTTAATCTATATTTTTGTATTTTCTAGGCAATAAAATGAAGGAAATTGATATGAATCTATTCTATATGAAAAACTGATATGATATGCAATTAATCTAAGAATTGATATGCTAAATGATATGAATACTCAAAAATAATGAAAATCTCACAACAACTCTGATTCGCAAAGATAGATTGTTCGATCAACAATTCGCTAGTGTGAGGATGCAATTTCGTGGATCCTTTTAGAAGAGTTGAAGCCTTGATTTTATAGAAATCCAAGGCTTGAGGATGCATTAAGAAAAGCCATAAATCACTCTTGATAAACTCAGGTTGATTATTGAGTTATCAAGAAATTAGAAATAATTAACTCACAAAATCATGCAAAAGCATGCAAGAACAACTTTTTAACTCAAATCAAAAGTTTAGATCAGCTTTGAACTCAAAATAGAGTGTTGAGTTTCCAAAAGTTAACAACTTGCATTGATTTCCTGATTTTGAGTTTAACTTCTCTTTCAATGTGTACAATTAATTATGAATTAATTAAATAAATAAAGTGATTTATCCTCAACTTAACTGATTTTTGAATTAAAACAATTGATTTATGGGTTAATCAATTATTAAATCAAACTTTATTCAAAAACTATATTATTAAAAATTGACAATTGACATTAATCAATTAAATAGGAACTTAATCAATTAGTCATGAGATTTTTGATTTTATTGTCAAAATTAAATAATAAAATTTAGGAATAATTTAATTAAATCTAATTAAATAATTAAGTGGCAGTATTAAATCTAATTAATTAAATATTCAAAATATTCAATTAATCAAACTTTAGGATAAATAAGATTTATCGCCAAATAATTATTAAATTAAAGATAATTAGGAATAAATAGGAATATTGCTAGGAATATTCTCTGATGTAGAATTTAGGATAATCAATTAGGATTTGATAATGTGCAGATGTGCCTTAGGTTAGGACTTCGATGTCGATTTCATTCGATTTTGAGGATGTAGGAGGTTAATGAACCTATAGCCCATTTTTGGGGTATTACATTTTGCCCCTCTTTCAATCACGGTGCTAAGCGTAGTGGTTCAAAGAATAGTTTGTGTATGATATATGATGTATGAAACTGATTCAAAAGATTTCAAAGAGAGATATTGACCCAAGCCCAGAATGACTAGGAATCGAGATGATGCTAGCTATATCAACAATGAACCGGTGATTACAAAAAAGTGTCAAAATTCCTAATTCTAAACCTTATGATTGTAAAGAAGTGAGTGACCAATTCTAGACCTCAATGTCCTTGTATGAATCATATTGGTATCACATCCTAAACCCATCAGTTACGAAGAATCAAGGTAATAACACTAATGAACTGATAGTTATGAAAAGCTAATACAGTTTACAAGATAGATTTGGATACTAGATGAATCTGATATGCCCCAAGAGATGATAGATTTGCCTCAAGCGATGAGGACTTTAGATGAATTAGCAACTAGATGTGGTCATTGTCTTGATTACTGAGGAAAGATTGATTGACAGAATTGAGTTACAGACTTTGAATGATGTGCAATACCATGCCCCCTTCGGGATGAAAATTGAAATCTGATAAGAAAAGTCAGCGTTATAGTTTAGAAGCATGTTAATTGATTTGAGAAGTGGTTATACATGTTTGAGAAAATGTTCTGCATCATTTGGAGGTCCAAAAGACCAATTTTGACAAGGTTAAACCATGAGTTGACCATAGTTGACCAAGTTGAAATTTCAATAGTTTGATGTAAGATAGTCAGTTAAGCTGAATACTAGATTTCTGTGATGATTGAAGGTTGATTATGCAAGTAGTCAAACATCCTAGGTCTAAAAATTTTAAATCATGATTTTGACATAGTAAATAATCTCATATTTCAATTTTGATCCCGAAAATGGGTTCAGAATGTCAAAATTAGGCAGGGGTGCGATTTTTGTGAAAATGGAGCACTTTTGAAAATTAGGTCAAAAGCTATATAAAGGTCAGAAGGGTCATTTTCAAATCATTTTCACCATTGACTTTTGAAAACCTTGTGGAGCCCTCTGAGTGAGAAAATGGAAGAAATGACAGTACCTGTGTCTTCTCACCATTTTGAGAGCAGTCAGAGGCATCAGAGACCTCGATAGTATGGACATCCGGTAGGTGGACCTTTTTGCTTCTCTGAAAAGTCAATTTTTCTTTGTTTATAGCCTTTTTAGCATTTGTTTCATACGTTTTTAATTTTTAATTTTTGCATGCATGGAAACTCATACAGTTGTCCGTTTGGGCTCGTATCACTTTTCAACCCTAGTTAGATTGTCATTTCATTAAGCCCCCAAGACTCATGTAAGAGGGACCCAAGAGTCGTACGACATTTCATCAGGTCCCTCCTAACTCATACAAGGAGGTATATAGTGTCATATCATCATGCTTTGTTGTATGGTAACCAGTGAAAACTCGTACAAGTTGGTCTGCCAGTCTACTTTTTCATTTGAAAAAGAGTGAGCCCAAAACTCACTTCAAGGGAAAAATTTTGCATTTTTTGAACTTTGAGCTTGATTACTGAGTCTTTGATCTACCTTGTAAAATAGAAAACTATTCCATTCTGGTATGTGTAGCCTATTTTTCAACCAAAATACTGATAGGGTTCCCTATTTCTATGTTGTGTAGGTCATATATCCTGATGTTCATGTACGTATCTCACATCCAGCCACTCAGAGGCTCTATGTTTCCTTTCTTGATCTGATGAAAGTACATCTTGTTGCTTGCGGTTTTGAGTATTTGATCCATTTACTTGAGATTAGGGTAAACCATGGTCTTTTGATGACATTGATAGAGAGATTCCATTCAGAGACATAGACATTTCATCTTCCTACTGGAGAGCTCACTGTGACTCCAGAGGATGTTTATAGGATTTGTATTCCATTCCATAGTAGTCAGCATCCAGTGTATGTGAGTTCAAGGAACTCTAGAATATTAGCTTTCAGATGTCTCTTCGGAGATGACACTCAGTTGACTGGGTCTATTTCATGGGAGACCCTGGTGCAATGTTATGGATAGTCTCACAAACTGCAGTGTATTATAGCTGGGATAATCGGTGGTATCATCATGTCTGACCATCAGTAGAATGGTCTTATGATGGGCTAGGCCCCTATGGTTGCACATTTGATGGTGACTCCTTCTGAGTTAGCCTAGGGTCAATGTCTTTTGGCTCACATGTTCTCTGAGATGCATGAGGTAGTGTATCAGGAGAGCAAGAGTTTTTCTACCAGTGCTCTTGTTTTAAAGATCTAGGCATGGGAGCATATCCCAATTTGGAGACCAGTGTGTACCTCACAGAGGTAGCCACAGAAGCCTGTGATATATATATATATATATATATATATATATATATATATATATATATATATATATATATATATATATATATATATATATATATATATATATATATATATATATATATATATATATATATATATATATATATATATATATATATATATATATGTTGGATATGTCATACAGGGGCATATGGGCCTTGTAGAGTATTGGAGACAATGTCTTGATGACATGACCTTTGTACGATGGAAGCCCTATTTAGAGATTGAGCCTTGGACTACTGCACGAGAGCAGTTTAGTTTCTTCTTTTAGAGCTGGGTGCTAATAGGATGATCCTCCTCTATTCTGGAGATATTTCTTATCACCAGGGTATGGCATCAGTATGGACGAGTGCAGGATGCACTGCAGGATTATGCCACTTATGCATGAATAGCTCATGAGCTTGGACTTGGATGGACCCCAAGGCTTTCTTATGCCTTTTGTTCATAGGAGTAAAGTGCTATCATTGGTAGAGATTAGGAGTATAGACCACAGCTTGCAGATGTCAGAGTTACAGATGGTTTTATTGCATGGCTTGCTGATCATCCTATACACAAATTCTCTGACCCTACAGAGTTGATCTCCTCCATGGAGGAGGCAATAGATGTCACAGGTGCTCTAATGGGACAGGGTCCTAGACCCACATAGGTTCTAATTGTACACCCCACACCTCTAGGACCAGGAGCGATGGCTCCTCCACAAAGACCATTAGGATAGATGAGGCCCCCTCATCCCACTAGTTCCATAGCAGGTAGATCTATAGGTTCATAGAGATGGACTAGGGGAGAGGGTGGTACTTTAGGGAGTTTTGGTAGTGTCAAGGAGATACTTGCAACTGAGCAAGTTGTAGGTGGTGATACTAATCCCATACAGGAGGATACCAGTTTTGATCTGGATGCAGAGGTTAGACGTCATAAGGCACAGAGAGCAGAGACCACAGAGTAGCCTACTAAGGATACTGACATGCCAGTGATAGATGTTGATCCAAGTGTCCCATTGTCTACACAAGACATCATGAGGAGGCCCAAATTACAGGTCTGGGACTTGAAGGTGCATAGTGCTCACTGGGAGGAGAGATATCTAGAGGCAAATAGATAGCACACTGAGCTTCGTGGTGAGGTTCAGAGATTACAAGCAGAGGTTATCCATCAGACCTCCAAATCTTCTTAGTATGTTTCTACATATTACACAGTGGTTCCACTTGCTTAGAGAGTTCCTTCATACTCTCAAAACATGATAGCATCAGAGGGAGTGAGAGCACCTAGGGCTGAGATAATACCAGATGCACCACCTCCACCTCCACCGGATGGAGAGGATAAGGTCGACAGCTAATATGTCATGATATTCTAATATTTTTGTTTCTCTTTTGATATTGATACTATCCTGATAGCTCACATGAGCTCATTCTTTTGTACATTGTGCCAGTAGTGCACCCCTGACTATTTTGAGTTTTATGATATATATATGAGATCGAGACTTTTGGTTGTGACTTCATTTGTACTTGTCATGTTTTTGATGTATGATGATAGCATGCAATGTAAATGCTATGAGTAGAGTGGAATGTATGTATGGATTCATGAAATGCAATGATTTACTTTCATATGTATGAATGTTATGCAAATGTACTTGATTATGGAAAGTGTATGTATGGAAATGTATGTAATACAATAGATGGAATGAATGATTATGAATATGTAATGAAAATGCAATGATACACATGATATATTTTGTAGGTATTGATGAAGACAAGTACTCAGTCTTATGTCAAAAAGGATGTGTAACCCAGGATTGTGACTACTTGTGTTTCTGTGAGAAGACCTTCATATGAGATTCAGCTCTTCATTTATAGTTCAAGTATAGTTTTAGAAGGATTGTGAAAGATTGTCAAGAAATTTGTGAGATCATGCAATCATGCAAAGTGTAAAATGAAATGTAACTTAAGACCTAGGACCTAGTCACTGATCATATGTCGGTCATTTGTCATCATTGAGTTTTTTGTTTTTTTTAAGGTAACTGAATAAATCAATGCAATGCCCACTAGTTTATAAAAACCATAGACATATGAATACTGATTTGTATGCACAGGAATCAATACAACACCCACTGGTCAAATAACCATGAACATATGAATATTGATTTTGTTTTCAGAATGTCGAATTAGATATAAGCATCAAGGCATAAATGCCAGGATGACCTGAATATCATGTCCATTTTAATATAGCAATTTGTATAAGCATCAAAACATAAATGTCATGATGACCAAAATACGCCTTGCTGAAACAAACACATCAAGCAGTCAAGAGATCATTCTAAATCCAATGTGAATTACCTGTAGTGACCCTTTATTGTTCACATCCTTAGGCAAGATTGTGTTTCTCAATAGGAGAAAGAACTCACTCAAAAAGACAATAGTTAGATCAAACTTCATTGAATTTTTTGGGTATCAATGGTCGAGGTATGCATGGCCATCCAATTCGGGATAGAAACTCTTATAGTCGGATACCATTTCAATCTAGAATTTCCAAAGTTCTTAGATTTTCACATACAAGAAGAAAACAAATAAAAGATTATGCCCCCAGTCATCACTCTCTAAATCCTATAAAGGACATCATCGAAGAGCTTGTGGGAATAAAATATGCAAAAATCTCAATGTGAATCAGTAAGCATACAAGGAGATAAAAGCATGAAGCACATATTGTTTTCATTTTGTGTTTAATTGCATTGTTGTAGATGCAAAATCCTTTCTGAAGAGGAGACTGACTCGGATGAAGCTTCAAAGGAATCTGACTAGATATGACTCATCTAAGATGTACTGGAGGCCATAGGATATGACATTTATTGCCCCCAAGTGTTAGGAATTGATAGGATACAAACACTTTGGCTTATTGGTGTACAGACCGACTTAATGAAAATAGGAATGCAGAAAAAAATGAAGAGATGTGTACAAACTAAAGAAAGACTAAAAGCTGGGAAAGACCAAGATTGTGCTAATAGATGGAGCATTTTGAAACAAGTGGCACCCATTTTCTGGGTTTTCACCATCTTGGTAGAGATTCTATTTTTGTTACCAAGGCACCTGTTTCCAAGTTTTCACCAAGGCACTTTTCTTTTTCTCATTTTTTGTATTTTTCATTTTTTCATTTTTTTCTTTTTTTGTACTTTTGATATTTTTTAATTTTTTTTTGTGAATCATGAATGTGCCTATTGCTAGGTTGTCACCAAGATGTTCATTTTTTCAAGACTTTTTCAGATTTTTAAGATTTTTGCGGGACATTTTGCAAAGACTAAATGCCTTAGGCATAGAATTTCTTCACATGGAGAATGTTGATTGGTTCTCAAAGTTGTTCTCCTTTAATCGTTGAGAGTTTATAGGCACCAGAGCCAAAAGTAGCAGTAATAAAAAAGGGACCCAGCCAGTTGGGTTCAAATTTCCCCTTGCGTTCTCTATGTGATTGATTTTTAGGATTCTCTCTCAAGACTAGATCGCCAACCTAAAATTATCTATGTCTGAATTTCTTGTTGTAGCCTCTAGACATTCTCTTCTGATATACTTTGAGATGATCATATGTTGCTTGTTTGCGGTCATCTAGTAGTTCAAGTTCTTGCAACCTAGACATTCTGTAGTCATCATCAGTTACTAGACCATGCATTCAGATTCTTAGTGATGGAATTTCAACCTCAATAGGCAGTACCGCTTCAGACCCATAAATTAAAGTGAAAGATGTAGCCCCAGTAGGCATTCTGATACTTATTCTATAGGCCCAAAGACCTAGATGAATCATGATATGCCAGTCTCTTCCTATTTTATTAACTATACGATGCAAAATTTTCAATAGATTCTTGTTTGAAGCCTCTGCTTATCCATTCCCTTGAGGATAGTAGATAGATGACCAATATTGTGTAATCTTGAATTTGGCACATAAATCATCCAAGTCTTTGTTCTTGAATTGTCCACCATTATCTATGACTATGGAATGTGGAATACCATACCGGCATATGATGTAGTTCAAGATGAACATAGATATTTATTTCCTATTTTCTTGTGTTAAGGGGACTGCTTCTACCCATTTTTTGAAATAATCTATAGCTTTGATTATATGGGTATGTCCATTAGAAGAATGAGGATGTATGGATCCTATAAGATCAAATTCCCATTGATGAAAATGCCATTAAGTAGTGAAGGGAATGAGATCTCTCCCTGGAGCATGAATTAAGTTGCCATGCACTTGGCACTTTTGACAATTCTTAGCAAACTTGATAGACTCTTTCTCCATTTTAGGCCAATAGTACCTAGCCCTAATAATTTTTTGAGCTAGTGTTAAATCATTCAAGTGTGACCCACAAATACCATCATGGACTTCCTGTAATGCACATTGAGACTCTTCTTGTTCTAAACATCTAAGTGGCATACCATCTAGACCTCGTTTGTAAAGATCATGACCAATGATGACATATCGGGAGGCATTACGGATAAGGTATCTCTTTTCATTGGTTGTTGAAGGTATCAGGAATGATTTTGTCTTTAAGATAGGAGAATAGGTTTTTATAGCCGGAGGAATCATGACCCACAACTGTGCAGATCATACGAGTATCAGGGGAGTCATATGCAAGATAATGTAGTGCTTCCATCAGGAACTCCTAACATAGATCATGTTCAGGCTATTGTAATAAAGTAGATAATGTTGCCATTGCATTGGCAACCTTATTCTCTATTCTAAGTATTTTCTCAAATGTTATAGAGATGAAATATTTCTTGAGATCATCTACCATTCTCTTGTATGGAATGAGCTTTTCATCCTTTGTTTGGTACACATCATTGACTTGATGTATTATGAGTTGTGAGTCTCCATGAATGTGTAATTATGTTACTCTCCACTCAATTGCTATTTTCATACCATTCAGAAGGGCTTCATATTCAACAATATTTTTTGTACAAGGGAACTTTAATCTGAATGCTTTAGGGATGGAGTATCCTTGAGGAGTGATAAACAAGATGCCTGCTCTAGATCCATTTTGTGTATAGGATCCATCAAAGAATAGTTTCCATTCTCTAGAAGAAAGATTCATGATAGATGAATCTAGAAATTCCATTTTCATTGGTGTGTCATCAAACAAAGGTGCATTTGCTAATTGATCAGTAATAACTTGGCCTTTAATAGCTTTTCTTTCAACATATTCAATGTCAAATTCACTTAAGAGCATGACCCATTTGGCTAATCTACCCATGAGGGGAGATTTTCTTAATAGGTATTTTAGTGGATTGTAGCTTTGTTGAAAGACTTAGTAGCTAAAGGAAGAAAGATAATAGCTGATTGTATGGATAAAGACAAACTAACTGTAGACCTCTCAAAGAAGATTCAAGATTTTGAATCTATGATGACAACTATGAGAAAATCAGTGCTAGATCCCTCACAAGATGTAAACATGTGCAATAATTTCTATCAAGGATAGTTAGACAAAATTGAGAAGGTAGTAAAAGAAATGGCTAAGATAAGGGCTAGACAAACTCAGTTAAGGAATGCACTTGCACCATCATTGGATGTGTTGAATCAGAATATCAAGGAGATAGATGCCACTATTGTGACATATGATCAAGGTCCTAGTAAAGATCTAGAAAAGATGGAGAAGTTAACTTATGCATTATGCGCCCATCTCCAAACAGTAGATGCACTCAAGGCATTCTAGCAGCAAGAGATCCAAAACCTGAAGATATCATACCTAGATGTACTCACTGTGTAAGTACTTTTAGTTTCATTTTTTAGCAGCTTTGTCATTAATTTCAAAGGGGGAGTAGAGTAAATATGGAGTAAGAGTAGAATAAATATAGAGTAGTAGAAGGGAGATATAAGATAGAGTATATGATGTACAAAAAAAGATAAGAGTATATGTTAGAAATTTTTTGTGTAAGATACAGTTTAGTAACTTTGCCATATTCCTTTTTTTCCATTAATGACAAAGGGGTTAATATTTTTTTTTTTCATTATGGAAGCAAATTCATATAGATTTTTGGTGTCAGTGCAATAACTTAGAAGATAAGAAATCGGCTAAGTATGGAGAACAGAGAAGACAGTAAAGCACCTGATGAATAGAGCGTCAGCGCACGTGTGTATGAGTGAGTTTTGGTATGCACCCTTGAAGATAAGCTTATGAGTATATTAGTAAGCTATGGCTAAGAATTCATGGTTAGATTAGTTAGTATGAAGAAGATACAATGAGTTGAAGTGACACAGTCAGTGAGCGACAGAGCAAAACAGAGCATGCAGCTGACAGGAAAGATTTTGATTAGTGATCATTATTTTATTTTTTAAATGCTATGCACCTATTTCAAATGTATTATAAACATGATAATATCAATGTATGTAAACATGCTTGAGCCAATTCATTTGGAAGCATTGTATGTAATAGGTTATAGGCTGACCTAGTGAATATTTTTGTTTGCGCTTATAAATAAGACATGTGCCTTTGTATTTGAGTATGAGATATGATATAGATTTGATAGAACAAGAGCAGAAGTATGAAAAGAGAATTTAGAATGATATAGAGATTTACAAGAGGTTAAAGTGTCAGTGCACAAAAGGAACTGATCAGACAAGCAGTGTCATAACAACAGTTCACCATTGTAGATATAGTGTGTATCTGATATCCAAGAGGTTGTAGCCTTCTCTATTGAGCAGTGAGCTCTGAAAGTGAGCCAACCAGCCCTAACAGGGTTTGATACTAAAGACTCCTAAAAGGGTCTGACCCTTAACAAGGTCATTGTACTTAAGCATTGTAATGACAGCTCCTAACAGGGCTAAGGAACATTAACAAGTTCATAATACACAAGTACAATTATTAGTGGGTATTAATTCCCACTGGGGTTTTTCCTTTGGCCAAGGTTTCCCCATAATCATATCTGGTGTTATGTGTTATGAATGTTTACTTTACTTTATTTAATATTCAATTCAGTAATTAAGTTATTGAGTGAAGTTTCAAGTATCAAAAATTAATATTGTAAAACACTAATTCACCCCCCCCCCCTCTCAGTGTTCCCATTCCTAACAAAATTATCCTCTCATAACCATAGAACTTCTTAAGAATATTGAATCAGATGCTTAGATAGTGAAAGAGACCCTTGGAAAAATGTCAACTTCTTTAGAATAGTGACAAATCCTCATCAAGAATTGTGTCTCGATAATAGAAAAAGAATAATATGCTTATTGGAAAAAGTGACAATGAATGCTCTATAATTTTATTTTCTCATTATGAATATGTCTCAATGCTTGCATTTTCCTTGGCATTATTCTAAAAACTAACATGGAGCCTTTTTTATTTTTGATGACATCTCATTTATATCATATTGTCTTTAAGTTCTCGGTGCTCTCTAATTAGCATATATATACCTATAATAATAATGTTCTCATTCATATAACAATAAGGAATAGAGTAGTGATAATGTTCATTATATGAAATAATAATTTCAATGTTAATTTTCACTATATAATAATTAACATTGTGCTACTATTTGTTACATTTATACTATCTCATGATATATTTATGTCTTTTACATACTTTTATCCATAGACATATTTTCACACATCACTATACTTTTAGCATTTATATGACATTTCTTTTATTTTCATGCTTGATGCCCTGCCATTTACTATTATGTCTTTTGTAACATTATAATAATTATCATGATATGTCTTTTAAATGCTCTATGGTCTTACTATTTGACTAGGATTTTAGCACTATCTCTCATCATTGATGTTTACCTCTTGACTATTCATGGTTGGTTCTTCATCTGTTTTTCTCTTTGTTTCTACAAATTACGCACGATTCCCTTTATAACCCATGGATAGTCTCTATGTTAGATATTTCTCAAACATTAGATCATTTTCATTTCAAATCATATGTTCCCCATTGATTTCCATTATTTCAAGAAAGGGATACCATTTTACATTATTTTGACTCTACTTTTGTAATGAAAATCATTGTATTAGCTTGGTAAATAGCTATTATTTGTGATTTCCACTTCTACTTTTCTTTTGTAGATAGTGTTCTTAATCATGGAAAGATTGAATTAGTTGATTTGAAACATCTATTCTATACATATGAAATTACTATTCTTCATTTATTGGACATCAATATGAATTTATGAATAGCATTGTTGTTACAACTAGCGGTTGTCATTGCACCACAAGATCGACCTGTTAATGCCCGATACAACCACTAGACTTAGAGAAGAAATAAGAGGCTATTAAACCATGTCATTAATCTCAAAGTGGTATGTTGGAGGTTAGTCCAAAAATCCCCCCCCCCCCTTCGGTGTCACCTAAGGGAATTTAAAATTGTGACCAAGCTCTGATACCACTTGTTACAACTAGTGGTTGTCATTGCACCAAAAGATTGACCTATTAATGTCTAATACAACCATTGGACTTAGAGAAGACATGTGAGGATGTTAAACCATGTCACAAATATTGAAGGGGGATGTTGGTGGTTAGTCCAACACTGTATATCTACTACTATTTTCATCTCTATTCTTCTTAAATCATCTTGGTTCATAGTAATGTTTTGACAAGAATATTGTTTGTAGCTATCTTATGACGATGCCTTCTCTACTTGTGACTGTACTATCCTTATATCCTTGAATATCTCTATGACATCATATATGTTTTTCCATTTTCATGTGACTAATTATACATTGAATACCACTCCTAATACAATTTTACCTTGTATTTATGACTCTCACTATTTCATTTTTTCTTTGTAGCTTTCCAATGTTAACATTCACATGGCATAGTTTATCATATTTATTCGCTGTTCTTTCAAAAAATGGAAATCATTGTTATCAACCATGTTTGAATGATATAAGACCTTTTCCATGTTGTGTTCTATGTTTTATTCCTACATGATTCTCAATTGTACCTTTCTATGTCCCTCATCATGCCTTTGGTATTAATGCATTATTGTTGTCATGTTGTTAATATCTACTTACTACTACTATGTATTATTTGTCCACCATTTTGTTTGAAATTTAATCATTGTATGTGCATCATGATATATTGGCCTCTTTTATTGAAGCAACTTCTCTTTTTCTTTTGACTATCAACCTCAATAGAACTATGACCATTGATGTCACTGATCTTCTTTGTAAGTCTATGATTTGATCATTTCTTCCTTAGCTCTAAGAACATTCTAGAATATTTTACTATTGTTGTAGCTATCTATCATGTATTTCTCTTGATAACTAATGTGATGCTCCTATGTCACTATGGCTCAAGACTTGATATTTATTACTCTTTTTTTATGTTAGATCTGACCCTTACCTTGATCATTTCTTATAACTATTGTAAGAGTTTTTTTACATTTATGTATTTGGGTTCATTGAATTTTTTATAGTAGTTTTACTCTTGACCTTTATGAATGTCCCTTTTAAATGAAATAGTTGTTCATGTTGTGCATTATGTTCTTCTTTAAATAGAAGTATCTTAGTGGCATGTATCCAAGTCATGCTTTGTATTGTCTTTTCTATATTATTTATCCTTGATCATTTTTTGATATTCATGGTTCTTATTCATATCTAATACCTCATTACAAATGTCATCATTGTGAGTGTCTTTAAAACTCTATCTTAGCTTATCTATGCTCTGATCACCCTAATCATAATGATGGCCTCTTAAATGAATTTTCTATATTATTTCTTTTGAATGTGAATGCATTTTTCTTGTGGTTAATGTTCTATTTCTTAAAGATGATATCCTTTCTCTATAATAATATCCTCAATCTTCCTTTTTCTTATGTTCATGTTGACTAGACTTCATTATGTCATGATCCATAGGTTTTTCCTTTTGATGAACTTACTCATTTTTTCCTTTATGACTGCAATGGTATGCTTTAAACATAATGCATGTCATTAAGAATCTTTTTGATGTCCTCTTGAATTACCTTTTATAGGTCATTAGTGTGTAAACTAAATCTATGTGTTGTAACCGCATAGCAACATATTTTTCCTTGTATGACATTCAAAAATAGGTATATGACCTATTCTTATGTTCTAACTACCTAGGAATATGTTCAACCATAAGAAGGTGACTGTATCCTCCACCTCACTATGTTCCCATTAAGGAGATGTACTATATTTTAATAGAGAATAATAAGATTCTCTATTATGAATGATGTACATGTAGACTAGGATTTGTGAGTGCACCTAAACCTGTTTTGAAGGCCAAAGACAAACAAACGTCATAGCATATAATCAAATCAAATTCAAAGGTAAGCAAACTAAAATCAAAGCCACCTCAGTTTAAGCTTAAAACGGATGCGCCCATGCACTGTTTGATATGCTTAGATATAGAGGGATGTGGGTGTGCAAACTCAAGCACTTGGAGCATGCAAGATGGATGATTTGAGGATCAAGAAGACCCAAAATGGCACAAAATAGGTATGAGGAACCTATTTTGCCTCAAAGGCCTCAAGAACACACAAATATGCAAAGCTAAATGAAAGAACTAAGATTAAAACAAGAAATGAATCTATGTTAATCCCATTAAGCTAATTTAGATGTGATTTAAGCTTGAAAAATGATCTAAAATGATGAGCTTTATGCTTATGCTAGAATGAAAATGACATTATAACTTTGCTATTGAGTTTGAGAGTTGAAGGATGATTTGCCTTAGGAAGTGAGGGTATTTATAGGATTCCTAAAGGCTTGGGGTAGGAGGAATGAATGGCCAGGATTGAAATCCTTAAGAGAGGCCAAGATTCACTCAAAGGGAAGCACATGGATTGTGCTAGTTCTCAGCCAATCAGGAGGTGACTCATGTCACAAGGTGAGTGGATGAAGGGAAGGGCAAAGAGGAGTCAACAAAGGGGGCTCCAAGCTCATAACTCTCCAAATAAATGCTTGTAAGAGCAATGAATGGGCTTTTAAGAGGCTTTGAAGACTTTGGGGAAGCAATAAATGCTTTGTGGTTGAGATATTTGGAAGGAAAGACTTTGCTTTGGTTTAGGAAAGTCTTAAGCTTGGTTAGGATTGCACAAAGGTTTAAGGGTAGGATTAGGATTAGATTAGGACAAAGAAAAGGATTAGGATGGGTGAAGAGGGTGGATTTGAGAAGATTCTAGAAGAGTCTAGATTTCTCCTTAGTTTCATGGAATAAAAGGTTATTCATTCCAAAAGCTTAAGTCTTAGGAATATTTATTAAAATATTTTCAATAAATATGAAAATTAAATATTTAACCTTAATTAAATATTTAACCTTGGGATTAGGGTTAGAAAAGATGGGATTAGCCTTTTAATCAAAATTAAGAAGGGATTAGAAGATTTTGGAAGAGGTTAGTGGTCTTAAGGAAATTGGCCAAGTTTGGGATAAAAAATAAATTAATAATAAATTAATTTATTTTTGAAGGTTTTTTGGGCAATTTATTAATTAAATAATTAATAAATTAGGGATAATGTCCAAATGACATTTTTAGGCTAGATTCCTTAATTAAAGATTTTTAATTAAGAGAGAGGGATTTAATGCCATAAAAATAAATTAATTAATTAAATAATTAATTAATTAATAAATGATGATGTCATCAAGGATTTTCAGAAAACAAAAATAATTTATTTTCTGAAGGATTTTTCGGTGTCTACAGTACATATTCCTAATTGGACCCTAATGGGATGTTTGATGCAATTTTTAAACCTTTTGATGATTAATCTTCTTTGAATGAGAATAAAAGTATGTTGGGCTCAACCCTTGTGGTAACCCACTTTATCCCACATGATATAATGTTATGATACAAACTTAAGATCTTCAATAATGAATAATTATACCTGAGCTCTCTCTCTCTCTCTCTCTCTCTCTCTCTCTGTATATATATATAGGTAATATGGACATGGAAAAAATTGTGGAGTGAGGATTCGAAGATCCAACACTTGCAAGATGGGATTAATCATTTGTTGGTAAATGGTGATGTATCATCTTAAAATGGAAGCACTTCCATCTTGGTAGGTTTAGCACCCTCATTTAGTGCATTTTCATGATAGATTTGCATTTAGGATGCATCTACACTTGATTCTTCATTTCTAGGTGAAATTAGGGTTAGGATCCTAAGGATTCTCCTTGATTTCCTTCTTGGTGGCTCTATTTTATAGGTAGAACCTATATACTAGTCCTCCTAGCCTTCATCACATTTATTCTAGGCCTTTGTACCTTTTTCTAGCATTCTATTCTATTTTCCCATCATTCTAATTCTTTGGTCAACCTAGAAACTTCACTGAAACTCTAAGTTGACTGGCCTGAAACCTCAGGTCAAGGTCGAGGTTTCAATATAGGGATACCCCTCATTTTGATATAGTATAGATCTTTTCTCCTCTTGTCTCTGTACTGGGGGGAAAAAGGTGTATGTTCATCCAGTCTCCTAGGATCCATTAGGCTTTTAGCATATATTTTTTCTTGAGCTTAATTGGTTTTCTTTCTATCCTCCCTCTCTATGGTTTTGTATTATGTTCATAATCATCCATAGATTCTATTATATATTCAAGATATCTTTTCTAAAGACATTTTTTTTGAAAAGGTATCCCTTGCTTTCATCCCTGGGGGGCAAGGTTCTTCCTTCTTTCTCTTTGTCTAGGGATCTATTTTCCTTATCTTAGTGGCTTTTATTTATCTTGCAACATTATTTCATTATACTAACTGAGGTATTGGCTATGGATATCCTTTTATTTGAAGAGGTTGTTGTTCTGAGTCATCACTTCTTCTATATTTTGCAAATTATGTTCTCTATAAATTATTTCCCTTGTTGTAGGGTTAGAGTTTGATTCCTTTATTCCAAGATTCCTCTTCCTCTTGATTACAAGGGGCTTGATGATTGAATCTTTGGTCCCTCTTGGTCCCTCTTTGAAAGATGTTATTTTATCTAAAAGCACTCCTCTATGTTGGGGGTCTTGCTGATAAGATCTCTTTCTTTGTGGATACTTTTTCCATAATTGACATATCCTTTTCACAATTGTCTATTCTCTTGGATGTAGGGGTCAATACCCTTCACTAAGAATATAGTGTACATTATTGTTAAATAGGATATCTCCTTACACTGTGAAGTAGGTATCCTCCTATTCTTCCTTATCATGTCTAATAGATAGCCACAATAAGGAGGGGGGCATATATAGGGTCTCCCTTGTACTATAGTTTTTCAATTTTCGATATGCTAAATCCTCTTAAGGTAATGCACATAAGTTGCTAAATCCTGAAGAGACATGCATTTTTCAATTTTTGATATGCTAAATCCTCTGAAGGTAATGCACATAAGTTGCTAAATCCTAAAGAGACATGCATTTTTTAATTTTTAATATGCTAAATCCTCTAAAGGTAACACACATAAGTTGCTAAATCCTGAAGAGACATGCATTTTTCAATTTTTAATATGGTAAATCCTCTGAAGGTAATGCACATAAGTTGCTAAATCCTGAAGAGACACACATTTTTCAATTTTCAATATGCTAAATCCATGAAAGGTGACACACATAAGTTGCTAAATCCTGAAGGGACATGCATTTTATATTCCATGGTGATACAAGAATGTGGATCTATGGGTATTCTAAAAGCTATCAGAAGATGCATTACAATTGCAAAGGATAGTTTTTGGGTGAACTATCAAGTTTTGCTACCTGTTGGGCTCTCCCTCCTTGGTGATTCATGGTAAGGTGGGCATCTTACTGGGTGAGGTAATCACTTTCTCTTTTCTCTTTCATGCTAGTAGGACTGGATCATGAAGCTATGTTATTTATAGTTTTTCTCTTGTCTTTCTTATGTAATCATTTATGCTTTTATGATAGCTTTCCAAATATGATATTAGTATAGGAAGCATTTCTTAGCAAGGTTTCCTTTACTAGTTGATTTGGATTTGTTTTAGTACTAACCCCTCTATTTTGTGTCTTTTTGTTTTCTTTGTTTTTGCACCCTTGTGCATGTATGTTGAGTTAGAATCCTTAGCTTGGGGGCTTGTGTCCTTAACTAAGTGATACTCTATCTCATTGTGAATCCACCTGGATCTTTCTTCTCCTTTACCAAGAGTTTGCATCAAATCCATACTCTTGCTAAAGTGGGGGCTAAATCTATCATCGGAAAATGGAAGCATTTCCATTTAGGACTGGTTTAGCCCTCTAAGTAAGTATTTTGGGATCATGCCAAATGCCTCGGGTAGGTTCCTAGCTTGAATCTATCTTTTCTCCTCATTCTGCCCCTTTTTCCACCTTCTTTTTTCACTTTTTTGGCATTTTGGATTGAGATCTTGAGATTCTTGACCTCAAGGTCAAGGTTGACCTCAACCCTGACCTAGGTCAAGGATGACCTCAACCCTAGCCTAGGTTAAATTTGACCTTGACCTTGACCCAGAGTCCAAATTTCAAGGTTCCATGATTTCTGGATGTCAGGTTTCAGAAAGAATGTTTTTCCCGCTTTCGGGTCGGTTGTTTTGGTCTCCCAAATGGTAAACTCTTAAGTTTCATTTAATCTAGGTCCATTTCTATGGGTAAGGGCCCAGTGGGAATTTATTTCTCATATTTCTATCTCTCTAGGATTTTATGCCCTAGATCTCTATAAAAGTAAGCCTTCCTCTCTCATTTCAATCCATCCTTGGTCATAATCTCTCAATCAATCAAGTGCATCCACAATCCATCAAGTTTTCTCTCAAGAAAATCAAGTGAGCAAGAATTCAAGCAATCATCTACACTCAAGCATTCAAGCTCTCCATTAAATATCAAGGATTCAAGCTTTCAAGCCTTTGGAGGGATTTGGTTCAACCATTCAAGATTCATCATTCAAACCCTAGATCTATCCATCATGGTGGTGTGATCTTCCTTCAAGATCCTTTGTTCATCTTCAAGATCTATTCTTTCTCCCTTCAAGGTAGATTCCAAGCATACAATCATGGAGGTTTTGATTTACATTTGTTAATATTGTGTCCAAGCTTTCATATTAAAATACATGATTACATTTCAAATACAATTGCATATCTATTGAATATCATAGCTTCATTTTTAGATCTACCTCTACTACTTGCTAGAATTCTCTATTTCAATTCTATTTTAAAGGTTGATTCCAAACTAGGGTTTGACCAAGGAAAACCCCTCATCCAAACAAAAAAATCCTTTTTATTGTAGGTACAGGTGTGGGATGATGAATATTAGTTCTGATCTGAGTACCCTTTTTGGCGAACTTCCGGGATCTGCGAACATAATTTATTTCATAACAATGCAGATCAAGGATGACTTTTTGGGATAAGATTGTGCCTCAGGGTAAGATCTTACCCCTATTTTGGGTCAAGGTTGACCTTCTTGAGAAAGAAAGGAGGTTTCTAGGTTTTCTCTATTTTTGTATTTCTAGGCCAGATTCGGTTGTAGAATTTCCTGAAACTATACGCAGACACCAAAAAATAGTGATTCTTGAATCTGCTCCATTTCAAGATAAGTATTCATGTTTGATTAAAGTTTTTCATGTCCACAACATTTTTCATTATATCATTTCCCATTTTATTATCTTACCTACACACATATTTTCATATCTTACATCTTCGAATGTACATACCCATCTTCATTTAGTTATCTTACACTTTATTTCCTTACAAATACATAATTTTTAACCTAATTCTAATTTAGGTTATTCATACATACAACATATGATAATATCATCTATAAAATTCCCACTATATCTCTTCATAATTGTATCATCAAATTACCACAAAAACTAGAGCTTATGTATCCAATTACAAAATTAATATCTTAATTGGTCGACCTCAAGAACACAAAGTATAATGTGTTAGATTTCAAACCAAATCCATACACAAAACTTCATGCTAACCTTTATAAATTTCATGAAAACCTTATAACATGTCGGCTTCATCAAATATAACTATTAAACTAATCCGATCATTGATCTGTTAAGATTGATAATCGATCCAACAACTAACTGACACTATTCTTCACACTTCACTCTAAACCTAATACTCAGATCTTCACAACTCCAAAAAAATGGTAACATCAATAGGTGTGATCATAGGATAACATATTATATACCTATTTGAATCTCCCTCTAACTTTGCAACTCAAAATTGATATGTTCCTATCCATACCAATCCATTTATCAAACCTTGTACACTATCCCTATTATGCCATACTTAGCCAAATTATTAATTTTACATACTGCAATACCAAAATTTGTCAAGTGACCATAAGGGACATGTGTTTTTCCATAAATGAAAACATAAAAATCATCCATAGCGGTGTCTTTTGCCAAGAATTTCCCCCTTTGGCATTGATGGCAACACTTAGTGAAAAATGTCTAAGTGTCCCAACAAAATGCTAATCTCCAAAAGTTCTATCCCTAACCAAAAATATATGCTCCCCCTAAGTTAAATATCTCATATTTTACTCCTTATATCTCCCCGTTTGACATCAATGGAAAAATTTGGGTTCCTCCTCAAAATTTGAGTACCAAAATCCTAGATGATTTGCCTATATACATGAGTATACAAAATAAAATTACAAGATTTTAAATTCATCTGAGAAACTATTTCTCAGAGTGGAAAAATGTGTGTCCTATCTCTTCTTAATTCAATCTTCAATCTCAATTTGACCACAAATGGTGTAGGCCAACTTTTTGGCTTCAACCGAGTGAGGTGCATTTAGAAAATTACATGCTACTTCTGCCTCCTTTAAACCTCTCAACAAAATATCAAGTTTGGGAACAATTAGGTTCATCAATTCTCCAATCCTTCCCTTTACTCTATCCTTCTTAGTGACAAGTATTTTTTATTTTATCATTGAAGGATTTCACTTGGGTTGCATGGACTAAGGCTAATTCATTCAAAGGATCAAATTATTGTGATATTTTTAATAGCTTCTTTTCACTGTCCTTAATAATCTTGTCAAAATATGAACATACTTAGGATATTCAATACAATATTTGTTGATTTTACCTCCTAACAATGTATCCTTCAACTTCTGAATAGAATCTCCCAATGAAGTCTTATCCTTAGCAATTATGATGTTCCACTAATTGAATCTCCTTGCATTGAATTCATTTTAAAATTTCACCATTGCATATTTTTCTAAGTATTCAAAATGATATTAACTACATCCAACAATCCTTCAAGATGATTTGATAAGGAATCATTCTAATCTATTTTGTGAGTTGGCATGATCTTACCCAAAACTTTGGTTTCCCTAGTTAATAGTCTATTATTTTTCTGATGGATCTTCAAAATTCATTCTCTTTCTTTGTCTTGGCTACCAAAGAAAGCCCCATCAAATGAATAAGAATGAGGGTGTCCAACTCAATTAGACCTTGTATAATCTTCATATGCTCCATTTTAGTGATGTCTTCTTCCAAGAATTTAGTCACTACCTCCGTAGTGTATCTTGCCTCTTCATCTTTCTCAACTTTCATTCCAGGAATTATCTGCTTAATCATCTCATGAGTCTTCTCTTTTATTGAGTCTTTTTCTTCTCTCATCTCATTTTCCTTTTTATTTTGATCATGCATTACCTATGCCTCAAATTCTCCTTTATAAAATTCCTCATGTATTGCCTTTGATCTATCATTTGTTTGATATTTTCACTATCTTTTGATAAATCTTCTTTGTTATTCTCACCAAGAACATATTCATCTTTTATTATAGTCATCTTGATATTTGGGACTCTAGGTATATCTTTGTCATCATCATTCATAGTTGAAAGTGTAATCAATACACCAAAGATAAAGACATCTAGCTCCAGATTGATTGTCTAAAAAGAAGTATCCATTATATCTACATGTGTTTCTTCCCTATATGCTTTTAATGGTACATCATATCGATTATTCAACATGATTATTTCCATTACTTCTTTGGTGTCTTCAATAAATTCATCTATCTTCCCAATCATGAGCATATTCACCCTTGTTTTTCTCATCGATTCCTAATTAGCTTCTTCAATAATTATGTCCATTTCATCTTTTGCAATAAAAAGACATAGTTTGATCAAGGTTAATTATCTAATATTTTTATCTTCCTATAATGCTATCAACCTTCTTACTTCAAGGATATCAAAGGCTAGCTTTACTATCTTAGTAAATAATTCCAGCCACCTGGTTTAGATTAATAGGCAGGGGGCTCTAATTCCCCCCCATCCGGGTTCCCTGAGCCACCCACTATATTGACCAGGCCCTATAATCCATCCCTCACCTGGGCCTAGCTCTAGGGACCCTACCTCAAATTATATGGTTCTATGGCCCTACTATTTGGCTGGGGAGCCCCTACAATCTATAGGGCTTGATCAATCGACGTTTCCACCTTACTACTCTATACTCTTGGTAGGTGAACTATAGTGTCGTTGCCTATAATTAGAAGCCTGAGAGATAGGGATCTATAGTTCTCCACCCTATCTCTGCTATCTAGTCGAGTCCATTTCTATTCTAAGTTTGGTTCGGTGACTATATTCCCTAGCAAATAGATAATACCCTACCTTAGAATTTGAGGGGGAGGAACCTGCTAGAGTAAGTAAATGGCATAAACCTGCTAGAATCAAGTCAAGCGGTGAATTAATTAACCTATGAATTTGAGTTTCCTATAGAATTTGAAGGTAGGGGCTAGGGATAATTAATGAACTTGGCCCCTTAGAATAGTAGGGGCCCCCACCCATCCAAGTTTGGATATGTTTCAGATAGTGTCGGGAACTCTAGTTCGGGGGTAGCTTCCTTTCCGAACTATAGTTGGAGATAGGCTTATCCTGGATCTCCCACTATGGATTGTATGGCTCTCAAAATGAGCAGTCATGACCCAACCAATGTTACTCAGGTGGCATCACAACTATATACATGATACGACCCCCACGGCCCCCTACCTCTTAATCCTGGATAGGGAGGATTTGAACATGAGTAGTTTCACAATTATCTGCTACCCTTACAATTAGTAGGGGTCGGGGCCCAATATAGTCCATAGAATTGTTCATGTGGGGCCCCCCACAATAATAAAGAGGGGGGCCCACCCACCCCTGCATGGGGGCAATAGGATTTGGGAGGAGATAGTTGGGAAGGAGTCGAGTCTATTATCTACGTAATATGATGTGAGCTCGAGTGCTTAAAGGATTTCCATAAGAAGCTATAGGCATCGAGAACTCAATAATAGTGCTAGAAGGGCCTTCCTAGGGGTGGGTGGGAGGCCCCTTTAGCCCCCCACCCAGCCCCACAAGGCCCTTTTGAGTCTCTCATTTGTTCAGGTGGGAATTATTCTTCAAAAGAAGGATTTGAGCTAAGTCCTTCTCCCTAAATTTGAGGAAGGGATTTATGAAATCTTGAACCGGTTGACCGAGAAGCATTAATTAACTTCCACACCTTTCTTTCAAGAACAATGGTGCCATTTTTCCACTTTGATCAAATGTAGACCCACCGTTCAAACCTATCTCACCACAATGATCAACCATACCTATTCCATTCAGTCTTTCAATTGTTCCGGTGCAGTGGGAGGGAATGGCCCTACTATTCTTAAGGGGTGGGTGGGCGGATATAAGTTGGGAGGGGAGGCAAGGCAAAAAGAAAGAGGATCATGATATACAAAAGATGGTAGCCCTTTTGGAGGTGGGGATTTGACAATGGGGGGACTCAAGAGCATTGAAAGCAGGAACTTCCGCAAAAGGGCTTGAGTGGGTAAGGAAGGATCAATAGAACCATCAATACTGGGAGAGGTAGAACTTGCATCATTGATTCTTGATGCTCTTAAGACTGTTCTAGCATTTTCCTCATGCCCAACTATATGGGGGGTGGTGGGGGGTACGGAGCTTGTTAATTATTGACTTTCTCAACGGCACATTCTTCCATCCAATAGTTTCAAAAAGTTTCTTGGGTCGACCCACCTTCTAATAAACGGAGAGGAACTCGACCTAATGTGATAGGGAGAGGGATTGACATCGACTAAAAGGAGAGGGAATCAATAGATTTTGAAGTCAAATATCCAAACATCTCATTCTCAATTCCACATCAGTATGCTTAACCAAACCAAGCAGAGGTAGCTAAACCCAGGCCATCACTCAACTCTAAACCATCCATCCATTCAAACCAATTCCCCCCACCTGATTCCAAATAGAAACACTGGGAGAGGGTTGAAATTAGCTTGTCTAAACCCCACTTTGACTCATAATTTCCATCACCTGAGCCTCCATTCCAAGCGATGCAGGAACTGAACCGCAAGTGAGAGATAATCTGATGGAAGGTAATATGTGTAGAATATATGGAGCGCCCTATATCTATAGTTGTGGGAAATAGCCATAGAATTGTAGGGAGACTCCTCACCAAATTTATGCATTTCCCTCACCAAATGACTTCTTAGAGAGCTCTGAAATTCACCAACTCTTTATATATAGTGGATTAGCAACTCAGGCTTGAAAGGTTCAGCCGAGCAGCTGGAGTTAGCAGTCTCATTACTTCATTCCTCCCTTATAATAGTAGGATCGGTTAGGTTCAATTCCTCTATGGTACATCTAAATAGATATAGAAGAGTTTGAGATCTACCCCTAAGGAATCGAGTGCCTCCACCCTTCTTTTCTATTATTGAGTTATCGAAGAAAATCCTATGGTAGCTATATCAAATGCCAAAAGTTCTGTTATGAAGTCAGTTTGCTTAGTGCCCATGCTGAATAGGAGGGGTTATAGAATAGTAGGGGCATTTTTCACATATGTCTCAATGCCCCTGGTGAATAGTAGGGGTCATGTTTTAAACCAGGTTGCCTTAGCCCCTACTATTCTATGGCAGGTTGACATCATTTTGAGTGCACATATGTTGAAATGCTCAAATGCAAGTTCATTCTAAAGGTGATGGCCATCAATTGCTTATAGTGGTATTATCATTGGAGCTATTGGTTGTTCCCTTTGATCTTCAACTTCTAGATTTATACTTTGATGGATAACTTTTAATGATACTTTGACTCTATCACCACTCCAAAGTCTACAAGGAAGAGGGCCAATTAACAAGGATCAACAATGAGATCCTCCTACACTTTGAGCCAAGATGCTCAGGTGGGTGTACCCTCGATGCACTTCTTGAAAGGAATCACTAACTATTAAGCAATTATATCATTTACAGACTGATTAAAATATTTTATCATTTAAATGTGTGTGTGTGATTGATGATGATGGACTGCTTCTGGAGAATAGATCAGTGCCTTCACCCAGGGCATAGAGTCACTAAATAACCTATACCAATTGAAAATTCTAACTCAAACACACTTGAATTTAGGATAAGTGCTTTGCCTATTATCCCTCTCACTCACATACCGGGACATCAAATTCTTATCAAGCCATGAAATCACTGAAATCACCCTAAAGACTTTAATCCTAACTTTGTTAAGAACTCAAAGATAATTTCACAATACTCTTTGTTTACCATATGCTAACTCACTTTGTGACATTAACATATATGAGCTCAATATCAAAACAAGAAGACATACACCACTATGAGATTGGAATTCAACTATATTCTCATCAAAGCCTGCAGAATCAATACATTATTCAAACAACAAAATGCAAAGAGAAACAAAACCCTAGATCCAAGCTCTCCTTGTTCAGTATAATACCATCAACAACAACCCCTAATACAAAAAAACTTCTACCATATATACCCCCTAGTCATCTTGAAATCCCAAAATAGGATGCAACAAGCTATGGATGACTAGGGTTAGGGTTTCACCCACCAGACCAACTAGAAATAGTCAAAAATTTATTATAGGGGAAGAAACCTAGGCAACTAGAAGATAGATCTTGGGAAGATCCTCAATCATGACAATTCACTAAGAAGGTACTGAGAACCATGAAAATGCCAAAATTGTCAACCTGTTCAGCCACCTGCAACATGCTTTGAGCACAAAGAACACAGTACAGACCCCTGCAAATGATCATGGAACACCCTGGACCACATTGCAATAGTCAGCAAAACCAATTCTACTAGATCTGGCCATTTGATCAATAAATTTCAGTCCTTTCTATCATGAAAAACCCTCCAAGAAATTTGAATTTGAAATACAATGGCTACCCCGACAAGGTTTTAAATGCGACCATTGATTTTGTCCATTTCTTGGCAGATCAAGTGGTTTACATTTAATGTCACAACAGTCACAAACCCTTTTGAAAATTCTTCAGCCCAATCAGCACACCACAGCCAATAAGAATCATGCACATTAGCTTTGCATAGTAGATAGGACCCACAAAGTATAAGCCTTTAAATCAAATGGTCATCGCATGATCGCATGGCCTAAAAAGATTCCATGTGATCATGTGACAGCCATAGATCCTACCACACTTTCATTCTTTGAAATATTTGAGCCCACTGACAAATCCTAATCACCTTCCCACTCGACCAATCAAAATGCCACAAGTCAGTGCCACCTATCAGAGGACCCACCCTTGTCAGCTATCTGAGAAAATTAGAATCGATGGCTAGCATAAGATCTCATGGCTCTGACAACTTCCATAAGAACTTATGCCAACCGTAGATCTTTTGTAGATGTCAGGTCCCACTGACACATCCAAGTAAGATTCGAAATCAATGGATGGTGCATGATCTCATGGGGTAGGAATATTCCTTGAGATCATGTGCTGATCCTAGATCAAAAAACCTTCACTATAGGCCCCACTAATAGGATCTCACTCAGCATTTCACCGACTAATAAGAAATTGCCAACTGTGCCAACATGGTAGTGGACCTGCTTAGTCTAAAAGATACGTCACATAGGAGAATCAACAGTTGGCATATAATCTCATAGGTATGACATATTCTATGAGATGATATGACAACCACCTAATTGAACCATGACCAAGACCTCGGCCCAGGGAAAAATTAAAGGCTGAAACTATAGGAAAAATTAGCACAGGGACTTAGGAAAAATTAAACCCGCCAGACTTTAGGCTTAAGGAAATATTAAGTGCTGAGGACTTAGGAAATATTAAAGCTGACTGACTTAGGGAAATAAATCAAAGGGGGCCGACATCAAACCTTAGTCGCATGATCGCATAGCATGAAGATAGCCTATGTGAACATGCAATAAACCACTCAACACTTGAAAAGATGACTGAAGGGGTTGATAAATAGCGCATGCATTATAGAACTTTTAAGTGGCCCAAACGGCTAGTTTCTTTGAAAATTTGAACTAGGGCTTGAGGCCAGAGACATAAAAAACATTACAGGGACCAAAGGGAAAGACTAGAAGCCATGAAATTTTTTCTGAGTGATAATAGTGGCTCTATCTAGGGATGTATGCCTCCTACAGGCATAGCAAGGATCTAGAATCACTAGTTAGAGAAGACCACCAACTGGAAAAAACATAGGAACCTTCACAAAAACTAGCAACTAAACCAGGCAAATAGGAAGGGAAACACACAATAGAAAAGGGAAATATTTACAAGATTTACAAGGTTTGAAACTTTATTTGGTGGCCCCTGGCCACCAAAAGAAAATCAGAGACCCTCCTAAATCAAAAATTTGATTTTCATCTACATATGTGACCAACCACCTGAAATTATCCTGATCACCCTGTTGCCAACATATGTGAATAATCATGGGCTGAAGAATAAAATTATACTGATCACTACCCATGTTTTTCTAGTCATAACAGTTACATTCATACTCATATTCTAAGAAGTAAGGAACATCATTTACTTCTTCTTGATGACTGGAAAAAATGAAAGACTCATCCAGTAATGCATCAAAAAATAAAGCACATGGAGCATCATGCATTACTACAAAAGTACCTAGCTAAGAAGGACTTGGATCCTCTGATTTGCCTTCATACATTGCCTCAGCCACTAAGCAACCTGGTTCCTCCATGATATCTTCATGAACTGAACCATAAACCAAGTGAAGGTCTTCTTCATATTTTTTTTGATAGTAGGACAACTGATCCGCATCATCATTTACATCAAAAGAGAATTTGTCCCAATTTTTGAAGACAAAGTCCTCAACACTGCCACCATCACTACCATACTTAGTAAAAGAAGGAAAGGAGTTTGAACAAGAGGCTTGTTCATCACTGCAATCTCTATGACAGGGAAACATACTATCATGTCCTTCTACCTCTTTTTTTGCAGAGTCACTACATGAGGGGAACTCTAGTATACATGAGTTATTCTAATCACTTTGAACACTAGCCTCATTATTAGTGTCAAAGACTATATCATAGGGGAGCCACAAATCAAAATCCAAAATAGAGACATACCTCTTAAATTCTTTAGCCAAGAGTGCTGAAATCCTTTCACTGCTCAATGGACTTTGGGCTTTGTTTTCATCTTCTTCAGCATCACTCCTGGTGCTGCAAACATCATCCCTATCAAGAACAAGGATAGACATCTATGGCCTTAGATCATCTTGTGTGAAGCAATCTATGCAAGAATCATCATCTGCATCATATCCAATATTCCACCCTCCACTCAAAACATCATCACACTGGGACAAGAAAATTGAATCCAGATATTGGAAAGAAGAAAAATATGCAGACAAAATGGAAATATTATCAACCTCAGATCCATCTTCAACACTCTCATATGCACTGACCTCAAAATCAGGCTCATAGTCAACACTTTCCCCATAATAAGAATCAACATCAAAACTACTGGTTTCCTCATGATCAACATAAAGAGAAGCCAATGCCCTCAACCTCCTATCCCCCATTAACTATCAGTTCTTAGCATTTAAGGACATAACCCCAAGTACATCCTCAAGCCCAAGGCTATCATCACTAAGTATCCAATCTCTGACACATATATAATACTCTTCCCACAATGCATTTGACCAACTGGTTGACTCATGAAAATAAAGATCCAAGAATAAACCAATGAACTCAGATTCTGAAAAGTCAACATCATTAGAAAGCTCATTATATACATCCCAAAATCTATCATAGAAAAGAGATATGGATAGATCCTTTCTACATCCTACTTTCAATCTCATCAATGACATGCAATCCCTAAGGATGGCTTGGTCTAGTAATGCAAGCTCCTCATCAAGCTTTCCCATCAGACCTAATGCAATACTTCCATACAATTTTGTAGAGATGCAACTAAAAACTTGAAGTATGAAAACCTCTACTCACACTTTATCCTTTTCTTAGTGCTTGATCACTTAATAAGGAGACATTTCCAAGCATGAAAGTATGATACCTAGAAGTTCTGCAGTAGAAAAACTTTGTTGACTGGAAGGCAAGGTAGATCTAGAGCTCATCTTGCAGCTCCATCAAGTTCTTTACTTTTGTAGATTCACCACCTCCTTGAAGAGGAAGATATTATACTTGTCTTTGTATTTTCTTCCAATCAACACAAAACTTCACCAGGATTTACACACTGTTTATCAAGAACTACACTGATCAAATAGAGAACTCAGAGTTGCCACTCAACATGTAGTGAGAAGATTTTTCAAATGCTTTTTATCTATTTGACTCTTTGATCTTAACCAGATTCTAGGATGATCCAGCCAAGCAAGGAGGCTTGCTATCTTTTACTTCTTTCCTAGTAGAGTCGCCATCTTGTTGGTTGTTCCCTTTGATCTTCAACTTGTAGATTTATACTTTGATGGATAACTTTTAATGATACTTTGACTCTATCACCACTCCAAAGTCTACAAGGAAGAGGGCCAATTAATAAGGATCAACAATGAGACCCTCCTACACTTTGAGCCAAGATGCTCAGGTGGGTGTACCCTTGATTCACTTCTTGAAAGGAATCACTAACTATTAAGAAATTATATCATTTACTGACTGATTGAAATATTTTATCATTTAAATGTGTGTGTGTGATTGATGATGATGGACTACTTCTGGAGAATAGATCAGTGCCTTAACCCAGGGCATAGAGTCACTACATAACCTATACCAACTAAAAATTCTAACTCAAACACACTTGAATTTAGGATAAGTGCTTTGCCTATTATCCCTCTCACTCACATACTGGGACATCAAATTCTTATCAAGCCATGAACTCACTGAAATCACCCTAAAGACTTTAATCCTAACTTTGTTAAGAACTCAAAGATAATTTCACAATACTCTTTGTTTACCATATGCTAACTCACTTTGTGACATTAACATATATGAGCTCAATATCAAAACAAGAAGACATACACCACTATGAGATTGTAATTCAACTATATTCTCATCAAAGCTTACAAAATCAATACATTATTCAAACAAAAAAATGCAAAGAGAAACAAAACCCTAGATCCAAGCTCTCCTTGTTCAGTATAATACCATCAACAACAACCCCTAATATAGAAAAACTTCTGCCATATATACCCCCCTAGTCATCTTGAAATCCCAAAATAGCATGCAACAAGCTACGGATGACTAGGGTTAGGGTTCACCCACCAGACCAACTAGAAATAGTCAAAAATTTATTACAGGGGAAGAAACCTAGGCAACTAGAAGACAGATCCTGGAAAGATCCTCAATCATGACAATTCATTGAGAAGGTACTGAGAACCATGAAAATGCTAAAATTGTTAACCTGTTCGACCACCTGCAACATGCTTCGAGCACAAAGAACACAGTACAGACCCCTGCAAATGATCATGGAACACCCTAGACCACACTGCAATAGTCAGAAAAACCAATTCTACCAGATCTGTCCATTTGATCAATAAATTTTAGTCTTTTCTATCGCGGAAAACCCTCCAAGAAATTTGAATTTGAAATACAACGGCTATCCCGACAAGGTTTAAAATGCGACCGTTGATTCTATTCATTTTCTAGCAGATCGAGTGGTTTACATTTAATCTCACAATAGTCACAAACCCTTTTTAAAAGTCTTCAACCCAATCAACACACCATAGCCAATAAGAATCATGTACATCAGCTCCGCATAGCAAATAGGACCCACAAAGTATAAGCCTTTAAATCTAATGGTCGTCGCATGATCGCATGGCCTGAAAAGGTTCCATGTGATCATGCAACAGCTGTAGATCCTGCCACATTGTCATTCTTTGAAAGAGTCAGGCCCACTAACAAATCCTAGTCACCTTCCCACTTGACCAATAAAAACACCACAAGTTAGCACCACCTATCAGAGGACCCACCCTCGTCAGCTATCTGAGAAAAGTAGAATCGAGAGCTGGCATAAGCTCATGGCTCTGACAACTTCCATAAGAACTTACGCCAACCATAGATCTTCTGTAGATGTCAGGTCCCACTGATAGATATGCTATCAACCAAGTCCCTCTGACATGTCCAAGTAAGATTCAAAATCAATAGATGGCGCATGATCTCATGGGGTAGGAATATTCCTTGAGATCATGCACTGATCGTAAATCAAAAAGCCTTCATTGCAGGCCCCACTAACAGGATCTCACTCAACATTTCACCGACCAATAAGAAATTGCCAACTATGCCAACATGGTAGTGGACCCACTTAGTCTAAAAGATACGTCACATAGGAGAATCAATGACTAGCATATAATCTCATAGGTCTGACAGATTCTATGAGATGATACACCAACCACCCGATTGAACCATGACCAAGACCTGGGCCCAGGGAAAAATTAAAGATCGAAACTATAGGAAAAATTAGCTCATGGACTTAGGAAAAATTAAACCCACCAGACTTTAGGCTTAAGGAAATATTAAGCACTGAGGACTTACGAAATATTAAAGCCGACTAACTTAGGGAAATAAATCAAAGGGGGCCGACATCAAACCTTAGTTGCATGATTGCATAGCATGAAGATAGCCTATGCAAACATGTGACAAACTGCTCAACACTTGAAAAGATGACTGAAGGGGGTCGATAAATAGCACATACATTATAGAGCTTTTAAGTGGCCCAAAAAGGTAACATAAAAATAGAATAGGGCAGGGGCATTTTGAATTTTTTTCCACCCAATGGCTAGTTTTTTTGAAAATTTGAACTAGGGCTTGAGGCCAGAGACATAAAAAACATTGTAGGGACCAAAGAGAAAGACCAAAAGCCATGAAAATTTTTCTAAGTGATAACAAGAGCTTGACAAGATACCTGAGTAGAGGTAGCATAAAAGCGAAGCTTGTCACCTACCTTCAAAACAACTAGAATTCACTAGCTTTATTTATTTATTTTGGTAGGATTAAGAGGCATTGAACCAACCCTATTGGCCTCTTATTTCTGAATGGGCAGTTCTTCTTATCCATTCCTCTTCGACATTGCCAAAACTCATGGGGGCATAGTAATTTGGAGGTTTGATTTTTTGTCAGGAGAGAAAGGAAGGATTTTTCCACCACAACTATGAAGACAAGGGCAACCTTTATTATGGTTCAAACCAGAACCATCTATCTCAGAAAGAAATAAATCAAGAAAAAAGTATCAAACCTAGATAGAAGTTTAGTAGCACCACTCTTAGTTTCATTTCATGTTCTCATTCATTTTGATTCTCCCTCTCCAGTCTTAAGGCCTTGAAACCCCAACTATGAATATTGATGAAAATCAAACAACCAACCATCTGCATTTAAGAAGTCGATCAAATGCCCCAAGGTACTTGCCTTAACATCTGGATGGATGATTCATTATATACTTATTAACAAAAAATCAAAATGACAATAATATAAGAATAGGAGCCACCCACCCAATGCCCCTGGCAAATAGTAGGGCCCAACTGAACCCCTTGTTCCAATGCAGCCCCTGCGGTTTGCCACTGTGCTTGATTCGATGATGAATCTACCTTTCACTAGCAGGAGGGATGATCAGCCTTTGAGTTGAGTCCCTGAGTAGAGGTGAGCTAAGATGCCCCTTGAATGATAGGTTAAATGCCTCTAATGATAGGTACAAAAGTGGAACTGCTAGTTTCAATCGATCGATAGCTAATCCTACTAGACTATCACTGGTAAGATTCATTCCTTCATTCAGAACCACCCATTGTTAAAACATATAATAGAGAGAGGGGGGCATTTCCTGAAGTTAAGGATAGTTCAGGGAAATGAATGAAGTAAGGCTCTATTCATTTCACTTGAGTGATGGCTGGAAGGAATCATAGTAGACAATTGAATGTGCCAGTCTTCGGCCTGCCTTCAAATGATCTATTAGTCCATTTTCTTGTCACAACAAAAATCTTTTGAAAATGCCCCATTTCTTTGCAAGTTTTCTTGAAGTGTCCTGCCCCTGGTCGTTTATTATGTCACCAAGCTCTAGTCCAAATTGCACATGCTGAATCATGAAATCCAAAAAGTTATTCAAGTTTGAAGGTCTGGAGGAAACAATTTTTAAAATCTGCCACAGTGTCGAAAACCTACAGTGTTTTTGAAAATCCATGTTGTTTTCGGTCTGTGTGAAAGCCTTCATTATTTTCGACCTTGTGCCTTCCAGCTTTTGTGTGCTTATCTTTTGGTGTCAGAAATCTTGTGTGATTTAGATCATTCGCCATTGTGAAAACCTTGGATGTTTTCGATCTTTCACTGAAAACCCTGTGTGTTTTCGACCTTGCATTTCTTCTCTTCTACCGGCACTCCTTGTTTGTCAGTCTTAAGTGCACAAGTGTGATGATTGGTGGGGCTAGATTCTTCAAGCGGTAGAGGGATTATATTGATGATTGGCGTGTGATTGCATAGAATATTCTCACCCCATGCGATCATGCGCCTGCCATTGATTTTGTTTGTTTCAAGCATTTCTTCGGTGGTGGTCCCAATGTCAAAAGGGAGGCAAAGGTGCATGTTCTTATTGGTTGTCACATGATCACATGTCAAGAATTTTTGACATGCGACCAGTTGACATCTGTCGCTTCGGGCCCGTTGGCAGATAAGTGCAGTGGGACCTATCTACTCGGTGGCACTGATGTGTCAATTTTCTATTGGTTGCCTGTGATGAGTTGGATTTCATGTTAGCGAGGCCCGGTGTCAAATTTTTAAGATCTACGGTCGGTGTGTGATTGCATGGAATATTCTCACCCCATGTGATCATGCGCCCACCATCTGATTGGATGCCGATGGGTTTGTTCATAGTGGCACCATTTGGGCTGAGGTGTCATCACTTGATTCGATGAGCTGGGTGATGATTTGGACTTGTTAGTGGGCTCGGTATTTCTTAGGTGGAATGACAATACATAAGAGATCTATGGTTTCCACATGATCATGAGGAATATTCCTCCCCTTTGCAATCATGTGACCACCGTCTGATCTTCCAAAAAGGTGAGGCTTTTCTCAGTGGTGGGTCCTGTGTCAGGTGACTCGGTGGTTGCAGTGAATGGTGGTATGACATGTGGAAAAAAGGGTGGGCCCGTGTGTGGGTCTAAGTGGTTTGGTGGTCCTGACAAATTTTCTTCCTGTTCGCTAGTTCGCATAATGTTTTGGTGGTGCCCCAATTTATTTGGTGATTCAGCGAATAGTGATCATGTGATCGCTAAGTTTTTTAGCAATGGTGGAAAGTATTTCGTGAACCGGTAGAAGTTCTTCAGTCACCAATTTGCTAGAAAAAGTGGGGCCAATTTTTTCGGTGACATGGTGTTCATGTGGAGGCTTGTCGCATGTTCGCATAGCCCGTCTCCTAGCTATACGATCATGCTACAATGGTCTAATGTCACCATTGCGGAGGTAGAGGATTGCAGTGTGTTGCATGTTTGCATAAGCTGTCTCCTAGCTATGTGATCATGCGACAACTGTAGAAGTATATCGCGGTTGCGGAGTTATGACATAGGTCTTACCGACGTGCTCGACTTTGATTGGTCGCTGACTAGTGGTGGGGCCGAGGACTTTATAAAGGGTTTGTGATTGACTATCAACCATGGCTAAGAGACTACGATCACATGATCGCAAGGGTGAGTTGGGTGCCTTGCGATCATGCGACCAAGAGCACATGTAACTGAGACTTTTGTTGCGGTTAATCTTGTCGATGCCTGAGTGAAGATCTGACGATGGGGACTTAAAGTTGGCTGAGATTTGAATATAGACCACCGATTGACTTTTGGCACCATGAATGTAGCCGTTAACCTGTAGGTTTGAATTTTTTAAGGGGTTTCCAGCGACAGGAGGTACCAAAATTTATGGTTTTTTGGCTAGATTTGACTAGTTTGGTGGTGCTTGTTGCTGCGATGTGGTCCAAAATGTTTGACAATTGATTGTAGGGATTTGTATCATAAAGGAATGAATACAATCTTGGCTCAAGGTGTATTTGTAGGTGGGTGAAACTTTAGCCCTAGCTATCCGTAGCTTTTTGCAACCTGTTTTGGGTTTCCAAGGCAGCTAGTGGTATAAATTGTCAAAATTTTGACTTTGTAAGGGTTCCAACTTTGAAGTTCTGAAGTGTTCCTAGTCCTAGATCCAAGATTGTAACACTTTTGTATTCAGTATTCTGTTGATGATAGAGAAAAAGTTGTAGGTCTAAGCTATAATTTGCAAGCTTGACTCCTCTAGATTGATTGTTTACACTTAAGGATTCTTCATACTTAATACAAGTACATGACTCTTATCTCTCCTTTGTGTCAACTTAGATAGATTTTGAACTTTCTAGTCCTCTGCTTATTGTTTTATGTATATGTATCCATTCTTGAGTTCTAATCCAAGATTAGATGAAATGATGCTTTAGATGGGACATAGATCTATCTTATTGTCTATGTAAGGATATCTCATAAGTAGTAAAGGGGATTGTAGGTGTGTTTATGGCTTGGAATCTCAGCTATTATCTAGTGTGTGTAGCATTCATGTTCTAGGAGATCTTCCCAATGGATGAGGCACTGGCCTAAATGATTATCTCTTTATCAACAAATACTGATTGTTGTTGTTATGATCCCAAAAGCATAAGTTAAGAACCATCCTTTTAAGTTTTGAGTATTTGGTTGTATGTGGTTCTACCCATAGTAATGGAGATTCAATCAGTGTGTGGTTAACACTTAGTACTTTCTTACTTTCCTATTATATGTTATTCAAACCTAGTTCTTGGTGTATGAAGTATATTTTATACTAGGTTAGGTGCACCCACCTTGGTTTTGCAGAGCCAGAAGTAGAAGAGGGCATATTAAGTCCCTATAGTTGGTCTAGTTGCCTTGTAGAGCTCCCACACTTGGAACTAACCATTCCTAATATCAGTCTCAAGGTACATTAGTAGCCTATTAGAGCATAAGCATCATTTTGGACACCAACACGATCGACTGGCCCATCATCCTCTGAGCATTGGCCAAAAAAACATGACTTTCTATCTTTCTTTCCACCTGATAAGTCCAGCTTGCCCAGCCAAATAGTAGGGACCTACCTCTAGGCAATAGAAGTTCTTGTCCCCTCGAGAGGGTCCATAGGAACTCAAGCTACTAAGCAAACAAAGGCACTCAACCCAAGATCTAAACTATTCCCACTAGCTCTCCCCGCTATTTTGATAGGCGGAAGTCCCTTTCCATTAACGAGTGATGCTGCCCCATTAGGAGGTGATTCTCCAACAAACAACTTGATAGAAGGGCCCTAGTATCTATAGGGACCCAAAAGTATGAACATTGATTTGCTGGATCGGAGGTGGAGAGACCAATAGAGAACACTAGCCCAAAGCCTTGATCCACATACACGAAATCCCCTCCATCCAAAGGCACTCAACCTTATGTTTCTTTATGGGGGGTAGAGGGCTATTTGCCACCACTTGTGATGTTGTGCCTCAACTCTCATTCAAAAGGCAGGTTGACCTCAGAAGTGGGAATAAAGCTTGCTAACAAGGATAATTAACCACCGTGAAGGGTGGGCAGGAGGAGATAGTCGGGAGGGAGGGCCCCCCATCATTCTCAACCTTCACTCACCCCCCCATCATTCTCCACCTATAACCCACCCCCCCTCTATATAATTTCATTCACCTTAACTGACCTCCTCCCCCTAATACTATTTAAAGCCCCCGTGCAGGTAGGGGTGGAAGGCCCTCTATTCTATTGTTGTCGTGGGCCCCTCTGGCACTATTATTGAAGGCAGAACCAATTGGTTAGTTGCCAATGCAACTCATATTACATCTATAATACAGTCTCCTACCTTTCATCCCTCCAGATAGCAGTCAATCTTGCCCATACTAGGAAACTTTCTCAATTCTTTATCCTCTATATCTTCCGCCAGGATGATTGTATTATTTGCCGATTTATCTTCCACCCACTACACTGAAATTCTAGTTTACCACCCACCCCCTACCATTCTATAGGCAAATATTTCCACCCAACTCACATCTATAGCCTCCCACCCTGAGGGTGGGGGGCCCCCAACTATAGATAGTAGGGCATATTATTCACGTCCATGCACGGGTGCCCCTACTGGCTAGCGGCCCCTACTATTCTATGATGGCTAGTTGGGAGGAGATAGTTGGGTGGGTGGGAGGTATAGCCCTATTGTCCCTATGTAGCCCTTTAGAATAGTAGGGGAGAATAATAGAATAATAGGGGTGTTGCATTCGAAGATGTAGTGATAAACTATTTCCTTGGTAGGGGAGTGGGCATGTTACATACAGAATCTGCCCAGCTGATTATTGGTTCAATGATTATTGTTCATTAGCCATCTATATTTAACATGCCTTGTAAGCTACATTCTTTGATTATAGGATAACCTTGCTCTCACTGCATTCACCCTAGGTTGGGCAATAATGTAATATTGTGTTCTTAGATTATGGTTTTGTAACATCCCAACCCGTTCGAACAGATTACGCAATAACTACCGCTGCATTTGAATAGATTATGAGCCCCTCACTATGTTTGCCCTAGGTTGCAATAACCTTTCTCTCACTATGTTCACATAGGTTGGGCTCCCCTTGCTCTCACTGTGTTCTCCCTAGGTTGCGATAACCTTTCTCTCACTACATTAGCCCTACTATTCTAAAGGTTGGGATAACCTATAGAATGGTAAGGCATCAACTTGCCTAAATAAGTGGGTAGTAGGGGCCTGGGGCACCCCGAAAGATAAGAAGTATGGTATGGTGTGGTGATTCTTGGATACTAATCATGATGGGTCATTCATATTTCTTTTCCTCTTTGTATTATGTCACCATCATGAGATATGAGTGGGAAGGGTGATCCTTCTAACTAACAGGAATCATACATATGAATCGATACCCATCATTTATCCTCCTGAACCATCTATATTGTCCACTATACCATGTGTGGCTGGTCAGAGTGAACTCATCTCTGCGCCCCTCTTACTGTTCTTAGGATGATTCGTTCACCCCTTACTACCTCATTAGATTTCTTGGCTTGAAAGATAGATACTACCCGCTTCCAATAGAAACTACCCCTACCAAAACCAAACTCACTTCCAACTCTGGATACTACCATTCACTTCTAACTCCCATTCTCAACTGAGTACCCTTTGAGAGAATGGTGCATAGTGGGTGAAGATGGACAATTCTATCAATCAACAGGGCAATTCTAGTTCTTTTCTTAGTGAATTCATTCATGACATCGAGGAGTAAAGAAAGTCATTTTCTATGCCAACTATACCAGCCGCGGGCTTATCTACCTATCCCGGGGCCTCCCACCCACCACTACCTTAGAATAGTAGGGGCTTGGGGTTGTTTTTGGGGATTATAGGTAGATTAGCCGAGGCACATTAGAGTGCATTAGGAGGGCCCCTACTCTTCTAAGGCCCCTACTATTCTAATGGGCGTTGAGCCTAGATCTATAATAATGATGGATGGCCCTACTATCTATAGGCGATCGATCAATGTCACCCTACTATTCTAAGGGGCCAGATCATAGGGGATGTCAAACCCCAACCCTACAACTTCAGCAATTGTAGGGGAAACCAGTGGCATCTACCTCACTTTTTCCCTACTATTTGATGGTCCATTCTAGACATAACATGTATCCAATGCCCATTCCCATACAAATAGTAGGGGTAGGGGTGAATTGCCTATAATTTTTCCAGGGCGCAGAAGGGTAGGTGGGAGGATATGGGGTAATGGGCGCGGAAGCAATAGTTTGGAAAATTAAGCCTCGATTCTAGCACTTATTATAGCACTTCGAGATAGCAAGTGAACTACAGAATAAGGCCAATTCAATTCACCCCTACTATTCTATGGACTTATTTCTATAGTTCTTGATTTGATTACTTCTATAGTGACTGATTCACCCTTCAAATAATAGGGGCCCTACTATTTGAAGGAAACTATAGTTGGAGATGGCAACTAGAATTCCCCCCACCCCCCATTATAAGTTAACCCCACCCTCTATTATATTGTTGAAGGGTGCAATCCAAGAAAGAAACATAGGCAATTCTTCACTTTTATTTCTTGCTCTTCATTCGGATGGCCCCCATGTAGGGGTGGTTCATTGGGAGTAGATAGTTGGCATGTTACATATAGACTATAGAATCTATAGAATTATGCTTCCTTCGAATAGAGATAGATAGCGGTGGGGTGGTAATAGGCCCATCCCCACACATAGAAGAGGATCAATCGATTACTTATTCCTTGACCCAGCAAGGGTGGGGTAGCAAGCACTCAACAAATTTAGATTCTAGATCTAGGAACAAGTGATTGTATGGTCAAGATGGGACATCATGAACCCCGATACTGATAAGAGCTTTGGATTATGTGACAAAATGTGATATGATGGAGTAGGAACCTTTCTATGCCAAGGATGCCAATGGAAAGATTGGCCCAGCTGGATTCAATCACTTGGAACCTCCCTCCAGCTTCTTATGCCTACTATAGGCCCATTAGAATAGTAGGGACCCCTTTAGAATAGTAGGGTCCCCTTTAGAATAGCAGGGTCATCCGTGCAACAAACACTTGCTTGTCATTTCGTTGCCTATCGGGGAAAGGAATAGATGGAAACTAGGTAGGCGATCATGGGTGGGCTCAATCAATATAAATGAGGTTCCAGAGTCTAGATAATTGCACTGACCTCAGAGGGAATGATTCAGGCCACTATCTTCTCCCACAATGAATCTACCTCTGGCATTAATGGCATAAATGGCATCAGCCCACTAGCCTTTTTATAGTAGGGCACTAGAATAATATAATAATAGGGGCACCCACAACAACTTATTGGAGGGGGACTTCATTAACCTCTAGGAAGAAATGCACTATCTATCTGATCTAGCCCAAGGAAGGTCTTCATGCAAAATAGCACTATGCCAAACCAAATGGTACTGAGGTGCTATAGTGATTGCCAAAGGGCACGTGTTTACAAATAAATAAACTTCCAATCACTTTGATGCCCCTTACAATTAATTGGGAAACCGGTCCACCAGACTCACTAATCGGTAGACATACTAGTGAATAGGCATACAAGTGGTGTTATCTATGCCAAGAAAGGAACCGAGGGGAAGACCCTATGCAGGGTGGGAGGCCCCTACTATTCTAAGGGCCCCTATAATAATCTACCTCCCTGTGCATGGGGGGGGGGGGGGGGGTAAGGGGGTGGATTTGATCCTATGTTTAGTATCATGTATGCTTCCTAGTTTCGGATCAAATCTCATATGTAGATTCAGTCTAGAGGATCAATTCTCCAATCTGGAAGTACTGCATTCTCGATAGGAGGGTTGCATAGGGGCCTTTTTCTCTATTTTCGCTAGCTGATATTTTGTTCTCCTGCCCTAAGGTAACCACTCACCTGAACAAAGTGAAGGTGAGGATCATTCTTTGTTTTCATTTTAGAAATGATAGACTACAAGGTCCCTAGTCTGCTTGGGCAAGCAACAACTCCTAGACATTGGCTGAATAACAAATGCAAGTGGAATATTTAGCATAGGCAAAGAAGAAAGCATTGGTATAGGGGCCCAACATGAATCAATGCTAGCTAATTGTGTGTATCTCCTTACTCACCTCTACCACATCTAACCCAAAGGATTCTATCATTACTAAGATGAGTCTATTGCTTCTCCATCTACCTGTAGGGGAGAATCTTGGGAAGAAATAGAAATAGACAGTCTGCACCTCCGTCTATTCATTTCACTAGTGTAACAACCCAAAAATAGGGTTCTAGCATTGTTTTTTTCTTGGTGCAGAGGGATTGTCACATCATATCTTTGGATCTATCTAGATCTGGGAGAAATTCTCTAATGTAAACAAGAAGTATGATATTCAAGAAGTATAGAGATGAATAAGAAGCAATGAAGACCGATCTTCACTCCAATTGGGTGGGTGTCGTATGATGCCAGAGAAAAGGAGAACCGGTCTTCTTGAGCATTCCCTCTGATTCTAGTCAAAGAAGGGGTGGGCTATTTTGGATTCATTTGCCAATAATCATTTCCAAGCATTATTGATTTGGGGTAATAGTTACTCATTAGTGATCCCAGATTGGGAAGTGAAGTAAAGCCAGCATTTCTATCCTTTAGTTTGGTGTTCTATATCCCCATGTGAAAGTGCATACCTAACTAGCTCAAAAAGCATGGACCAAATATTCATGTTATTCTCTCTGTGATCCCGCCTAGCTAAATGGTAGGGCAGACTCGGGTACATGAAATATAACTACTCCCTACTATTCTAATGGGTGCCCATAGAATTGTAGGGGCTCAGCTTGAAATTCTAGTTGCTACAATAACCCAACCTAATCTATAGCCTCCCACCTGCTAAAATAGTTCTAGAATCGAGCTAATCCCTGCCCCTTAGAATAGTAGGGCTATCCCCCTACTATTTGAAGTAGCAAGTTATACTAACGAGCTACTCGACTTTCCCATAGCCATTTCAATAGTAGGGGTAGGGGCCCGACCGGTTCTATGGGACTGATTAACCCCCCCAACTATCGAGTGCAAGCTTCTCGCATTGCTTACTATAGCAAGTTGCTCGCCCTACTATTCTATGGGGGGTTGGGTGGGAATTGTAATTATGTCAATTAATATGGCCCCTTTAGCCCCAATGTAGGGTGGGTGGGAGGAATAATATGAAAAAGGGGGTTGTAGGGGCCCTCCTAAGTTTCGACATGAACGAAAAATTCAACTAGAATCCCCACCCCAATATAACCCCCCACCCCCCACCCCCCCTTTAGAATAGTTGGTTAGGTGGGAAACTATACTGTAGGGGTTGGGTGGGGAAGGAAGGATGCTTTCATCAGGTTCAGATCTAGGTCATGTAGCTATCTCCTCCCTAAGAAACCACCCAGGAAGATCAGAGGGTGGAGAGCTCACATGGCTTTCTACTCTTTTGACACATGGATCGGAGGATGGATTGATGCTTTCATCTACTATTCTGGCATTACTCCCCCTCATCTAGTTTTGTCAAGCTGGTGAATCATCAACTAGGTGGAAAGGATAACAAGGGCATGGAAAGAGAGGCATCTTAATTTGGTTGGGGTTCGACTCCCATCAGCATCTTCCCACCTCTCCTTTTTTCTTTGAATGCTACCCTTCATGTCTGCCCCAACCTCTATTCTCCTCCTGTATCAGCCCACCCCAACATGTTGTCCCCTAATTGATAAAAATAATAGAATGCTTGATTGGGGCCGCCTAGATGGACACTTGGCCTTTGCTAGTCTCTCTCCCCCAACTGTTGATTCTAATTCTAATACTGATTCAAGTTTTGATCAATTTCATCGATATCGATCTTTGAGCTAGATGGTTAATGCCATCAGCTTGCTAGCCCAATTATAGAAAAAAAAAGGGCAATTATAGTTTCTGACCCAACCCTATGATAGTTGGGAGGGAAGGAGTAGGTAGAGCACTCAGAATGATTATTACGGCCAAGGTGGGCCTATATAACCTTGGCACCAGTAGCAGGGGTGAATCTAGATACAGATCCTCTAGGTGTAGATGTAGTTCCAAAGCGACTATAGTTCTTGCATCCCTTCATCTACACAAGGAAGCTTTTTAAGATCCATTTGATAAAGATCGAAACAACGTGCGGGCATAAAAGCCAGATACGTAGGCACTGGAGACAATAGGAGAAGAAGCACCACTAGCAGTTTCTTTAGATCCTCAAGTCCTAGCCTACTATCTAGTTGGGTGTCATCCTGTACAAAGGCAGGTTCACCTGCAGTATATCAAGATCGAGAGCTAGATGCCCTGCAAGGTGGGTTGACTAATATTTCTCTAGGTGTTTACCCATAATCAACTATAGTTAGCACCACCAATAGGAAAGGCTAAGCATGTAAAACATGTACACATGAAAAGCTATGCGCATAATACATATATACATGTGGATGCATAGGTATACTAGTTGGTCAAAAAGCTGGCACTGGCTAAGCAACTCAATCAATGGATGGGTTCACATACGAATGTAGGAACAAAAGCTGGCTCTGCATCTTCATATGGAACTGCCTCATCTAAATGGTTGGTTCTCACTCTAGTCAAAGACAAACCATTATAGAGTCTAACTATAGTTTGATGTGATGTGTTGGGATGCTTGTTAGGATCTTCTTATATACCGACACTTGCTTGTTGCTTCAGCTCCAAGGCTAGGTGAAGGTGTTGATGCCAATGAGTCATTTGATCCACCCCTACATGCATGCAGGGGCCCCCAAGTGCCATATAGTAGTGCAAGGACAACAATAGATAGGTAGGGACAATGTCCTTGCCCCTACTATTTGAAGGGCCCAACTATAGTTTAGTTGCAAAACTCTTGGGTGGGTGGGCCCCTACTATTCTATGGGTAACCTATTCAAGATCTCTAAAGTTCATTCCCAGATCCACCAGTAGATGCCTTAGCCCCAACCACTTGTTTCATAACCCGCACTTCTGCAATATAATCTTAAGGGTCTGAGGCTAGGTAACCTGCTTCTATCTTAGCTGGTGAATCTCCAACTAGATCTTAGTCCTGATATCAATATTGATTTGTCGTTGGCCTTAGAATAGTAGGAGCTATTAGTTATGGAATGGGCTTTGGATCTTAATCAACAACTACTATGGCAAGGTCAACAAGGTCAAATGAACTATAGATTTTGCAGGGGTATCTATTTTGCAAAAAAGATAGTTTGATGCAGAGCCACATCCCTTAGTTTCACCACCAACAGTAAAGGTAGGAGCAAGGGTAACAACATATGAGCCTGCAAAAGCAATTGCATAGGAAAAAAGAGCCCACATCCCTATGAGTAGTTACAGAGCCCATATCCTATTCTACACGGGTGTAAATAAAGATCCCATCCCTATAGTTTCACAAGATACCATCTTAGATCCCCTTAGAATAGTAGGGCATTAGTTCCAAGGCAACATTCTTGTTCCAGAGCGAGATCTAAAGCATGTTTACCTATAAGTGCCTATGGTCATCCTCGGTAAAGCAAGGGCAACTATGCATCACTCTGCATGCAAACTCATGTTACATATAGAATCTATGGCTATAGAATAGTAGGGCTCACCCTACTGGCATCGGTCCCCTGGGAACGTAGTTTTACAGGAGGGTTTCCCTATTGAGCTCCATTGTAGGCAGTCATAGGAGCCAAAAAAATGCCCTTCCCCATAGGGGTAGGGGGGGTTATTAGGGAGATATGTAAAGGTCAGATAATATAAACCTCTGCACTTGAAGGGGGGGCAGTCATATGAACCAAACACCCTACAATAATATAGAAGGGGGATGTGTAAGGGTTGGGAAAGTTAGGGCACCCTACTATTCTATTATTCCTGGGGCAGATTCTATACGTAACATGCCCACTTTGATTTCCCCCCAGCACTATAGTTGTTTAGCGGCTACGGCCTATAATTTATTATGCCTACTATTTTGAATAGCCCTACCATTCTATAGGGCTAATGTGCCCTACCATTCTATAGGCAAAGTATTCATCCACCAGAGTGCCATGATAAAAATGTAGCCTAATGATATCCATTCAATGTAGCCTTATTAGAATGCCCTACCCCCTACCGCTGGCCTCGACTGGGGGGAAGGGCCCTACTATTCTATTGGTATTCCCTACTATGGCAAAGGGTTACACTATAATTGGAGGGGGCTGGATTCATGTTGAAGCATGTGCATGCCTAGTTGAATAATTTGTTTATGCAGGGGCCATAGAATTGTAGGGCCACATGAACACTTGCCCTCCTCCAATTCTAGTTTCCCTAATATTCTATGGCGTGAGGAGATAGCTAGGCATGTTACATATAGAATCTACCCTTAGAAACTATAGGTTGTTATAAAAAAGAAGACAGGAAAGGATTCTCAATTCTTTCTCTGAAGAGGAGAAGTGATCGGTTGATTGATCATGGAGATGAAGGTGAACGGTATGAGAGGGATATTGTAATAACAAAAATAGTCTACCAAAGTTTGGAGAGCCAGCAACCAGAAAAGTACTAGGAGTGTAAAATTGGTATCAGAGGGGATAAACAACCAACTAGAATTCTCCATATTCTTCAAAAGCTGAAGGGTCGTTCACCCATTTTGCCCCAAAACACCCCAGCCAGCTTCTTTTCTCTTTTGTTCTACCTGCAAGTCTCCATTTTTTTGACAAATAAAGCTATGATCTCCTCTAGTTGGTCTTTCCTTCTAGCTTATCTAGTCTATGGCGGCAACTTTAATCAATATATCTCCTCCACCTTCTTCTTGATGTGGGCATGCCTGCTTCTGCATGCAAATAGCTACTATTTACTCTAGGAATTTTGGTAATAGGAGGAATGCTAGGTATGCTTGTATTCATTGGGTTCCTCATCTTGGATGGTAGAGATGGGAAGTGGGGATGGATGGTTAGGCCAACTAATCAAGATGGTGCAGCTACAAGGTGGGTTTCCATGGAATGTAGCTCGATCATGAAATCTATCCCTTCAAATCATTCATCGATCAAAGGAAATAGGAAGTAGGCTTTCCTCGTTCGATGCACCTACCCTTGCTACCTCTTTTAGATAAGCTTCTAAAACTACGTAAACTACTAGATAAGCTTATGTTGGTGTTGGAGGATTAGTATCTCCTCCATACACCCTAGCTTTTGTCTTTGCTACTAGATATAATACTATTGGATATTCTTCAACAAGGTCCCCTACATTTCTATTATGGTGGCTTTACTTTTTGCTGCTCTAGCTACCTTTGACTCTATTACTATAGTATCTGGCACTCGATCTAGTTAGGATGCTTACTCTGCTGCTATAGCCTATGTATCTATGTCCTTTGCCTCTACTAATACTGATGGGTGGGAACACTGAATCATCAATTGGATCTACCTATGCCCTCTTATAGATAGTAAGGGCCTTTTCTTTTGCTGCTAGATCAAAATCTACTTAATCAACTGCTGAATAAGCTACTGGGTATGCAAACTATAGAATAAACAGAATGAACTTAGGGTATAGATCTTATCTAACCAGACCAGAAAGGACGCTATGGGCATTGAATGGCCTCCACCTACCGGACTCCTTTCACTGGTGGATCAACAAAATGAACTATTGCATGGATGCTTTCTCTGCTACTGGTAGTTTTGTTGTTGGTTATCGGGTTATATGGCTTTATTGGCTTGGCTTAGTAGATGGTTTTATGGCTTTGTCTAGCTTCAGACTAGGAAAGTAGTAAACTAATGAAAGAATGTTAGGTTCCCTACTATTCTACAAGTATAAAAAAAGGGTTGTACGTGCTACTTCTTTATCTCGATCTAGGTTGCTAAGCAAGATGCTTAATTTTCTGCTTACTTAGATGCATTTGGATCTACTACTGATGGATCATATGCTACTACCTCTACCTTCATTTCCCTTCCTTCTAGGTCTTTCTCTTTAGCCCTTATAGATAGTAGGGCTGGGGCTTTCTTTTTCTAGTGGTGTTGAACCTAGTTAGCTAGTGGTGTTGGATCTAGAAAGTTCTGAACCAGGAACTACTCCTGGGTCTTGCTCTGGTAATGTAATTGGAAGGTATGCTACTGGAATTAGATATGAAACCATATATGGATCTAGTTCTAGACCGAGAAGGGATACCAGCTATGATCTATTGCCCCTTTACCTACATACCATAGCCAAGTAAGCAAAGCCAGGTGTTGTGACAAGGAAACTCCAAAGCCAAGTGCTATTGATAGTGTTGGTGCTAGTTCTACTACTAGTGGTGCTAGATCTTTGGTAGCTTTTCTCCTGCTTATGGTCTTGCCTTTCCTTTATTTTACCTATGTGGGATCAACTGATTCAAGGTCAATAAGAATTAACATACTTTCAAATGATCTCTACCTTCCCTTCCATATGTCTTTGCTATTGGATCCATGGAGAATCTGGATTTGGAACTGCTTTCTCATATGCTTCCTCCTATCCTATGGTGAACTCTGCCTTCGCCTACACTACTGATATATAGTGGTCCTACCACCCTTGCTTATTCTTGCTCTGGCTCTATCCATCATGTCCCTACTAGTAGTGACCTTGGAATATGATATGAGATGGGCTACGGCTATAAAAATGAATGAGATTAAACCTCTACAATTGCAAGGTAAACTGCATGTGCCTTTACCTTTGCTGCGAGATGAACTGATTATGATTCAAGGTCAACCACTTGATCTCAATATATCAAACCAATTGAATTTCTTAAACCACTTGATCAACTAATGAAACTAGCTATGATGCTTAGTGTATATAAAATATACACTTACACCTCCATGCCCTGTTCGGCAGGAGAAAGAAAGGAAATTCTAGTTGCCTAAAAGATCATTATGGATGTCCCCTTTGATCCCAACCAAATCTCTATTGTACTTATTTAAATATAATATAACTCCATCTTCTAATTTCCCCTTCTCTTCCTCATCATATCTATGATAGTATCTATTTAATTAAACTAAAATTCCATTCACTATCATATTCATTAACACATCATTGATTTTAAACTGTGGCTTACTAGTAACAACTTCCTCAGGTACTTTACCACTTACCAACTTGAATTCCTTGGCTCCTTTGGTCCTCAATTTCTTCACTGAAACATCTAAATCAATAGCTTCATATCTTTCATGTGTCCTTTTTCTCTTTATCTTGACCCTTTTTCTTTTGGATTTAAAAACTACCTTTGGTTTTACTGATTTATGCATAGTAGCCTTTGGTATAGGAGACTTAGTCTCTAATTTAACTATTGGCTTCTTCTCTGATGGATTGACTAGTTTTTTCACTCAACCTCTAGCTGGTCTTCTCCCAGATGGTGATATGATGAGTATGTAAGGTGGAGGTATATCATCATCCACATTAATAGGATTTTCTTCTTTATATTTATTCATTTCTTCCTCTTCATGTTTTCTCCTTACTTCTGCCATATTTTCCTTGGTGAATCTCATTCTTTCACCTACCAGTTCTACTTCTCTTCTCACTCTTTGATCTCTTTTAGGTTTGGTAACCTCTAGATGCATTTTTAATCTCTTCTCCTTATAGGTATTGACCCTCTCCTCATTAGTATCAATTGGTTTTTCTAGTATATCTTTCACATATGCCTTAATTAGAGTAGGATCTACTTCATATCCCATATGCATGATTCAAGATGTCCTTGGGTCAACTACCTCAATTAGACATTCATCTATATCTACCATGAAATAAATAAATTCTTCATATTTTTCCATAATCTTCTTCTTAATTGTGTATATACTCTACATTTCCTTATAGAAGGCCTTAAAGTATCCCTATATTGTATTTCCTATCTTGCATAAGATAGAACTCTTTGATCTATATTTCCACCAGTATATCTTTCTCCCATGTGATGTTTTCAATTATGGGAAAGAAGTTCATGAAGTAAAAGGGGATATTTATAATCAGTGATCCATTCTTAAAAATCTACTTCTTATCCTTCTTTATCTTTTCCAATTTGTCTAGGAGCTACAATATTAGTACTTCACAGATATCATATTGAGCATTTTCCTTAGTCATCCGGTAAGCAGTATGAATTATGGTGTTGGAAATAGATTTTTCCTTGCTAGAGTGATACACTTTGTATCCTAAAATAATTTATACAAACTTCACATCAGGATTCTTGAGGTCATTAATTATCATGGATCTCTTGTCCCACTCTAATTCTATTAGTTTTTTTAGTATATCCTTTTTTATAGTCCTTATGGAAGGAACTTCCCCATTTCCATTAAGATCAGTTATAGCCTCCAATAATTCTTTAGTGATCTTAAACAACTTTTCTAGCCATACAAACTAATCATGTGTCTTATTGAGAACATATCTTATCCATTATGCTTCATCAAAGGTGTGGAATTTCATAACTTGAGCTATCTTCATAGTTTCCAACACTTTGAATTCTTCCTTCAGTCTTACATTATCACACAGGGAGTCATACCTTTGATATATAGGATTATGACCTAATTATTTAATGTTGCAGCGAATGTATTCCCTAATGTCCTCAAAATGCAATACTCCATAAGGTACATAAATAAAATGCACTAGTAGGGTCATCTTCCATGGATTTATATGGGTGTTTCTTGAAATTTAGGTCATGGCCTATCCTTAACAGTAATTACCATATGTGTATCCATAGTTTTTTATTCATTTTATCAAGTTACAGAGTGATAAATACATTTTTATGGTGACGTCAAGGGTTTCAAACTCAATCTCATAAAATGCTTCCAATATTTTCTCAAATTACTTCAAATCTCTCTATAAGCTCATTGTCTAGATATCATGGTTTTGAATGAGGTCTCAAAATGCCTTTTTAATTCTTCACATGCTTCAAAAAATTAATTACAATAAATGCACTGAATCCTAGCTCAAAAAGATGCAGATAGCCAGTGATCAAAAATCTATTTGTGATCCTAAAAACTAATTGTAATCCATCAAGATTGATTTTATTAAGATCTAAATTCAATTCTGCATGTAACTATATCAATCACTTCTTTTGATCCTTCTAATTCCAAGGTAAGGTAGGATTTGTCTTGAAAAATCCCCCTTAGGTCTAGTGACCTAATCAATTGGCTGATGAGATTTTCACACCAGATTCTTGTGCGCTCTTTCCAGTAGCATCAATCTATTCCTTTCTAACCTATGTCTTACTCATTTCTCTCTTAAATTTTCCACGTCAATAATTTTCTTTCCTTTATCATCTTGCACTTTGTTTCTTTCTATCAAACCTCTTATATTCATATTATCATTGTTGTATCTACAATTCTTAGCAATATAACCATAATTATTGTATTTGAAACATATAACATTTGAGTTTCCATACCTTGTGTTAGCTATTTTTCTTGATGAATCCCATTACAAGCCTTAAATGCTTCAATTGAACTCTATGATTCCTAAACTCCTAACTCAAGAAAGAAAAAGACTAATTAACAAGGAGATACTCCTACACTTTGGGCTCCATAGACCCAGCTGGGTGTACCTAAAACATACTAAATCTACATACATAAACACTTTCTCACTAAACCCTTTATGCAGATATGAAAATCAGTGGATAGTTCTTAGACTTATAAAACATGGGAGTTCAACTCAATCAGTCTTATACAGGATCCCACCTATATGATTTGCTAAGAACTAGGAAAATGGCCAATGTGACAACAAGGATAAACTCCTTCTCTTTGAGCTTTGAGCTCAGGAAGGCTAACCCATGGATTCATTTCTTCAAATCACTAACAACACTTGTATTTAGGAAACACAAGTTATAAACGTGAATTCTCTCAAACATGAAATTAAAGATGGATTGATTTAAAGATTTGATGATGAAACTGCAAGACAAGCAAGAGACCAGTGCCTTATCTATTGGGCATCAAAGTCAAAAAAACATGCATTCCCAAAAAAACCTAACTCTAAACTCAAAGAAACCAAGTGAAGTGCCTTACAAATCACTCTTCTCATTCCAATTCCTAGACATCAAATTCATGTATAAATCTTAAATTCTCAGAACCTACATTCAAGATTGACTCTCTCTTTGAAAGAAACTTAAAAACAAGATCACAACTACCTTATAGCTAGTGCATCAAAATGCCTTAAAAACTGATACACAAGATTTAAGACCAGATACACAAAGACATCAACAAGAAGTGAACAGGGATTCCATTGTTCTTTATTAAAAATTCATCTGGTTCAACATATTTACAAGACAAAGAAACATAGAGAAAACAAGAAAAAGGCCTGAATACTGCCTAGCAACATAAATTTTCAACATCCTTTACAAATGAGAGAAAAATCAGAGATATAGCAAATGAGAGTCAGTTCAAAACTAACTGACAGCTGTCCAACTTTAGCATGAAAATATCTCCAAGTTTTCCCACACTTTGCTCTGCAACTAATTCCCAAACTGAACCACTATGTGCAATCATTCTCTAACCAACTGATCCTGATTCTGATCCTCAGATTTCAAACCCAAACTGCTCTTTCACACTTCACTAAAACTGAAAATAATCATCACCATGAGATTCCTTGTCTTTTCCCATTTTCGGAAACATATAACACTTATATGTTCTGATAAAAATTGAATTTCTAGGACATTTTTTCGTGAACAAGCTTGGTCTTTTAAATTTTTGAATATTTTCAAATGTCTAGACTATATCACTTTTCTAAATCTTTTAAATCTGACATTTTAACCATTTTAAATTATTTGCCACAGAAGCCACCAGATTTGGACACTTGTCACATTTTCATTGGATGCTCAGGCTAACCTCAGGATTGACCACCTCATTTGGAGAATTGGTGAATGCATGCAATCTCCAAGTCTCTAAACAGATTCCTTGACCGTAGTTAAGCTCTGAGATCTGGCAAAATAGGCATTCTCTGAATCTCTGGATTGAACTTTGACCCTGGGTTAGATTTGGAGAATGGGTGACTAAGCCCATTCTCAAAATCTCCAAATGTTATCTCATGACTACGAATGATCTAGAGAACTGGTGAATAAGCTACCTCCGAATCTCCAAATGTCTTGGCCTTAACTACTAGCATTCAGCGACTTGGCGACTGGCGGTTAACTAGCCGCAACCTCTGAATCTCCAGACCTTCGGCTAACCGCAAGCTCCATTCCGTGACTTCACAAATGCATGACACATGTCCTTCATTGTCCACCGTACCTCAGTGCGCCACCTGTTTTGCAAAATTTACTTACCTGCATGAGCTCACTGGTATGGAAATTGAGGTGCCCCCATGCAAGGTCGCAAGCATAGCCTTCGGTCTTCTTTCTATTTTATACTGTGTGGAGTTGATTATATGCATTACAAATCCCCATTTTGGCATGAATGTGGGACAATTGTTGTGTGTGGAGTTGTGTGTGCCTACGGTCTTCTTTCTATTTTATATTGTGTGTGGAGTTGATTATATGCTTTACAAATCCCCATTTTGGCATGAATGTGGGACAATTGTTGTGTGTGGAGTTGTGTGTTGTGTGTGGAGTTGATTATATGTATTACAAATCCCCATTTTGGCATGAATGTGGGACAATTGTTGTGTGTGGAGTTGATTATATGCATTACAAATCCCCATTTTGGCATGAATGTGGGACAATTGTTTTGCTAGTTTTAAATCCTTCTATGCACTTCCGTTCAGAACATATGGGGCCCACTGCACACTACATTCCTCCAGCTAAGGGGCCCGCCAAGAGCCTCTTGGCTCCTTATTTATAATACAATGGAGTGTCGTTGTATGTAAATAACTAAGTTTTCTCATACCCAGCACATGTGGGATAAAATCCCCAGTGCATTTATTTTCCTTTTCCTGGCATGTGCACTGCTGGCATGCATTCTTCTTCCTTTTATTGACCTAGCATTTACAAATTTTCATTTTCTCTACCTGGGAATCTCCATCCAACAAGGAAAAAACCTCCATTTGGCTTATTTAGCTTCCTGGCACATTGCGAATGCAGCAGAAAAATAATGTTGAATACTATTCCTTGACACGTTTCCCTTAAACTGGTGTGTTGACTATGCTACCTGGAACCTCTTATTCCTCATGCACATCCTTGGCTTTATGGTGGCTTTGTATTTTTTTTGACAAAAAATATCACAACAAATGCCTTACGTAACTACCTAACTAAGTGCGTACCCTGGAATTTCATCTCATTTTCATTGCTCTCCTGTGATTCTCACCAGTCACTGTCACTACTACAGTTAAAGATTTATTGTATTTTAATTGGTCTCTCACCCAATCTTTAAATGGGTGCCCTAAATGATTTCCAAACCACACTTCACATTGGTGCTTCATCTTCATCTGTAATAAACATAGGTGGGAGGAAACAAAATCATCCGCCATTAAAATACATCACAATTGTAGTTTAGAGATGCTGCATGTTTGTAGAAATGAATCTACTCCTCATTTCCACAACATCTCTGATCGCAACACCGTCATTCCCTGCCCTTGAAAAGGGAATATTGATTAGCAGATGATAGATCTGTTGGAGAATAATGCTAGCAAATGGTCACATCTGATAAAGCAGTGAGTCTCCTCCATTTGCGTAAGCTTCTAAGTGTATTGTATGGGTTCTAGTATGTATTAACGCAAGTCTTCCTTTGTCTTTGCGTTGGTTCTACCTCACTAGCATGAGGCCTTCACAAAAATTCTAGCCTCCGATCTATATTTCACAAGAGAAGACACAAAACATGTGCCCCACTTGCGTAGACAGTCCTTTATATTGTGTGTGGGGCCTCCATTTAGCTCAGGATGTCTCCCTCTAATGTGCCAGTAGCCCCTCCATTTGGTGTGCCTCACATTTTACTTGCGTAAATCCCCACCGTTAGTCCATTTTCCTGTCAATGAAAAAATCCTATGAAAATGGCCTATTTTCCTTGCAAATTTTGTTAAGTGTCCCGCTTTGCCTGCAATCTCAGTTTTAACTTGCAAAGACAATCCATTTGTTTCATGATGTGCGCCCTTAGCCCTATGTTCTTCATGTTTTCACCTTGCCCCAGTCCAAATTGCACGTGCTGAATCAGAAAACCCAGGGAAAATTTAAAGTTTTAAGGTTTGCAGGAAACAATTTCAAAATCTGCCACAGTGTTGAAAACCCACAGTGTTTTTGAAAATCCATGATGTTTTTGACCTTTTTGGCATGCATGAAAACCCTCGATGTTTTCGCATCCTTGTTTACCTTTGTGTCAATGTTGAAAACTCTGTGTTTTTTTTATCCTTCACCGAAAACCCTAGATGTTTTCGACCTCACATTTATTCCTTTTGTCCGCACTCCTTGTTTGTTTGTCCTTACTGCGCAAGTGTGATGGATGGTGGGTCCAGGTCTGCAGGCTCTTCCTGATTGGTTGTCGCATGGCCGCATGTCATACTTTTCTGACATGCGATCATGCGACCGCTTGCCACCTATCCGCATGGGTCCCAGTTCTTCATGGGCTTTGAAATGATTAGTTGTCACATGATCACATGTCAGAGTTTTCTGACATGCGACCATGCGACCGGTTACCTTTTTGTGCTGAGGCCCATCGGTGATGTAGTTTGGTGGTCCCACTAGTGGTGATGTGGCAGCCTAGGGTTGGTTGTCACATGATCACATGTCAGAGTTTTCTGACATGTGATCATGCGACCTGTTGATACATGTCCCTAGGGCTCGATGGCAGGTAGTGATGTGGGATCTTTCAATTGGTCCGAGGTGGTGATGTGGCTTGTCAGGTGGGCCTATTGTCTTTTGTTGCAGAGGTGCACAGTTTGTACGGTGGGTCCCAGATGTCACGCAGTGCTGGTGTTCACTTTTCATTGGCCGATGAGTGACAATGTGGCGGTCTTATGGCCTTGTCGCATGATCGCAAGGGCCATTTCCATAGCTTACGATCATGCGACAAACCCCTTGGTGTTAACTTTATGCGGCATGGCGGTGACAGAGGTAAAGGTCTACGGTGTGTCGCATGTTTGCATAGCCCATTTCCTGGCTATGTGATCATGTGACAAGGGTGCCACATGTGTTGGGGCCCATTTGTAGTTGTTTGGTGGTCCCGTTGGTAGGTGGTGTCATGGCGGTTCCTGATTGGTCAGCATGGCGGTAGTAGTGGTGATTGCTGGTGGTTAGTCGCATGTTCTCATAGCCTTTTTCAAGGCTATGCGATCATGCGACTAATGTTTTGCATTAACTCTTAGCATCGGCAGTTATGCGGAGGTAGAGGATTGCAGTGTGTTGCATGTTCGCATAGCCCATTTCCTAGCTATGCGATCATGTGGAAACTATTTTATGTCACTATTGCAGAGTTAAGTGGGTCCACGGTACCAGTGGTGCTAACATGCTGGATTCTAATTGGCTGTCGACCAGCTAGCCGTTGGCGCCTAATTTCAAATGTGATTACAGGGTTTCTTGCCGATGTTTTCATAGTGAGCTATTCGGGACATGTGTGGTAGCTCAGAATTTGAATTCTACAGGACAGTAGCAGTTGCGATAATGATGAAGAAGATCTATGTGGCCGTCCTGATCTGATTTTGCTGCCTGGGATGTTTTTTCAATTTGAATACAGTGGACTGTTGTTTTGGCGCAGGTGGCTAAGGTTTTGATTGATGCCAGAGATCTCTATGTTTTGCATGTGTGAAGTCTTCAGGCTTGCTCTGGCATTGATGTTTTATTCTTCTTGCAACAAGAAATCACTTCTATTTGCATCGTAGTTAGCCTATGGTGATGAAACCAATGTAACTATACATCAGATTTGATCTAATTTTCTTGGGTTTCTAGGCTTCTCTATAATATTTCATTTCTTGTTGTACTAGGTGGTTGCAGACTTAAGTTTTTCCCTAATGATCGGTAGCTTGTTGCAATCCTTGTTCCTATAAAAGGATTTTCATGATCATTAGGAAGGGTTCTGAATTTTGTCAGTTCCATGAAAGGTTCTATCTTGCAGATTTCTCCTTCTCTCTACATATAGGGTGTTCTTCTTCCATTGCTGGTTCAGAGAATACAATGCTTATTGTAATAGATTTGTCTTATGTGTGAGGATTTAATATATTTTTACTATTACCAAACTATCTCCATTTGAATTCTGAGTCCATTAGTCATACATTAAGGGTGTTTGATTTGTCTTCTTGTATTGCCTATGTGTTTGCAAGTGGAGTTGTCTTCGCAGAGATAACTGGTTCAGGGTTAGTGTTCATGTATGTATGGGCTGAAATATCAAGGATATGTCATGCTTGTCTTCTGGTGGATGCTGGTAAATGTATTGTCTGATTCATAGGTCTCTTCTAAGGGGAGGGTTAAAATCCTTTGAATGGATAATAACATGCTTGAACGCACAGGTGGGTGTTAAGTTGAGGTTTGGTCATGGTGTGTGATTGATGTAAGGCATCAACACATTGGGTATATTATTTTCTTATTTCATAGCTGTCATTTGCAATAGGGTATTTGACTCTATGGCCCATTAGATAAGGCCCTAGTCTATGAGAGACTTAGGGCATCTCAAGGGTCCTTTCAATCCATTCAAATCATTTCCATTCAATTCCACCTTTTCCCTTTCTTGTTGATAGGTTAGGTCTCTAGTTTTCATACTCATTCCATGCAAGTAGGGCTATTGCATGAGATATTGGTTTCATTTGAGGTATAGGATACCTATAAGGGTTTGAAAACCATTCCACAGTCAATTACCTACAGGCCTGTAGTGTGACACAAGTTAATATGTGTGTGCAGATGAGGTATACCCACCTAAGTGATGTGGAGCTCAAAGTGTAGAAGGATCTCTCTTTGATCCTTGTCAGTTGGCCCTTTTTCCTATCAGATTTGGAGTGTTGAGTGAATGTGACACTAGCCCTGTCAATCCTAATGCCAAGCTGACCTTTTGGGAAAAAGAACACCAACACCCACCATGGGCATGCCATCTTCCTTACTTGCGTAAGGCACCATTTTTTTTTGCGTGAGTATAAAACTTGCAGGTTTCATTTACATGAATGTCCTTTGATCTATTGCAATGCCTTAGGGCATTCAGTTAGAAATTTGAAAGTTAATGCTATCAAATTAGATGTCGTTTCATAGCCACCAAGGATAAGGTTCATAATAAGATTCAATATCTCTTCATCCAAAAGATTTGTACTTTTAATGAGTGAGTCAAGAAAATCTCCACTCAAATCATCATTTCCATTTCTTCTTTGGTTTAAAAAATAGCTTTCAAAGTAGCAAGAATTATGACTTTTGACTTGAGAGCTTTTGAATAATGTGTGCCAGGGATATTGAGAGGAAAAGCAATTAACCCATCCATGAATGTCAACCAATCGCTAAAATTTTTGGATGATCGAAGACTCCCTGGCTTTAGACTTACTAGTTGCTTCACCATTAGATTGAATGTAAACTTTTTGGCCTCTTTAGAAAACTCTATGTCCTGTTGATGATTTCACTTATCAAACACATGAAGTGTATGCCACTCAATATCTTCTAAGAAATCAGTACTTTTCTTAGCAGTATTAATCATATTCACTGCCAGAGATCACATAAATTGGCTCCAAAACTGGCCCTTAAAACTGACAAAAAGCCATCATAGGATCATGCCATCAGGAGCGCACACTAACCCCCAACAAACAAACATGCATGCTGAAGAAGAAATCTTGAAGAGAGCCGAACCACAAGATAAAATTGACCAAAGTTGCCCACTTAGAAATATTTCCTGTCTGCACTGTCGAAAACACACAAGTCAGCTCCGGAACCGGCTTACAAAACTCACCCGATGAAACTTTCAAAACCCAAAAACCTCAGCACTGATTCTCCCTCATATAAGGAACATGAATCCATAACCAATTCACCAAAAAGATCACTGCCAGATTACAATTAATCACCAAAATCAGCTTACAAGATATGTTCAGAATTTAAAATAGTGAAAAGCATAGAAACCGGGTTTGGAAATGGCTTTGAAAACTAGGCCAAACATGACATCAGGATCCAAAAATAGGGGCATTTATTATTTTTCATACAAAGAGTATAATTCCAAAATTAGGGCTCATGGTGAATAACAAGGTGCATTTTGAAATCAGGCAAAGATAGGCTCTCAGAATTGCAAACTGGGAAACATAGTAAAACAATGATTTGTGCATACGGAATGACCCTGGGAAAGTATGCTAAAAGATTTGTCAAGACTTCTAACTTGGCATACATGTATTACTTTCAGAGTAGAACATAGTGGTACAACTTGTTCAGGCTCATCAATCATGGATCAAAATTTATAACATCAGGAACAGGGGTACAGATCAATCTGCACATTTCACATCTTGTAAAATAACAGAAGTTGTATTTGGAATTGCATTTGCAAACTGAGCAAACGGATTCATCATGACCTCAAAATTGAAACATAAGAAGTATTTGACCCTTGGAATATGATGCAAAAGGAATTTTCTCAATAGGGTCAACTGGGTCAAATATATAACTGGTCAAACAAGTCCTTCCAAAATTTTGAACAATTACACAAGTACATGACAACAACAAACTACCAACTTTGAGGGGTTTGAAATGTAGTCAAACGGATTCGAAATGACTTGAAAATTGGAACATAGGTTCTCTAATATGCATACTAAAAATCCTCAAAGTGGCGGGTCATGAAACATTTATGGACACAAGACATTCAAAGGTAAACTGGGCTACTGTACTCTGTTTGACACTTGGGCAGAATTGTGCAATTTGACACTTGCTCAAAATGGGACTTCACCGAATGATTCGGGATGATAAAATAACATCATAGAATGCATGCATATACTAAATGGAGCATGTTAAACACCTAGAACACCTCATAGGCTTCAAAATGACAGTCAGGTACATATGCATGAAAAGCACTTAAAGGGCTTCAAACTGTAAAAATTTTAACATGGTACTCAAAACCCATGTTACATTTTTGAGTCCCAACACCTTGAATTCACTTGATTTGTCCTCAATATGCACTTCTTTTCCATGTGTCCAAATTTATTACATTTTTAGAAGGTTATATTTCTCTAGTTCAAATAATTATTCATCTTTGCTCTCCATTCACTTGATTTGTGCCCATATTTGTATCATGTAAAATAGTATACAAAAAAGCATGTTGCATTACATCTTCTTCTACACTCTATTTCCATATGACTAATTTTCTACATGAAAATAATCTTCCATTGAAATTTTGTCCATTAGGTTTCCTTATAGGTGTCATCTTAGGTTTCTCAGTCTATTTATCTAAAGAGGTGCCTTCATGTCCATAGTCAAAACTTTATCCTTTCTCAAACACAAGTCCTTGTGTATCTCCCTTCATTATTTTCCTCTCAAGCTTCTCATCAAGCTTCACTAAATTGGATTTAATTACTTCTTTGAATTCATTGGCTACTACAAGCTCACTGCTAAGAACTTCATTAACCCTTTCAATCTCTTGTTCAATGTGTCTAGATTCGTCAAGATCAAGTTTGTATTTTATGGTCTCACAATTAATTTTATGGCATTCCTTAATTTTTTCCTTCAAGTATTTGTCAATATTCTTCCTTCCTTAGTCATCATCATCACCATGGCTTCCATTTCATGCTTTATATTGTCTTTATCTTTTGCAAGTTGTTCACGTTCATATGGTTTTTCCTTCAAGGCTTGTGAACCATTAGTGCTTCCCTTTTGCTTTAGCTTCTCAACAAGACATTTCCTTTTATCCCTAGATTTTTTCAATTGTTCCTTCAAATTCTTAATGAAGTCTTCAACATATTTTAGTCTCTTTTCTAATTCCTAGTTGTGAGCATTTGATTTATCAAGATCTTTAAGTGAAACTAATAGCTACCTTTGAACACTTCTAGAAACTATTGAATCTTTCATCAGTATCTTCCTCAAGATATTAAAATCCCTTTGAGGAACAAAGCTCTGACACCAATTTTTAGGATTGAGGTACACTGAGAAGGGGGTGAATCAGTGTTCTAAATTTTTTAACCTTGTTAAGTTGATTGCACAACCATAAACCAAATATAACTAAAAGTAAACAACTAAAGTATAAACAAAACATCAACAACATTATGACAACATAATTTTGTTGGGAAGTTAAGGTGCTAAGAGGGGGGGTGAATCAAAACCCTATAAAAATTTAACTCTCAATAATTGTGTTACCCTTTGAATCTTAGATCTTAATTTGTATGTATAAACTTAACAAATTATTACTAAATGAAAGTAAAATAAAGTAAACTCTTTCAACCATAAACACATAACACACATGAACACATTTTAAACATGATTTTGGTCACATAGAAACCCTTGGTTAGAGGGAAAAACTATGGTGGGGATGAGACCCACAATCCTTCACTACTGCAGCATAAAGGTTGCTTGGTTAGAGCATACAAAAGTATCACTTCTGATGATTTACCCTGTGAGGAGTAATACAAAAAGACCTACTAAAGTATACCTTGTTAAATGATTTTACAACACTCATTAAGTGTGTACTCTGTTAAGATATTTATAATTTAAAAGTCTTGTTAAGGCCTACTCAATATGTGGGATTTGAGAATACAATAACAATGTATTCTTGTAAAAACTAATCTAGAATAGTGCATCTATTTGAATTCTCTAGGTCAGATCCTTTATGCTCTTTGCAGTCTCATCACCTTTCTCTTACTGATTTCACCAAATTCATCCACTTCCACTGCTCAATAACACTATTTTCTTGATCACTATTATGTTCTCTCTCCTTCTCTCTTCCTCTCTCTATTAATCTTTCTTGATCCATCCTTATATAGTAATCCTATAGCTTCTTCTATACTTGACCTAATTAGGGTTTAGTTCCTTCTAGAAAGATCAGACAATTAGATCTATGATCCATATTCATTTCCTCTTTCCAAGAAATATTTACTTCATTTTAATTGGTTCAAACCCTTTCTTGGAATCATTTACAATCATGTTTCATTCCCAATAAATCTTACCCAACTTTCTCCTTAATCTTTGTAAACTGTTTTCTTTCTCAGTAGAATCTAATCAAACATTTTTTTTCATCTTGTGTCTCTCGGTAGCCTTTTCTAATCTACTTAATTATCATGTTATTCCTACTTGGTAATACTCTTCCTTGGTTAACATACTCGCTTGGTTAACATACTCACTCATTTCTCTTCCTTTTCTTGGTAACCATTGTGCTCGGTTAACTATATTTTTTTGGTCTCCATTTTTCTCGGTAACCTTGATTTATCGGTATAAAAATTGTTACATAAATGCTTTGCTTTATGATCGATACTTTTTCTACCTTGTTGTTATCAAAGGAATTTCTCTTCACCAACCTGATTCTTCATTCATCATAACTCATATTTTCACTAATGAAAACACTTTAATGTATTTAGGAGTAACAAATTTTTGTGTGGAAACCCTGTTAGGGGAAAAACCATAGTGGAGATGGAACCCACAAGTAATTAATTCTATAGAAATAATTACCCAGTTAAGGGAAATAGTAAAAAATGGGAATGCACCTACATTCAGGCACACTTTCTAGATCTCACTACTCAAATTATAACATATAGAGTCTCACTTCCATACAAAATGTTTGGACTATAATCTAAAATTGTAAACTAAGAAATAACATCAACTGTGCCTAAACAGTTCCAATTAGGTATAGTACATAATTGTTAACCTAACCTTTATATTCAGGTTCTTCATACATACAACATGTGAGAATATCATCTCTTAAATTTTCACTATATCTCTTCTCAATTGCATCATCAAATTACCACAAAAACTTGAGCTTATATATCCAATTGCAAAAATAATAACTTAACTAGTCAACCTCAAGAAAAAAAGGTATAACGTGTGAGATGTTATCCCAAATTCATGCAGAAAACATCATGCTAACCTTGAGAAATGTTATGAACACATTATACCATGTTGGATTCATCAAATATAACTAGTAAATCAATCATATTATTTATCTATTAGGATCGATGATCAATCCAATAATTGACTATCATTATTCTTCACACTTCATTGTAAACCCGATACTCAGATCTTCACAACTCAAACAAATGATAACATCAATAGGTGCGATCATAGGATATCACATTATATACCTTTTAGAATCTCTCTCTAACTTTACAACTCAAAATTCATCCATACATGTCTATACCGATCTATTTACTAAACCATGTACATGGCCCATGTTTTTCCATACTTAGCCAAATTATCAATTTGACCTTCAATAATACCAAAACATTTCAAGTGACCATAAGTTACATGTGTATTTTCCATCAATTACAACATAAAAATCATCCATAGAAGTGTCTCTTACCAACAACAAAACAATAGGAACTCCTCTAACTTAAAAAATAAACTGAACTAAAAACTCCTAATTGAAAACTGCATTGTTGTTACTATTATAACCTCATTTAGGAAATGTGTGTTGTTTATAGTAGTGAGCCAAGAAACATTCACTATTATGAAAGATGTATATTTATTTGAATGTATTTGTTATACACTAATTTTTCACCCTTGGTTCAAGCTCTCTTGGTCTTGATAACCTAGTATAACTTTGGGATCATCTCCAGGTTGTGGGACCTTTGCTAACTGAGATGAAATCTCCAGGTTCTAGGCTGGTTCCTCTTGGATAATCACCTTAATTTTCCTTTTGATAGGAAAGTAAATTTTCCAAGGGAAAGGGATAGAAGGAATGTTGAAAGGGAAATAACTGAAAGCAAACTACCTACTAGGTGATACACCGAAATGACATGAACACAATATATTGACAAAATTAGCATGAAGGCTCTCAGATCTAATAGAACACAATCTTCCTAAGTAGGCTTGCATAAGTGTTTCACAGAGGGGTCTGAACAAAAGACTCAGACTGTAACCTACAAGCAAATGTTCTTTTCAGCAAAAGGGCACAAGAATGAGACAGAGTGATAGGGGGTTGAGTTATACCCACAAGATCATTCAAATAAAATCATACACAATAGCACACAAATAAGCTGAAAGAAAGAAGGGCCTTGAAACTCCAAGATTTCTCTAACAAAGCCAGTATATTATACTCATTGACAGAAATACAGACAAGGGAAAGACTTGAGGGCAGAGAAGATGCCTCGAAAAGCCTCTATTGAATCTGATAAATTAATGAAATATTATAAACTGTAAAAGCCAGAGGGAAGAAAAAATGCCACGGATAGCTCCTAAGAAAGAAGAACTCTCTTTTTTACAACCGTAAAACTCTAAGCTCTAAGAGCTCTAAAAACTAATATATACATCTCCCTAGCACATAGGCAGGAGTCAAAAAAAATCTGATTAGGGTTACATAGATTTTTCATACAATAATGGAAACCCTAAATCTATCATATCTGATCATAAATGCATCCTTCAAATATCTTGGCCAATCGAATATATGTTTGCATGTCTTTTCCATCGCCATAACTATCTGCAGACAAGCCACCTTGATCCATCTACTTTGCTACAAGTTGAAAACCCCACGCCACCGCCATGACTTTGTCTCTGTAAGTCAGGTTCATCATGAATATTCAAATCTGATCTTCATAGATATTTTGAATTTAAAAGTATAAACGGTCATAGGTGGCACTAACCCTTCAATGCTTCTTCGGTGCAAAACCACCGACATGGTATCTCAAGAAACAAAAATCAACACGCGACGGCCACCCAGATCTTCTTCATCATTTTTCTACTTGCAACCATTTTGAAAACATCAACTCCAAGCTACCCGCAACATCGCATTCGACCAACAGCAACAAACTAGCAAGAAACCCTGCAGAAATATATTTAAATTTGAAACAATGGCTAGCAGGTTTCAGTTTAAAACGTGGTCGTTGATATCATTCTTTACTGGCAAATTGAATGGCCCAGATCATTCTCCACAATAGTTACAAGTCCCCCTGAAAAATCATCGACCACATCACCAGTCAGAAACCAATGAGAAATGAACACCTCAACATAACCAGCACCTTAGACCCACGGCTATACTTAACTTTTCATCAGACGGTTGTCGCAATGCCATGAAGACTATCTCCCAAGCATGTTTCCTTGGCGGTAATGTGACAATCATCGATCATGATCAAATTTTAACTTGTCTAGACAATGAAAAACCTGGCCCCACTGACAACTTTCCACATCACAAGCCCATGACCAATCAGAAGCACACACCTTGGCAATAACTGACAACGGACCCACTGCACAACCAACTTCCTTCATTTGGAAGATCATATGGTTGTCGTAATGCTGAGAAGATTAACCCTCGAGCACCTTTTCCTTGCGGTATCACGACAATCATTGATCTCAAACAAAATTTTACCTGTCGAGTGACCTAACTACCATAAGAAACATAATCACTCGCCAGATCACTGAAGGCAAAGGCATGAACCGTCGAGGTTGCGTGAACACGTGACTGAAGAAAATGTTGGGTCACTGAATGAAAAGGGAATATTCTATCTGATTGGGAGATAAAGAAATAAAGGGAGTCATGGGATTAGGAAACAAAAAATAATATTCGGTTGAGCTTTACAGATCTCACGACCAGCCAATGATGAAAAAGCGCACATGAGAATATAGCGACTTAAGTGACCGAAAAAGGTAATGGCGAAATAGAACCAGTCGTAGGGTTTTTTGGGTTTTTTACCTCCAACGGTCATATTTTTTCAAATTTGATGGCTATCAGACCAGAGATATAACAATTTGCAGAGACCAAGGGAAGAGGTACAGAACTATAAAATTTCTCAAGGTTCTCAACAGGGCTTAAAAAATGAAGATTTCTAGATAGAGCCCAGCCTGTTGGCCAAAACTGTATGGAACAGGAAATTTGGGTAATAGTATCATGATAGGAAACAACATAAACTCAAAACCAACTAAATGTGCTTAACAACACTTGGAGAAAATAAAACTTGAACTAAAAACTTAGAATAATGTTTAGAAACACTTGGAGAATATAAAACTAACCTACTATATACAAGGGTAAATCATCACCTTAATAGAAGATCTTAAGATGAATCCCATTAAATGATATTGGTATCTCTTCTCCATCTGGATTGGATAGATGAAAATAATTATGTGCTTTGAATCTTTTTATCACAAATGGGCCACTCCACATGGCATCAAACTTTGTATACTTTCTAGGCCTAGTTTCTAGCTCATCTCATTTAAGAACCAAGTCAGTCTGATTGAAAACTATTGGTACAATCTTCCTATCAAATGTTTTCTTCATTTGTGCATGATGATTCTCCAAATTATAAAACTACTTCTTTATTGAATCCTCTAACTCCATCAACTCTGCAATTCTTATCTCCATTGTCTCTTCTTGCATCATGTTTATCTCTTTGATCAGACTTAGAGTTGGCAATTCAACTTAAATGGGCAATCTTGCCTCTTTACCATAAATAAGAATACATGGATAATTATCTATTGATCTCTTTGGTGTAATTCTATTAGCCCATAAGGTTAATTTTAGCTTATTATGTCATGCTCTCTATGTTGGAATACAAACACCACTAAGAGGGGGGGGTTGAATTAGTGATTACTTAAAACTTGTTCTTTTTAACTTTACAATTTCAACTTTTATAATTATAACATAAAGTTATAAAAAATGAATAAGATATACAAGAATAAAAAGGTACACAATATTTATAGTGGAAAACCCCTTAGGGTGAAAAACCACTTTGAATCTGAACCTTAATTATCCTCTTGGGGAGAACTTTTAGATCTACAACTTTGGGAAGCACCAACACCTTGTTTTAGAAACACCGATTTCAAGGAACACCAATCTCTTACACCTGAAGCACCAACTTCAAGAATACAAGAATCACCAACTTATAAAATGAATAAATGAGATACAAAATCAAAGGATTAACTCTGTTACAATACAAATCATAAATCATTGATTTCAAGTTCTTGTTGAAAACATAATGCATGATATACTTCTCTTTTTCTATCTTACTAATTATTTTACATCAATAAATTTCACAAAAGAATACAAGCCTTCTTATAATGAATATATCAGATTATAAAAGTATAATAATACTTATAACAACATATTTGAATGCAAGAACATGACTTGAGTTAATTGTTGGAGATTTTCCAGCAAGCCAGTGTTGACTGTATGTTTGTCATTGATGACAACTTATTTTGAAGTAGCATGCATCGAAGACTTATGCAGTAAGCTTTGAGTATATGTATCATGGACATGTTATCAGCATGATATCATGGATGCAGAGTTTAATTATTTATACATATAGTTATGTAGCAGCTTGTGTCAACAGTGTTCCTGACAGAGTTACAAGCAGTGTTCTTTGTGTGATTTTCTGTACGATTATCATAGAGCCTTGCGCCTTTGGATATGTGATGGAGACATGTTAGTGTTTCTCCATTCATGGACATAGAGTTTGATGTGTAGTAGAAGTGAAGTTATGCAGTTGCTATTCACCAATTTCAGTTTCATGTGTTTATCCAGAAGAGCCGACAGAGATTATATTGGTATCATTTCGGTATGTGTGCTTGGATTAGTGATTAGAGAAGAGTTAATAATGTTTGGTTAAGAGGGAATGATGTAATTCAGCTTGAGGAGAAAGTATCAATTAATTTGGTAGAGCTGACAGTGTGTAGCGTGCGTCTACACTTATTAATTTGGACAGGTCCCAGTTTGTGTTACGTGCTTAGTAGAGCTAACAGAAATGTTATTGGAGAGTGTTATTGTTTTTCTAATATGATTTCAAGGTGGTTCTAATAGGATAACTTGATTATATCATTTAGAGAGAAGATATTTATAGGCAGTCATTTGTGATTGCTAAGATATGGTTCAAAGTTGAAAGATAAGAGAAGAGCAGAGTTGAAAGATTTTGTCCCGAAATATGCAGTTGAGCCTTCAATTTTGAGCCATCAGAAGAAGTTCTATGTGACCAAGTAAAGAGTATATGCTATTCATTGGAACTGATCAAGATAGTAGATCTACCTTGCAGTTCACCAAGATTGAAATATAGTGTGTATATGTTATTTAGAAGGTTGCAGCCTTCACCCCTTTGAGTAGTGAGCTCTTGGATAGTGCGTCCTCACCCCTAACAGGGTCAATCATAAAAGACTCCTAATAGGGTCCGACCTCTAACCAAAAGAAGAAGTTCAATGTCACTTTGTTGAGCCATCAGAAGAAGTTCTATGTGACCAAGTAAAGAGTATATGCTATTCATTGGAACTGATCAAGACAGTAGATCTACCTTGCAGTTCACCAAGATCAAAATATAGTGTGTATATGTTATTCAAAAGGTTGCAGCCTTCACCTCTTTGAGCAGTGAGCTCTCAGATAGTGCATCCTCACCCCTAACAGGGTCAATCATAAAAGACTCCTAATAGGGTCCAACCTCTAACCAGGTCACTGTACTTATTGCATTGTAAAGATCAACTCCTAATAGGTTTGTAAGATCTTCTAACAAGGATCATTATACACTAGTGCAGTTTATTAGTGGGTGTCAATTCCCACCAGGGTTTTTACCTATTTGGGTTTCCTTATAACCAAAATATTTGTGTTGTGTTCAAGTGTTCTTTCATTATGTTTATTCTTAAGTTAATTATACTTAATTGGATAAAGAATTGAAACTTGTAGATAATTGATTCACCCCCCCCCCCCTCTTATTTATCTCTTGGGACTATTCCTAACAATTGGTATCAGAGCCAAGTGCCTTATAGAGAAATTTTAACAACTTGAGGTTGATCAAATGGCATTCTTTAGAAAAGACAATCCTAAGTTTGATGGAGAGAGATATCCTGATTGGAAGAACAAGATGGTGACACATTTGCAGTGCATTGTTTTTGAATTTTTTGAAGTTTCTATCAAAGAAATTAAGATCTCATCTCTAGAAGATCTTGCAAAGGATGATGCTACTAGAAAGGAAAAGGATTTGTTCCATCAGAATGCAATTACCAAAGAATCCCTTATCAGCACCTTATCTGATAGTGAGTTTTTCGAGTTAAAGAAAGTAGACACATCCTACAAGATATGGAAACACCTAGAAGACATGTTTGAAGGAGATACACAAGCAAAGAATGCACGCAAAAAGATGGAATAAAATATACAATGCATTAGAGATGCTACCTTGAAGAAAACATCAAAGCTTACAACCAAATATTAATGAAGCAATTGTTGGAATTAGGAACAATGGTGGAGAGATCTCGGAGGAAGACATTATGGATAAGTTGATGACTATCTTATAGTAGAGTATGAAAAAAAGATCAACAACCTTGATGAGACCATGTAGCTTAAAAAAAAATTCAAGAGAGAGACCTTGATCAACAAAATTTCAGTTTTTGAGATTTCAAGATTAAAGACAGAGCCTAAAAGTGAGACAGCCTTCAAAACATCAGTCCATGGTAAGAAATCTTTAAACACTTCTGGTAATTTTGATGATGAAGATGAAGATAAAGAGATAGATGATATTATTGCTATGATTGCTAAGAAAGAAAGAAAAGGAAAAGGAAAGTATGAAGGTCAGTTACCATTCAAATGTTTTTCATGTAACAAGATTGGTCACTTTGCATCTAAGTGTCCTACAAGAGTTAAGAAATTTAGAACTAACTACAAGCCTAAGTATACAAAAGAATGTTACTATGTTGGTGATAGAGTTTCTGATGATGATTCAGTTGAAGATGAAATTGGATTCATTGTTGTTATGGAAAAGACGTATGATGAGATGGATCATGAAGATGAGAAAAAGGAGCAAGAGCTAGCATTGATTTCACAAGCATGTAATACCCCAAAAATGGGCTATAAGTTCATCAACCTCCTATATCATCAAATCATATGAAATCGACATCAAAGTCCTAATCTAAGGCACATCTAAACATCATCAAATCTAATTGATTATCTTAAATTCTGCATCAGGGAATATTCCTAGTAATATTCCTAATCATCATAATTATCTTTAATTTTATAATTATTTGGCAATAAATCACATTTATCCTAAAGTTTGATTAATTGAATATTTTCATATTTAATTAATTAGATTTAATATTTGCCACTTAATTGTGTAATTAAATTTAATTATATCTATTATTAATTGTATTATTTAATTTTGACAATAAATCTAATATCATATGAATAATTGATTAAATTCTTATTTAATTAATTAAAGCATGTTGTCATTATTTAATAGTATAATTTTTAATAAAAGTTTGAATAAATAGTTAATTAACCCATAAATTAATTATTTATTTTCAAAAATCAGTTGAGTTGAGGATAAATCACTTTATTTATTTATTTAATTCTTAATTATTATGCATATTCAAAAGAAACAGTTAAACTCCAAATCAGAAAATCAATGCAAGTTATTGACTTTTTGGAACTCAACATCCTTTTGGAGTTCAAAAAGCTGATCTAAACTCTAATTTGAGTTAAAAAGCTATTTTTGCATGATTTTGAGAATTAACTATCTTTTATGATCAGATAACTCAAAAATCAAGATGAGTTAATTTGAGTGATTTATGGCTTTTATCCATGCACCTCCCAAGCCCTAGATTTCTATAAATTAAAGGCTTCAGCTCTTCACAAATCATCTCATATTTTGCACAATCACGCTGGAGAATTGGAATTGAAGAATCAAAGCTCTTGTGAATCGACATCTTTGTGAGATCAATCTTATTTTTGCATTCATAGTTTTCATATCATTGTTAGAATCTTCATTGTTAGATCATTTAGCATTCATAGCATATCAGTTTTCATATTAGCATAGATTCATATCAAGTTTTCATTCTTATTGCATAGAAAATATCAAAAATATAGATTAATTGCATTCAATTTCATATCCATCTTTTTCATTCAAATCCTTCATTTAGGTGTCGTCTAGGTCACTGATCTCAATTACAATCTGAGAACTTTAATCTCGCACCTATTAGAAGGCAGTAAATCGCTTGGTTAGATAGCTTTCAATTTTGCACGATTTTGATTATCAATAACCTCTAATATTTTACTGAGTGTTGTGTTTACAGATCAGGTACAATTTTTACACACAGATTTCTGGCGCCCACCGTGGGGCAACCCACCTTTGCATGCTAGTTTTGATTTTTTTGGGAGCTAAAACCCTAAAGTTTCAAAGATTTAATTTTATCTCCCAAACGGATTGGAATTTTGATCTGAAATTTTTTTTGAAGGTTGGTGACATGTCATGGAAGCTACAGTAAAAAATTTAGAATTTTCTGAGATGTTTTGAATTTTTAATAATTTTTTCTTGAAATTCCGGAAAAAATTAATATCTGACGCAAATCAGCATATTTTTTGAAAATTTTTATATTTTCAGAAATCTCTTTATATTATATATGGGGTCCATTCTTTGTGTTTTAAATTTGGACATGATATCATAGCTCAAATAGTCAATTTACAAAAACTGGTCTGTTTTGATAAAATGGGTCTCTAGGGCACAAATGAAGAGGTTTTTCTAAAATTTTTGCATTTTTGGAAAGCTCTCTGTTTTTTAGTAGGGGTCTCTATTCTGAATTTCTATTTTTGTGGCCAAAATCATATCAAAAAAATTAGATCTTGTTGACTAGGTCAAATGCAAAAAAAAAAAAAAAAGTTTTGTGATGGGTATGCACTTATTTTTTTTACATGGTTCAATGAATGATATGAGTTGTCATTTGGGTTGATTGCTGGTTATTATTACTGATAATAATTTATTTTTAGAGCTAACCCTATGGTTTTCATAAGTTGAATATATTTTGCATATCTTGTTTGCTTGTTTGCTTGTTGGAGAGTTCGTCACTTGCTTGCATGGAAAAGCTCAACAAAAATTGCTAAAAATCAAGTAAAATCTACTAAGCGCGTTGCAAGGATCCCAGGTATTCTCCTTCATCTAATAATATTTTGATTTGGGACTTAAAATAAATCTCTTATGTGTCAAGCTTGTGTGCATCTTTTCATGCTTTTGATCTATTTCTACACACTTGCATAATTGATACTAGGTTGTGAACCCTTAAGGATTCATTAAGTAGTCTTAGAATACTTGTGATTGATCTTGATTACTATCTTGGGTTATTGGACTCGCTAATCCATCGGCCCCTCATTTCCGCCCCGTGGTTGCAATCTCAGCGCCATAAAGAGGAGGGGTCAACAGGACAGAAGCGTTAAATGTTCCACTTGGCAACCCTTTTGTGCTTTTAGGAACTCCCTTGTTTTCTAAGTTGTGGACTTATTTTTAGCTTGTGTGAGGTGTTAAGTGTTCCACCTTGTGGACTCATCTCATATTCGCTTTAAACGTTAAGTGTTCCTCTTTCTATTTTTTGGATGCTTTTGGTAGATTTGCTTTCGGAACATACATCTGTGCTCACATAGTAATTAGGCCCTATGAACACTATTTGTGATTCTTGAGAGATTGGATTCCTAGAGAAATCCTTCTTGACGATAGAATCCTTGTAGGTAGGGAGGATACTTAGTGCATTTCACATTCAACTTAGTTAGTGAGTCTTCTCTTATTGATCGACACATTCTCTCTCCGGAGAGGTTGATAGATCATGTGGGGTTGATATCACAAGCTTTGGTGAATCAAAATTGGTTAGTGCGTCTTCTCTTATTGATTGATACATTCTCTCCCCGGAGAGGTTGATAGATCACGTGGAGTTGATATCACAGACCTTGGTGGAACAAAACTTTGTCTTAGCATGTCGGATTAATCTGCTTGCTTTGTTTGGGTTAAAAGTGAAGAGGTGTCAAAACCTTGAATCTGGAGCCAAGTCCCCTTGTGGTATACTATTGTGAGTCATCTTTAGAGAGGGTTAACCGTAGCGGACAATCCCTTCACAGGGCAAACTGCATTGATGGAACCTCAAGCGGTAATAGCCATTTTCGCCATGGTAGTGACAGCCGCTATATAAATGTCCTTGTGGAAGAAATCTCCACGGGTATGGTTCATTGTTGGGTTGTCAGATCTCCCTAGCAGCTCTTGAAGATTAAGTTCTCGGACTGTGTCAAAACCCTGGTGCGCCGGGATTGGAGTTCACCCCTTTGAATCATAAAAGTTGCAGAGTCAAACCATTACTAAAAACCCTAGAGAGGCCAATTTTTCATTCTCAGGTATATGTGTGTTATTGCAAAACTTTTCAGAACATACACAATTAGTACTCTTAGGGATTAGCACAATTTGGTCACTTGATTGTTCATGCGCAAGGTTGCTTTTGCCCTTGTTCATTGTTTTCAGACGTGCTTGGAATCACTTGCTTGCTATTCTGCGTGCTTATTTATCTACTTGGCTATTAAAAATGATCAAATCTGGTATAACCTTCAAAATCTGGACAATACAATTTGCAAACAATCCAAAACTGAAGACCTTACATTTTGCAAAAATTGACGTAAAATCTTTTCTGGAGTCAAAAGTCATTTCAGGAAGTCAAAAGTCGTACGAGTTTTGTCAAGTGTCATTTCAGTATTACCCAACTGTCGTATGAGTTTAGCAACTGTCATTTCATAGACTACCCAGTGTCGTACGAGTCTGCAGAGTGTCGTTTGGAAAAATTTGAGAAAGTTGTCAGAAATTGTCAAATTGCAAGATATCCAATGTTTCCAACCTAGTTCCAGAATCTGTCAAAAATATCATTGTGTCAAGAATGAATCAGTACACATGTCTCAAAGAATCAGTAAACAAGAGGAAGAAGCTCTGATCGCCACTATAATGAAACAGATACATGCTATGCAAGTCCAGCTTGACAAACTTGAGAAAGAGAAGGAATCTAAAAAGTTCTCCATGGAATCTTTATACTCTTTTCCATTTGATAAAGACTTGTACATGTCACCATACCCCCGAAAAAAAATTGAGCAATATGATACCTCTTCCACGGAGAGTGACACATCTAGCTTTAAAGACTATGATGACTATGACAACAGACAATGTAATGATACCTATGACACCTCTATTCTTAAGAGTCCTCCTCATCGTCCATTCTTGCTTACTACAAATGGGCCGTCACATTGGATAGATCATGATGGTGATCCATATGATTCTGATTTTGAAAGAGATTTTGATGGATTTTGTGGACAATACCTTGATGATGATCCATCTACTACTGCTGAGGACTATAAAATACATCGTGCTAGCTTGAAACGTCAATATTATAAGGATCTCTCCTCTAAGAACTCTCAGACTGAAAATAAAGATTACACTCTCAAGCAAGATCATGTTAATGTTGGACCTTTGTCTTGTGATGGTTCCCTTCCATCCCCTATTTCCTCCAATACTCGTACATTTCCTAAAGCTTCTGAGTCTTTAAAATCTTTCACAGAACCTTCATTCGACACAAGCCTTGATACTTTTCATGTGGTTCCCTATAGTTATCCTCCAGGGCTACCTCTTAAAGAAACTCAAGCTAACCTTCACTTGGCTGCAAAGACTTTCAATAATGATAAACCTAAAGAGCCTAAGCCTTCATATGCTATAATCCCTACTTCAGCTAGTCCTCCACCATCTCTTCCAAAGTCATCCATACAATCCCAACATGCTTCCTTGTCCTTAGAAGTGGCTCCATGTCAAGAGGACTCTAAAAATGATGAAGAAAAGAACATAAAGAAAGATCAAGATCAAGAACCCTCCATGTCATCCACTCCTTTTCACGATGTCTCTTATCCGCCTCAGGGTTCTTTTGATCCTGTATCCCCTTTTTCATGCATTCCACCATGTCTTAAGTCTTCGCCTAAGCAAGATCAAGCTACTACTTACACTGTTGAGCTTATTGACAATCAAAATAACCTTACTATGCTTGCGCTTTCCAAAGATGATACTTCCATTAAGGTTGGTAAAAATGGTGTTCCTTCCAATGTTAAGCCTATTGAAAAACAAGAGAAAAATTATGCGCTTATGCTATCCGAAGATCCTTGTCAAGATCAAAGTCTTTCATCTTCTTGTTCTACCACTCCATGTTCACTTCCACTTTCTACTCTTCCTAAGTCTTCACAAGCTTTGAATGATCCTATCAAAGAAAATGCTCTTATTCAAGATGTCCATGATTCTATTGAAGATCCTAATGCTCACTCTAAAGATGCTGATATCCTTGGTTGTCATATAGATGCTAATGAACTTATTGATTATCCTTTTGCGTCTTCCACTTCCATCCTTGGACCTCTTCCACCACTACAAAGATCTTCATGCCTTCCTTCCATCTTGGGTCCTTATGTCCCTTCACTTTCCCCTCCTAGCTCTCCTAATTTTCCATCCATCTTAGGTCCTTACATACCTCCATCTCCCATCTTTCCTCAAGATCAACATAGATGCATACCCTTGAATCCTTTTCATCCACCCACCCATCTAAACCAGTCATATCCTCCTCCTCCTCCTTCTTCCACAAGTCCCAAGTCCTTTGGAAGTAACTTGAATGTTCAATACAAGAAAAATAAGCAATACAAGAATCCATCAAAAAAAGAATATCACCATGTCTCCTCTCATAGACATGGAAGCATAAAGTCAAAAGAGATATCTAAGAAAAAAACTACAAGACAAGTATGGGTTCCAAAATCCATCATTCAAGATATTCTCTCTAAGTCATCAAAGGGAAATAAAAAGCCTAAGGCTATATGGATTCCAAAGTCTCTCATAAGAGAGTCTCATGTTGAACAAAAAGTGAAATTGACATTCAAGCTTCCAAAGGCTTCCACTACATCTCCCTCCAAAAATATTCTTCCATTCCATGTGCCTAAACCACAACCTCTACTATCCATTCGCCATATTCCTTCACGTATTCCTTCATTCATGTTTCCTCCACCCTCTCGCCACCCTTCAAGGTGTGTGTTTATGTTGATCTTGCCTTCCTTTCCATCTACCCTTTCACAATCCTTTCATTCATTAACCTTCTACCTTCTATCCTTTTTCCTCATTTGCCTATTCCTCCTATCTTCCAACCTCACTCGCTTTACATAAAACCCTATCTTCCATTTTTCTCTTCCATCTCCCTTTCCCTATCAGCATCTTTGAGCGTGTCATTTTGAATCCTTGGCATATCATGGTTTATCCTTTTAAGGAGCATTATCTAAAAAGCTTGCCTTCTTCCAAAAGAGAAATAAAAAATAAAATAAATTGAAAATGTGCCTTGGTGAAAACCTGGAAACAGGTGCCTTGGTAGCAAAAGTAAAGAGAAATAAATTCATCCTATGGTGAAAACCACTCCCTTGTGGCACCTTGGATAAGTACCATGATGAAAACCTGGCAATCAGGCATCATGTGTAGTTCTTCTACATATTTCATCTATTCTATCTTCTCTCTTTGATCTTGACAATGTTGATCTATACATGAATAGTTGGCTATTTTGTGAGCTATCTTACGGTGATCTTGCTTTCATTCCTTCCATGTTTAGCCTTCATATCCATCTTCCTTCATTCATTTTCGCCTATCGCTATCCTTTTCCCCTTTGGTCTTGATCTAAAAAAAAAAGGAGAGTAAAACACGGTGCTATGAAGCCTCTTGACATGCCTCCTCCTTTGGACTGCATCCTGTCCTTCTTTGGCATTACACTTTTGTGACTTATCCTATGCTAGCCTTTCACTACTTATCCAAATATGCTTTACATGACAATTTTTCCCTAGCTTGAGTATTCCTGAGGAGTTTTCCCTTGGGGATTTCTTCCCTTCATTCTCCTTCATTCTCTTGTCTTCCATCTCTTCCACCAGCTTGCTAATCCCTCTTGTTCTCCACCTTGCTAGACATTGGGACTGCATGATATGATCTTGCTTGGGAGTTTGCAAATGGAAAAAGATGCTATCAAGTATACCAAGTATCAGAATAAGTATCACAACCAGTATCAAAAAAAGTATCACAACTATCATCAGAACAAGTATCAGAACTAGTATCAGAACAATTATCAGAATCAATTATCAGAATCAATTATCAGAATCAGTATCAGAATCATTATCAGAATCAATATCAGAATCAGTATCAGAACCAGTATCAGAACAATTATTAGAATTAGTATCAGAATTAGTATCAGAATCAGTATCAGACCCAGTATCAGAACCAGTATCAGAACAAGTATCAGAATGGGCCTACAAAACAAGTATCAGAACACCTATTGGGGCTACACCTTTCGCTTTAGTTTATGGGTTTGAAGCGGTACTGCCTATTGAGGTTGAAATCCCATCACTCAGAATCAAAATGCATGGACTTGTCACTGATGAAGACTACAGAGTGTCTAGGTTACAAGAACTTGAATTACTAGATGAGCGCAGGCAAGCAGCGTATGATCATCTCAGAGTGTATCAGAAAAGAATGTCTAGAGGCTACAACAAGAAAGTCAGACATAGAGAATTTCAGGTTGGTGATCTAGTGTTGAGAGAAAATCCTAAAAATCAATCACATCAAGAACGCAAGGGGAAGTTCGAACCCAACTGGCTGGGTCCCTTTGTAATCACTGCTACTTTTGGCTCTGGTGCCTATCAACTCTCAACAACTGAAGGAGAACAGCTCCGAGAACCAATCAACGTTCTCCATCTAAAGAAATTCTATGCCTAAGGCATTCAGTGCTTGGTAAATGTCCTGAAAAAATCTTAAAAATCAGAAAAAGTCCTGAAAAAATGAACATCTTGGTGAAAACCTAGCAATAGGTGCCTTGATGATTCACAAAAAAAATTGAAAAAAATATCAAAAGTACAAAAAAATTGAAAAAATGAAAAATACAAAAAAATGAAAAAAGAAAAAGAAAAAGTGCCTTGGTGAAAACCTGGAAACAGGTGCCTTGGTAGCAAAAATAGAATCTCTACCAAGATGGTGAAAACCCGGCAAACGGGTGCCACTTGTTCCAAATGCTCCATCTATCAGCACAATCTTGGTCTTTCCCAGCTTTCAGTCTTGCTTTAGTTTGTACATATCTCCCGGTTTGTTCCTGCATTTCCAGTTTTCAATAAGTCAGCCTGTACACCAATCAGCTCAAGCGTCTATATCCTATCAATGTTCACACTTGGGGGCAATCAATGTCATATCCTATGGTCTCCCATGTATCTTAGACGTGTCATATCCACTCAGAGTCCTTTGAAGCTTCAAGTTGAGTCAGTCAGTCAGTCTCGTCTCCAGAAAGGATTTTGCATCAACAACAATCAAACATCAAAACTCAACTGAAAACAATCTGTGTTTTTCATGCTTTTATCTCCTTGTATGCTTACTGATTCGCATTGAAATTTTTTCATATTGTGTCCCTTCGAGCTCTTCGATGATCTCTTGACTGTTTGATGTGTATGTTAAACGCAAATTGCTATATCAAAATGGACATGATATTCAGGTCATCCTGGCATTTGTGCCTTGGTGCTTATATCTGATCCAATATTCTAAAAATAAAATCAATATTCATATGTCCATGGTTGTTTGACCAGTGGGGGTTGTATTGATTCTTGCGCATACAAATCGATATTCATATGTCTATGGTTTCATGGCTAGTGGGCATTGTATTGATTTATCCGGTTACCTAAAAGTTCAATGATGATAACAAATCGACACATGATCAGTGACTAGGTCCTAGGTCTTAGGTTGCATTTCATTTTGCATGTCTCATTGCATTTTGCATGTTTAGATGATCTCACAATGATTAAACGAACTTCAATGCTTAAATGATTCTTCAAATCGCATCTTCAAATCTAACAAGAGCTAAATCTCACATGAAGGTTCCTCCAATGAAATAGCAAGTAGAATCCTTTTTCGGGATCAAAATTCAAATCTGAGATCATTCATATTATTAACTACTTGCATATTCGACCTTCAATCATCACAGAAATCTAGTATTCAACTTAACTGATTATCTTACATCAAACTATCGAAATTTCAACTTGGTCAACCATGGTCAAACTCATGGTCAAACCTAGTCAAACTTGGTCTTTTGGGACCTTCCAATGATGCAGAATGCGTTCTCGGATGTAAATAACCACTTCTCAGATCAATTAACATGCTTCTAAACTATCAACGCTGACTTTTCTTGTCAGATTTCAATTTTAATCCTGAAGGGGGCATGGTATTGCACATCATTCAAAGTCTGTAAATCAAATTCTATCGATCAAGTCTATCAATATCTTTCATCAGTGATCAAGACAAACAATCACGTCTAGTTATTGATTCATCAAAAGTCCTCATCGCTCGGGGCAAATCTATCATCACTTGGGGCATATCAGATTCATCAATCCATATCAATTTGGTATTCTCCTAATCTTGTAAACTGTATCAGTTTTTGCAACCATCAGATCATAGTGTTCTTTCCTTGGTTCTTCGACAACTGAAGGGTTTGGATGTGATACTTGCTAGTTCTGCTAAGACAATCGAGTCTAGAACGGGTCACTCACTTCTTATCAATCCTAAGGTTCAGAATCAGGCATTTTGACACTTTTTCGCAATAATAGGTTCATTTGCTTCTACAGTGAACATTATCTTTGGTCATTCAAGACCTATTATCTCCATATCAATTCAATATCAATCAACTCCTATCTCAATATCTTTCAATCGGTTTCTATCTTGAGATCGGTTTATCTTTTGAATCAGTTTCATATCTTTATCAAACACAGACTATCTTTGAACCACTGGGCTTCACACAGTAATTCAAAGAGGGGCAAAATGTAATACCCCAAAAATGGGCTATAAGTTCATCAACCTCCTATATCATCAAATCATATGAAATCGACATCAAAGTCCTAATCTAAGGCACATCTAAACATCATCAAATCTAATTGATTATCTTAAATTCTGCATCAGGGAATATTCCTAGTAATATTCCTAATCATCATAATTATCTTTAATTTTATAATTATTTGGCAATAAATCACATTTATCCTAAAGTTTGATTAATTGAATATTTTCATATTTAATTAATTAGATTTAATATTTGCCACTTAATTGTGTAATTAAATTTAATTATATCTATTATTAATTGTATTATTTAATTTTGACAATAAATCTAATATCATATGAATAATTGATTAAATTCTTATTTAATTAATTAAAGCATGTTGTCATTATTTAATAGTATAATTTTTAATAAAAGTTTGAATAAATAGTTAATTAACCCATAAATTAATTATTTATTTTCAAAAATCAGTTGAGTTGAGGATAAATCACTTTATTTATTTATTTAATTCTTAATTATTATGCATATTCAAAAGAAACAGTTAAACTCCAAATCAGAAAATCAATGCAAGTTATTGACTTTTTGGAACTCAACATCCTTTTGGAGTTCAAAAAGCTGATCTAAACTCTAATTTGAGTTAAAAAGCTATTTTTGCATGATTTTGAGAATTAACTATCTTTTATGATCAGATAACTCAAAAATCAAGATGAGTTAATTTGAGTGATTTATGGCTTTTATCCATGCACCTCCCAAGCCCTAGATTTCTATAAATTAAAGGCTTCAGCTCTTCACAAATCATCTCATATTTTGCACAATCACGCTGGAGAATTGGAATTGAAGAATCAAAGCTCTTGTGAATCGACATCTTTGTGAGATCAATCTTATTTTTGCATTCATAGTTTTCATATCATTGTTAGAATCTTCATTGTTAGATCATTTAGCATTCATAGCATATCAGTTTTCATATTAGCATAGATTTATATCAAGTTTTCATTCTTATTGCATAGAAAATATCAAAAATATAGATTAATTGCATTCAATTTCATATCCATCTTTTGCATTCAAATCCTTCATTTAGGTGTCGTCTAGGTCACTGATCTCGATTACAATCTGAGAACATTAATCTCGCACCTATTAGAAGGCAGTAAATCGCTTGGTTAGATAGCTTTCAATTTTGCACGATTTTGATTATCAATAACCTCTAATGTTTTACTGAGTGTTGTGTTTACAGATCAGGTACAATTTTCACACACACAAAGCAGACATAAGGACAGATTGGATTATAGATAGCAGTTGTTCACATCACATGACAGGTGATAAAGATAGATTTGTTCATCTGGACAAATACAATGGTGATATGGTTAGATTTGGAGATAACACTCCTAAACCTATCATTGGCAGAGGAGCTATCACATTAGATGGAAAGAACAACACTAATGATGTTCTTTATTTAGATGGTTTGTAGCATAACCTTCTTAGTGTTGGATATTTGCTTGAAAAAGGTTATAGATTGGAGTTCAAAGACAACAAGTGCATCATTAACAACAAGGATGGTGTAATGATTGCATCAGGTTCAAAGACTAAAGGTAAATTTTTTCATCTTAATTCAGAAGCAAGTTGTTTTGTTGCTAAAGTATATGACAGTTGGCTATGGCATAAAAGACTATGCCATATCAATTTTGATAACATAGTAAAGATAAGAAATGTAAAGGCAGTAAGAGATCTACCTATCATACCAAAGCCAATTGATACTATTTGTAGGGAATGTGTGATGGGAAAGCATGTGAGGAATTAATTTAGAAGCAAGAATAATTCAGTAGAGAACAAGTTGGATCTGATTCATACAGACCTATGTGGACCAACTCAAACAAGATCATACTATGGTGAAAGGTATTTCATTTTTTTTGTTGATGATTATTCTAGAATGATGTGGGTTGTGTTCTTGAAAGATAAATCAGAAGCACTTGAGAAGTTCAAAATATTCAAAGCTAAGGTTGAGAATGAATCTGGACTAAAGATAAAGTGTCTAAGATCAGATAGAGGAGGATAATTCACCTCTAACAGATTCTATGAGTACTATGAATAACATTGCATAAAGAGACACTTGAGTGCACCTAGAACCCCTCAATAGAATGGGATTGCAAAGAGAAGGAATAGGATCATCCTTGATATAGTGCACACCATCATGATTGAAGGAAATGTTGCACACACCTATTGGAGAGGTGCGGTCAATACAATAGTCTATACCATCAATAGAATACAATTGAGGCATGGCATAGAAAAGAAACCTTATGAGCTATGGTTTGGTAATGTTCCTATAGTGAAATACTTCAAAATCTTTGGAAGCAAGTGCTACATCAAGAGGGATGAAGCAATAGGAAAGTTTTATGCAAGAAGTGATGATGGTATTTTCCTTGGTTACTCTACTAAAATCAAAGCTTGTAGATGTTTTAATTTAAGATTGAATAAGATCATTGAAAGTTCTCATGTTAAGATTGATGAAAATTTTATGGTTCAAGAAAGATATCATGATTATTCACCTATGATTGAAGAAGAACCCATTCCTTCCACTAGTGAGATAGTTGTTGAAGAGATGTTTGACAGTATTGATGTATTATTCAATGACCTTGAAACAAGTGAAGAAGAAACTCAGAAGGAAGATGAGTCAGTATCACCTAAAGCTCCAAATTATACATCTAGATATCACTCTAAGGATGACATCATTGGAGATCAGAGCAGTAAAGTCACAACAAGATCAAAAGAAAAGAGTTCAACAAGCAATGAAGTGGTATGTTTACTATCTCAGATTGAACCTTTAAGTGTTGAAGATGCATGCAATGATTCAGATTGGCATGATGTTATGAAAGAAGAACTAGATCAAATTATTAAGAATGATACTTGGGAACTGGTCCCAAGACCTAGTGATAAAAATGTGATTGAAAAAAAGTGGATATTTAGAAACAAGATGAATGAAGATGGTATAGTAGTAAGGAATAAAGAAAGGTTAGTATGCAAGGGATATGCACAAAGAGAAGGTATTGATTATTCAGACACATTTGCACCTGTGAGAAGATTAGAAGCTATTAAGCTATTTCTAGCTTATGCAACATTAAAAAACTTCAAAGTTTATCAGGTGGATGTTAAGTCATCATTCTTGAATGGAGAGTTAAAGGAAGAAGTATACATTGAGTAGCCAGAAGGATTCACCCTATTAGACAAGTATGATATGGTATGCAGATTGAAGAAATCCCTCTATGGACTTAAGCAAGCCCCTAGAGCTTGGTATGAGAGACTTGATGGATATCTAACAAAAATTGGATTCAAGAAAGGAATAGTAGATTGAAACCTATTTTTCAAAGAGACATCTGAAGGTTTACTACTTGTAGCTATATTTTTTGATGACATTATCTTTGGGGGTAATGACAAACTTAGTGCAGAATTTGCTAAGGAGATGCAAAGCAAGTTTGAGATGAGCATGATTGGACCTATCAAATACTTTTTGGGACTGAATGTATAGCAGACAGAGAAAGGCATTTTCATTAATCGGTCTAAATATGTGAAAGAGATATTGAAAAAGTTCAAGATGGATAATTGTAAGCCAGTGGGTACACCTATGATAACAGGATGCAAGCTTACAAAAGAAGATGATTCTCCAGTAGTAGATATAACATTGTACAAGTCTATGATTGGTAAACTCACATATCTTACTCAAACTAGACTTGATATTTCTAATGTAGTTGGCATAGTTGGAAGATTTGTAGCAGAGCCTAATCAAAGTCACCTCATAGTAGTAAAAAGAATATTCAAATATCTGCAAGGCACTATAGATTATGGTATATGGTATCCTAACTCAAAGAATGTTAAGCTTCATGTATATATAGATGCAGATTGGGCAGGATGCATGGATGATAGAAAGAGTACATCAGGAGGAGCAGCATTTCTTGGTGATAGACTTGTCACTTGGACAAACAAGAAAGTAGAATTATATTTCTCAGTTAACAGTAGAAGCAGAGTATGTTGCAGTAGCCTTGAATTATTCTACAATTATTTAGATCAAACAGATGTTAAAGGATTTTGGAATTCACATTTATTATCCTATTATCATTCATTGTGATAACACTAGCACTATCAACATGTCAAAGCATCCTGTGATGCATGCAAAGACAAAGCACATAGAGATTAAGTATCACTTCCTAAGAGAGAAAGTGGCAGAGAAAGAAGTCAAATTAGATTATGTGAGTACAAAGGAAAAACTAGCAGGTATATTCATAAAGCCCTTACCAAAGGATACTTTTGAGTATCTCAGGGAGAATCTAGGAGTAATTCCCTTACTTGATTCTTCTTAGAAAAAGTGGAAAGAGCATCAATCCTCAGTAACTAATGGATAGTTGACTACTCTACTTCAAGAGTAGTACTAGAGCTTAAATGTTTGGTGCCCTTTTCCATTGATGTCAAAGGGGGAGTAGTATATAGTCATGAAAAATAGTATTAAAGGGGGAGTACATACAGAATTAAGAAGGAATAATATGTAGCAGAAAGAGGTAGTAGTATTCAATCATGGAAGCAGTTCAGTTGAGGAAATGAAGAATATTGGAAAATAGTGCAGCAGATGGAGGATTCATCCTTGGGGGAGTTTTGATGAGGAAATGGAGAATGTTATAAAAGAATTTTTCATTTGGATTGGTGGTGTTTTTCACTCCATATGTTGCGATCAATGCCAAAGGGGGAGATTGTTGGAGATTTGTTAGCAAGCCAGTGCTAACAGTATGTTTTTCATTGATGACAACTTATGGTAAGTAGCATGCATGGAAGACTTATGTAGTAAGCTTTGAGTATATGTAGCATGGACATGTTATCAGCATGATATCATTGACATAGAGGTTAATTGTTTATACAGACAGTTATGTAGCAGCTTGTGTCAGCAATGTTCCTGATAGAGTTACAGGCAATGTTTTGTGTGTGATTGACCATATGGTTATCATAGATCCTTATGCCTTTGGATATGTGATGGAGACATGTTAGTTTTTCTCCATTCATGGATGCAGAGTCTGATGTGTAGTAGAAGTGAATTTATGTAGTCCCTATTCACTAGTTGCAGTTTCCTATGTTTATCAAGAAGAGCCAATAGAGATTATATTGGTACAGGAGTTGCACCTATTATTTTGGTATGCATGCTTGGATTAGTGATTAGAGAAGAGTTAATAATTTTTGGTTAAGAGCACATGATGTGATTCATCTTGAGGAGAAAGTATTAGTTAATTTGGTAGAGCCAACAGTGTGTAGTGTGCGTCTACACTTTTAATTTGGATAGGTCCCAGTTTGTGTTGTGTGCTTAGTAGAGCTGAAAGAAATGTTATCGGAGAGTGTTATTGTTTCTCTAATATGATTTCAAGGTGGTTCTAATAGGCTAACTTGATTATATTATTTAGAGAGAAGATATTTATAGGCATTCATTTATGATTGCTAAGATATGGTTCAGAGTTGAAAGATAAGAGAAGAGCAGAGAGTGTGAAGTGTTGAGCCATCAGCAAAAGGTCTATGTGACCAAGTAAAGAGTATATGCTATTCATTGGAACTGATCAAGACAATAGTTCTACCTCGCAAATCACCAAGATCCATATATAGTGTGTATCTTTTATTCAGAAGGTTGCAGCCTTCACCTCTTTGAGCAGTGAGCTCTTGGATAGTGCATCCTCACCCCTAACAGGGTCAATCATAAAAGACTCCTAACAGGGTTCGACCTCTGACCAGGTCACTGTACTTATTACATTGTAAAGATCAACTCCTAACAGGGTTGTAAGATCTTCTAACAAGGATCATTATACACTAGTGCATTTTATTAGTGGGTGTCAATTCCCACCAGGGTTTTTACGTATTTAGGTTTCCCCATAACCAAAATATTGGTGTTGTGTTCAAGTGTTCTTTCATTGTGTTTATGCTTAAAGTTTAAGTATACTTAATTGGATAAAGAATTGAAACTTGTAGAAAACTGATTCACCCCCCCCCCCCTGCTTAGTTATCTCTTGGGACTATTCCTAAGATTAATGTCTTTCAAACTATCAACTTTCTTGAAATGATAAACCCTTGTTTCTCTTCAAAACATCAAGTACCCCAAATATGTTTTCTTTTTCCATTAAAATATTTGATCAAATATTGATGTGAATGACTCATAAAATCAATATATATCCCTTCTTCTATCTCTGATAAAATTTTGCAATGAAAATCAATTCACAAATGACAAAATAGAAACATAAAGCATTACCATCTTCTTTGTTGTTTAAAATTTGCCTGCAAGTTGTTCGGTCTATAAAGAATTCCACACAAATCCAGCAACTTTTGTCCAAACCCTTGTACCATCTTTTAGAGGAATTTATTCCCTACTTATAAACCAACAAATTCAACATTTTTGAGGCAATTACATACCCCAAACTTCAATTAGACCAAAACTGCTCAAAACTGCTAAAACTGTCATGGATTTTTGTAACTGCTTCTGATAAATGGACTTTTTATCTTTTCATACATGTGATATAAAAAAACTAACAAATACCCATTTTAGATAATTAAATGCTCATTCCATAAAGGTATTATTGTTGGGGTCTATCGAATAATTAAGCTTGAAAACTTTCACATAGACCAAAACTATTTTTTTAAACCGTTTTCTTAACCAATGTGAACATTAAGTGTTAATTGTATAACACTTAAGTGTATGTCTTGAATATGTTTTGAATAATATTGAAGGACATCAAATGATTTCAAGCATACCATATGTCCATTATAATTGCATGGATGTATTATTGACATCAATGACAACATTCAAAGACAAAATACCAAAGGTTCAACATACTCCCCCTTTGGCATTGATGTCAATACCTGTAAAAATATATTAACCTTTGTATTTACCTGTATCACTTGTATATCATCATTTGTAGAATACATCATTTACTTGTATAGATTCCATGAATACATTTTTATCAATATCTTTAGCCAACCTCATATATTAATCACAATATGTTTTTCTCATACTTTTTCTCCCCCTTTGACATCAATGACAAAGGACATATACCAAGGTTTCAGTTGTAAAAAATTATCATAAATGCTCCCCTTGAAACCTATCACACACTGTTTAACTTATGCAAGAGAAGAGAGGGATAGAACCCCCAATATCATTCTTAATCTTTGAAACACATCTTTTGAGAGAGATTTTTATAATATGTTAGTTGTCTGATATGTCTTTTTTCCTCTTATAATCTATTCTTGAGGATGATATTTCTTGAATCTTGAACCTGTAGACTTTGTACCTATTGGTTCTAGTGTTCATGTTTGATCTTTTATCTCTTCTTCACTTTCTTCAACTTTATTAACTGATTAGTTCAAGTCATTGTCATTTTCTTGAAGGAGAGTATTATCTTTATGTTGCACAACTACATTCACCTATCCCATTAGACAAACATCTTCATGATTTTTAGTATTTGTGATATCTTTTAAGTTGTATACATTCCCTTTAGATCTTTTACCTAATGCAACCAACTACCCTGATTTAAATTTGATTTGACAACCATGATCATCAAACACAACTTCATATCCATTATCACAAATTTGACTAACACTTGGAATATTGTACTTCAATCCCTCAACATAATACACATCATGAATAGACATTTTTTCACTAAGCATCAAAGAACCCAAACCTTTAATTTTCCTTGAAGAATCATCACCAAAACTCACACTACCACCTTTGTAGTTAATCAATTTATCAAACTTTGTTTTATCACCTATCACATGTTTAGAACAACCACTATCAATTACCAAAAGTCCTTTTCTTCATAATGTAAATCCATTTGAACAAACATAGACTTAGGCCTCCATATCTTTGTGACTTTAGTATCAAATTGTTTATCAACTTGTAGACTAGTATAAGATTGATCATTCTCAAATATCTTAGTTTTGCAATTCCTCATAACATGACCAAAAATATTTCATTTGTAACATCTTAGACCATTCATTTTAGGAAATGAATAACCAAAATGAAACTTTGAAAACCTTCTTGACATATATTTACAATTACTTATTCTATGTCCATATTGATGACACATGAAGCAATACCCATCAAAGAAAGAAGTGGACATGTTTGAAGATATTTTACCCATGAATGAAGAACTTGATGTAACATGTCTTTTACCATTATAAATTTAATTAAAATATGCATTTTTATCTGAATTTGAAGCGGTAACATGTTGATCGATGTCTTTACTTTTAGATTTGAATATATCAAATGAAGATTTATCTTTCTTGTCACTAGAACATTCTCCAAGTTCAAAACCAATTCTAGTTAGATCATCAGTTCTTCTTTGTTTCCTTAACATGTCATCCGAAGTAGTATTCTCATATTTTTTTAACTTTCTTTTATATGAAACTACTTCATTTATTAACCTTGTACATTCCTGATCTTTAGAACTTAACTCTTCCTTAGTGACAAAGACAATTCTCTTTTGTTCCTCCACTTGTAATTTCAAATCTATAACTTGTTGATTTAACTCTTTAATTTATTTTTTAAAGTTCTCTTTTTCCTTTATGAATTTATTTTATTGAACACTTAAATTCCTTTTTAATTCCTTGATCTTTTTAAGTGTATATAGAAATTCACATTTAAATCAGCTTCAACAAGTTCAACATCATCATCACTATTTGATTCTTGACAAGTAATTTTTATAGCCATGAATGAAACTTCATTTTCATCACATTCAAAACTACTAGATTCACTATATGATACATCAACAATCAAACTCTTCTTCTTCTTAAAGAAATTTTGTTTGTTATAGAATTTCTTTTTACTTGTTTTCTCTTTCTCATCATCAAATTCATCATGACTATTATAAGGACATTTAGATGCAAAGTGTCCTATTTTACCACAATTAAAGCATTTAAAAGGAAGTTTACCTTTGTATTTACCTACTCCTTTCTTTAATTTCCTTGAGAAATTTTATTCAAGACCATCAAGGTCTTTTGATTCTTATGAGACTTTCTTTGCCTTCTTTTCTATTTTTAATGTTGCTTCTTTGCTAGTGGATTCCTACTTGCCAAACTTTCTCATTTCATAAGCTACAAGTTCTCGATGAATATCTTCCATTGTATATTTGTTAATGTCCCTAGTTTCTTCTATGGAACATATTTTAGAATCAAAATTATTAGGAAGAGATCTTAAAACTTTCCTTACAACATCAATATCATCAATTGTTTCACCAAGTCCTCTTATGTCATTCACAGTTTCATCTATCTTAAGGAGATAGTCTTCGACCTTTTCATCATTACCTTTTCATCAGCTCCCATTTTTATATCTTTAAATCTTGATTTTAAATATTGTATCTTGGCTTCTTTAACTCTATCATTACCATGATAAGTTTTTTTCATGTTGTCTCATACTTCTTTAGAAGATCTGCAATGCATAACCTTAACAAACACATCTTTAGAGAAATTGTTAAGTATTGCAAATTTAGCTTTCATATCAATTCCATACTTCCTCTTTTCATCAAGATCTATAGGTAAAGTATTAGGAACATTATAACCATTTTTAACTAAAGCCCAAAAATCAACATTAATAGATAATAAGTATGTTTACATCATAACATCCCAAAAAATATAATCTGATCCATCAAAAATAGGAACCTTTGAAGAACTATCTTGAACTATTATAAATAAGTATTCCACTCAACCAAAATCTACCCAAAGTTATTAAAATTGATGTAGGGAACCTTTCTTTGATACCACTTGTTGGAATACAAACACCACTGAGAGGGGGGTGAATCAGTGGTTACATAAAACTTGTTCTTTTTAACTTTACGATTTCAACTTTTATAATTATAACATAAATTTATAAAAAATGAACACTTGATATACAATAATAACAAGGTAAAAAATATTTATAGTGGAAAAACCCTTATGGTAAAAAACCACTTTGAATTTGAACTGATATTAGCCTCTTGGGAAAAACTTTGAGAGCTACAACTCTGGGAAGCATCGACACCCTATTTTAGAAACACTGATTTCAAGGAACATCAATCCCTTACACCTAAAGCACCAACTTCAAGAATACAAGAAGAACCAACTTCTAAAATGAATAAATGAGATACAAAATTAGAGGATCAACTCTATTAGAATACAAATCGTAAATCATTGATTTCAACTTCTTGTTGAAAACATAATGGAGGATATACTTCTCTTCTTCTCTCTTACTGATTCTTTTACATTAATAAATTTCACCAAAGAATACAAGCCTTCTTACAATGAATATATCAGATTATAAGAAGTATAATCAGACTTAAAATAGCATATTTGAATGCAAGAACATGACTTGAGTTAATGTCTTTCAAACTATCAACTTTCTTTAAATGATAAACCCTTGTTTCTCTTCAAAACATCAAGTACCCAAATATGTTTTCTTTTTCCTTTAAAAGATCTGATCAAATACTGATGTGAATGACTCAAAAAATAAATATATATCCCTTCTTCTATCTCTAATAAAATTATGCAATGAAAATTAATTCACAAATGAAAAAATAGAAACATAAAGCATTACCCTCTTCTGTGTTGTTTAAAATCTGTCTGCAAGTTATCAGTCTACAAAAAATTCCACACGAATCCTGCAACTTCTATCCAAACCCCTGTACCATATTTTAGAGGAATTTATCCCCTACTTATAAACCAACAAAGTCAACATTTTTTAGGCAGTTACATACCTCAAACTTCAATTAGACCAAAACTGCTAAAATTGTCATGAATTTTTGTAACTGCTTATGATAAACAAACTTTTTCTCTTTCCGTACATGTGATATACATCACTAATAGAGACCCATTTTAGATAATTAAATGCCCATTCCAAATAGGTATAATTTTTGGGGTCTATCGGATAACTAAGCTTGCCGACTTTCACATAGACCAAAACTATTTTTTTATAACTGTTTTCTTAACTAATGTGAACATTAAGTGTTAATTGTATAACACTTAAGTGTATGTCTTGAATAAGTTTTGAATAATATTGAAGGACATAAAATAAGATAATTTAATGATTTCAATCATACCATATGCCCATTATAATTTCATGGATGTATTATTGACATCAATGACAACATTCAAAGACCAAATACGAAAGGTTCAACACTCTGATTATCTTCAATAGTCCTTTTGATGATCCTAACCACATTCTTATTTGTACATTCAACTTGTCCATTACCTTATGGGTATTAATTGGACAAAGTACTCAAAAATGTACTATTCTTAATAGCCCATTCATCTCTCTTTTACCTACAAAAGCCAATGAATTATAAAAAATGATATAATTTGGTATGCCAAATCTTGTAACAATGTCCTCATAGAAGTTCAAGACAACACTCACATTTTCCTCCTTTAATGCTACAACAAATGTCCATTTAGTGAAATAATTAATGGTTGTAAGTATCCATCTATTTCATGTATTGGATGGTTGATTAATGAAACTAATGAAATCAAGTCCCCACTTTATAAAAGGTTGCTTAACTTGAATTAGATGCAAAGGTGACATTGCTAACGTTTGTTTATCAACAAAAATTTTTACACTTCATTACCCATGCAAAAGCATCATTTTATAAGTTGGTAAAAAAATAACCAACTCTCAATATCTTAAGAGTTGTAGTTCTTGGTGCAAAGTGACCAACAACTACTCCATAATGGAATTATTCAAGGATCTTATCAATATGATATGATTCTGTACACCTCAATAAAATACCATGATGATATGTCTTATACATATTTCCATCTATAAGTCTGAAATACCTTCATTTTGAATTGTATAGGCCTTTAGGACACTCACCCATTTGAAGGAAACGCTTCATCTCTTGAATCCAACTAAATGAATGTGTTGCTACAAGAATTCCATCAGCATTTTCATGAATTAAGACAATGTTATCTTCATCTTATTTTCTATCTTCTAATTTACCATAAAGTTGTTCACATAGGCCTTTTCCTCTAGCTAGATTATTTACCTTCATTTGAACATCTTATTCCATAAATTTTGTTATCCAACCAACTCTTTTATCATTCAAATATTTATTCTATAAAATTTCCTTAACACTTAGAGGGCTCACTATCCAAATAAGGCTCATTGCTGAAGGGGTCACTTGTCAAGAAGAATAAGTAAACAAAAGATTGAATTGTTACAATTACATATCACATATGCATGAATTTATCTCCCTTTAAGCTCACTAAAAAAATTCTACACACTTCATTAGTTCCTCTTCACTTCACATTTGATATCAATCACAATCTTTGACCTTCTATCATATATTATCGCATATCATATATATCGTGGCACTTCATCAAGAGAGATATACTGATCTAAACATACTTGGATTTAGATTCATCAAATTAAGTATCCCAAAATACTTCACATGATTCCTTCCAAAATACTTTGATGAAGGGTCCTCCCCTTAATACCACAAACACATAAGAGAAACAAAGAAACAACAACAATTTTGCAAGAATAGAAAATGGGCTTCTCATTATCTCCATAAATGTGGAATTACAAATTTTAGAATTACAATATGAAAAGCCACATGGGAAATTTCCTTACAATATCCTGTAGGACAAAGCCTCGAATTATTACCCAGAACTACCCCTGAACTGCCCTAGACAACACTACGGGCCTTCCTTATATAGGCAATTTTCCACTACCTGAGAAGGTTCCAGAAATTTAGCCATTAAGGTTGACCACCCTTAGAATTTTTTTATTTTTTATTTTTATTACAATAGGGTTGGCTCAAAATAATTACAAATTATGTTTTTAGGTAGCACAACTTTTGGAGGCCATAACTTTTAACCATAGCTTCATTTTTTCTATTATAACCACTTTTCATAAATGGGAGGACCTGATCTACAGTGCTTGACTTGTGCAAGCTCCAGTCAGTCGAGGGTCGATCATGATTCGGAGCCTCTAGGACCTTCAAAATTGAGCTCAAAGATTTTATACGCAAAGACCTCAATAACTTCACCAATATAGATGATATGGAAATGAAACTCAACTGGTAGGCTAATATGACTAAGATGAACCTCCACCTATGAAATCAGAACATTCCAAGATTGTATGACCAACTTACTAAAAATAGTAAGTTTCCATAAATAGAAGCTTTGTTCAAGATAACCCTTATTGAAAAGAAACTAGAAATATTTTTGGGTGATGCAAGATTGCTCTTACACCCAGGATGCTCCTGCATCAGACACCTGGGGTAATTTGAGAAGTGACCCTATCACATCTCAGGTGTGTAGAGGAAAACCAAGATGGTTAACCTCCTTTCTTGTCAGCCATGATGAATCTTCAATAGGTCATCCTTTCCATTTGACCATATATTCTTTATATGCCATGTTCCTTGTGCTTCTGCCAACATGACTATCCAATATATCCTCAATCTCCTTGGTAGCCAAATTAGTTGTTGGAATACTCCACTATGCTTATGTGATCTCATCTTCAACACCCCCTTCATGATACTTTTCCAGATCTGAAATGTTAAATAATGGTGAAATATTCAGCTCAATAGGCAATTCTACTTCATATGTATTTCCTGAATCATACTTCTTCAGTATCATGCATGGCCCAAACTTCTTCATTTTTAGCTTGTTATATGTACCTACTGGAAATCGCTCATTTCTCAAATGAACCATGGATTCATCCCCAACCTAAAATTCCTTATGCCTCCTTTTCTCATCTACCTTAGCCTTATACTGTGCATTCATTTTGGTAATGTGCTTCCTCACCTCCTCATGGATGTTCTTCAAATATTCTGCAAAATCCTTAGCTTCAGCACTACTTATTTATCCTTTGTCTATCTTTCTCGACTCAAATGCATTTCTGGGACTACTTCCATATACAATCTAGAATGGTGATTTACCAATGCTCCTGTTGACAGAATTATTGTATGTAAATTCTGCCTATGGTAAAATCAAATCCCATCCTATTGGCTTATCTCCAACCAAACATCTAAGAAAATTCTCCAAACTCTTATTCACCACCTTTGTCTATCCATCAATCTGTGAATGATGTGATGAACTGAACTTTAAATCTATCTTTAATTTCTTCCATAATGTGCACCAAAAATATCCAACAAACTTAGTGTCCCAATCTGAAACTATTCTCTTTGGAAAACCATGTAGTCTCACCACTTCCTTGAAAAACAATTCTTCTACATGAACAACATCATTAGTCTTATGTAGGGAATAAAATGTGTCATCTTTGAAAATCTTTCAACCACCACAAAAATTGAATCATGTCCCCGCTAAGTCATTGGTAAACCAAGAAGAAATTCCATACTGATATCCTCCCAAGGTTTCTCTAGTATAGGTAATGAATGATACAATCATGTATTCTTCTTTACTCTTTTTTCCATCTGACATACTCTACAACTTTGTACAAACTTCTTGACATCTTGTTGCAATTGTGGCCAATAATAATTCTCACTAACCAAGGCAAGGGTTTTATCTCGACCAAAATGTCTAGCCAATCCTCTGCTATGCTTCTCCTTGGTGAGATTCTCCCTCATATAACTTCATGGAATGCACAACTAACTCCCTCTAAATAGCATACTATTCTGGATGATGAAATCCAACCACTTCAGTCTGTCTAGAGTAATAGGATTCGTACAAGCTTTCCAAGCTTCACCAAAATCAGGATCCTTTGGATAAAAACTCTTGAGTTCCTTTAACCCAACCACCTCAATCTACATCCATGTCAGCAAAAGTTTCCTTCTGCTAATTGCATCTGCAACCCTATTAGACTTTCCACTCCTGTGTTTCAAAAACAAATGTGTAACTCTACAAAAACTCAACCCATTTCAAATGCTTTTGATTCAACTTTCTTTGACTATTCAAATATTGCAAAGCTTGATGATCAGTATACAAAACAAACTCCTTAGGAAGCAGATAGTGTCTCCACTTCTTCAATGCCTGAACTATAGTATAAAATTCTTGATCAGAAACAAAATATTTTCTCTTTTCATCATTTAAATTCTCGCTGAAATAAGCAATAGGTTTACTTTCTTGGCTCAAAACAACTCCTATTGCAGTACCACTAGCATCACAAGCTACTTGAAACACCTTATTAAAATTTGAAAGTGATAAAATAGGTTTTTCTATAACATTATGTTTCAACAATTTAAAACTCTTATCTGCCCATGTATTCCACTTAAATTCTTTCCTATCCCCTCTCATTGTTTCAGTCAAGGGTCCACAAATACTACTAAAACTCCTGATACAATTTCTGTAAAATCTAGCCAAACCATGAAAAGATATTACCTCAATAGCACTCCTTGGAGTAGGTCATTTGAGGATAGCCTTCACTTTCTCTGGATCCATTTTTAGACCTTCTGTTGAAACTACAAACCCCAGATACACTAACTCCTTCACAAAAATACACTTCAAAATAATCAATAGTTTCTCTTCCCTTAACTTCTCAAAAACCCTACGAATATGCATTATATTCTCCTCTAATGTCTTACTGAAGATCAAAATATCATCTAGGTAAACAATCACAAACTTACCTAGAAATTCCTTTAGAACCTCATTCATGAGCTGCATGAAAGTGCTCAGTGCATTGGTTAGCCCAAAAGGCATGACTAACCACTCATACAACCATTCCTTTATCTTGAAGGAAGTATTCCATTCATCTCCTTCTCTGATTCAAATCTGATGACATCCACTCTTTAGATCTATTTTAGATAAATATATAGCTCCACTCAAACAATCCATAATATCATCCATTTGTAGCAATGGGAACCATGTACTTGATTTTGATCTTGTTTATAGCCCTATAATCTGTACATATCCTCCATTCACCATTCTTCTTTGGTGCTAATACTTTTGGTACAACATGTGTACTTAGACTCTCTCGAATCAATCCCTTCTACAATAACTCAAGTACTTGTCTATTCAAATCTTCACTTTTTGCTAGTGGCATTATGTTTGATTCCTTATTTGGAAAACTAGCTCCTGGAATCAAGTCCATCTGATGATTAGTCTTCCTTACTGGTGGTAATCCATCAGGCACATTATTAGATACAATATCTTAAAATTCATTCAACAAATCTGCAACTTTTGCAGGTACATCTTCTACTTCCTCTTTACCATCTTTTGGAATTAAAGAAAAACACATATGCTCATGCCTCATATCCTCTAGGAATTTTTTTCTATCAACAAAAATTATTCTTGCATTACCACATACCTTTTCTTCTATGTCCTTCAATGGCTTTATCTTATGTCACACTCCATCCTTTGTCACGAAATAGGTATTCGCACGACCATCATGTAAAATATGCATGTCAAACTACCATGGCCTACCTAACAACATATGACATGCATCCATAGCTATGATATTATTTATTACTTCATCATGGTATCCACCAATCTTGAACTTTACTAGGCAATACTCATTGACCATGACCTTGTGGTCATCCTGCACCTAGGTGATCCGATATGGATGTGGTTGTTTCTACCTCTTGACCTTCAACTTTTTTACCATCTCATCTGACACCAAATTGTCAGTGCTTCCACTATCAATAATCACATCACAACATTTATCCTCACACTTGCACCTAGTGTGAAACAAGCTCCTCCTTTTCTCAGTTTTATTCTCACCACTCAACAGGACTCTTATGTTAATTTGTGTTTCTCCTATAACAACATCTTTAGAATGTGATGATATGGCATCTTCATCCACATGTGCAACTCTAGCCTAGACTTTAGTTATCCTATCTATCCTTCCTTGGCATTGAGGACATTCAAATGCCCTATGACCTTCTTCTCCACAGTGAAAACATTTTCCATAGAAGCCTCCTCTTCCTAATCCTTGTCCTCTTCCCCTTCCTCTCTAATCTCTATTATTCTAATCATGGAAATGATTGAAATTGTTTCCTCTCTAATTTTGACTACTACTCACCTCATCCTTCTTTTTTCTGATCTTCATTTCGGCCTCCATAAGACCATCCACTAGATCTTCCACCATGACCTCTTCCACTTTGTTTGCTCTCAAACTTCTAGTTCAACTTTTCCTCTACTTTTAGAGAAAATTACTATTCCTCTTCAATACTATTAATTCTAACCAAATTCAACTCCTCCTAAATTCTTGACCTCAACCCATTGAGGTAACAAGAAAATTTATCATTGTCAGCTTGTGTATGGCCTTTTCTGATGAGGATTTGGTAGAGCTCTTCTGTATACTCATGAACAGATCTCCCTACTTGCTTTAAACCTTGCATTTTCTTCAATATATCAAGCTCATAATCAACAAGAATGAATTTTTACTTCAATTTATCTACCATTTGATCTCATCTTGTGATTTTCTCATTTCCTCTTCTATTTTTCCCCAATTGAATCTCTTTCCACTAGATCTTCGCATGCCCTTTCAATCTAGTCTTCGCAAACTTGACCCTATCAGGATCCTCGATATCTTCATACTCAAAATATTCTTCTAATTCATTGATCCAGTCGATCAACTCCTCTGGATTAAGATTTCCTTAAAAATGTAGGAACCTCAATCTTAGGTCTTTTCCCAATATTGAAAATGGCCTAGAAAAGCCCTTCTTCCTCTTGGCTCAAAATTTTTCCTCATCCTTCCTGATCAAAATTTCCTTCTTCTTCGACTTCATCCTCGCTTTCATCTCTAACTGTAAGATTCATTCCTTTGTGAATCTCTTCTTGTAATAATCACACTTGTCTATGGAGGGCTCTGACTCCAAGTGGCACACCACCATATCTTCCACCACATTCCCTTCATGGGGGCATTTTCACGCTTGTCATTGAAACCCTAAACCACGGTCCTGGTGCAAACTGCCTCATATTCAATGATCTATCTACACTCTTAGGAACTCACACTCTGATACCACTTGATGAAGGGTGATCCCCTTAATACCACAAACACATAATAGAAATAGATAAATCATTCCTCTATGAGACTCTTCTTGCAATGCTCGCACTTGTCTCTGGAGGGCTCTAACCTGAAGTGGCACACCACCAGCTCTTCCGCAACATTCCCTTCGTGGGGGAATTTTTGTGCTTGTTGTTGAAACCCTAAACCATGGTCCTGGTGAAAATTATCTCATAGTTGATGATCTATCTACACACTCAAGAAATCCCTCTCTGATAGCACTTGATGAATGGTGCTCCCCTTAATACCACAGACACAATAGAAATAGAGAAACAATAACAAATTTGCAAGAACAAAAAATGGGCTTCTTATTATCTCCACAAATGTGGAATTACAATATGCAAATCCACATGGGAATTTTCCTTACAATTTCATGTAGGTAAAAGCCTTTAATTATTACCTATAACTACACCTAAAATTCCCTAGACAACACTATGGGCCTCGAATATCAAGTTCCTAGGTGAAAAAAAATGTGTTACCGAGATCCTGATTCAAGGTATAATGAATTGGACAGTTAAGATTGATCAAACAAAAATGTAATAGAGGATATTAAGAGGGAAAAAAAATTATATAAAGAATGGATTTATATGATAAAATGGTTGGAAAATTGAAGAGTTGAAGATTCACTGACTAATGCAGTGAAGAAGGAACAAAGAGATTCTGATTCAGAAAGCAGGATCTGATGAAGTGTTGAAGACAGTGTAAAGTAAAGAATTGAAGTGAAGATACAAGAGCATACAAAGGATTTGGTTATGAAAAGATAGTTGTGAATCTACAGGTCAAATCATTTATTGTTTCTTATTAGCATTTGTAAAAGAGAAATATCTTAACAGAGTAGACTTAACAATCTTATTTCCTGGCAGCAAAATGGATTTCTCCCCGGTAGACAAATTTTGGATTCCATTATATATGTTCATGAAAATGTTCATTCTCTTATTTTATCCAAAAAGGAAGGCTTTCTTCTAAAAATGTATTTTTCCAAAGAGTATGATAGGTTGGACTAGTTTTTCCTGCAAAAAGTGCTTCTTGCCTTTGCTTTTAACAAGAGGAGTCTTGATCTGATATTTCAACTCATTTCCACTGCCACATTTTCCTGTGTTGGTTAATGGTTCCCACACCCCTTTTTTCAAATCCTCAAGGGGATTGAGGTAGGGTGATCCTTTATCTCTTGTCATCTTTGTTATCATGGTTGAATGCCTATGAAGATTCATTGACAATATGGTTCAGCAATGTGATTTCAAAGGCTTGTATCATTCATCTTCTTATCAAGTATGTTCTCATCAACAATTTGTTGATGATTATGTGTGATAACCTACAACTGATTGAATACCTTGATGGAATGAATGGACAGGTAAAAAAAATTTATTGAAGGTCACTAATCTACTAAAGTGATATGTAAGATAATTAAATCAGTCAATGTATTGTCATTTATGTCAACTAAGTTTTGACTATACTTATCATGATTCTTACAAACATCTAAAGAAGGAAAATGGTAAAGGAATGAGATATCTACATGAAGATTAGATGGATATGAAAGATATGGCTATGGTATTGGGTAACTTATTGATGATTCTATGGCATCATGTTGTTGAATTGATTGCATTACATGATTTTGTTATGTATTGAAGATCGAAACTGAACAAGTTTATGTGGTCGGTAAATGAAGATTTTTGTATACACCGAGCTAGTATAGTGTATACCGAGTACAGTATTGACTGAGAAGGTACTCACCGACACATTCTGGTATTGACCGAGTGAAAAAAACAAATAAATTTTATAACAGCTAGCTAAATTGATGAGCTAGACAATTGCTTATGATTCTGAGTTATGAGATAAAGTTTGTTATGATGATCTAATGGCTGACAAAATTCAAGTTTTTTCAGATGAAGGAGAATGAAACATGTTATAGACACAACTACCAAGGAAGGTTAAAGTGGAAAATTGAAAGATGAAGATTAAGAGGCAAAATCTAACAGATAAAAAGAAAATGGTTTATGTTGTCTATATAAAGAGACATGAGATTTATTATTTAGTCTAGGATTATTGATACTGCAGGAGAATTCACACGAAAGGACTATTTTCATGCACTAGTGATCAAATTGGTTGAAGATAGAACTGAATTGAATTGCAGACATTACCGAGCGTTAGATAATTATTCACCAAGTGGAATGAAGTTGGAGGATATGAAGGATTGAATTGTTTATTGATCAGAGGAGGTATTTTGAGCTTAGCATAGATCTGAAAATATATGAATCTTAGTTGTATTTGAATCAAATCCTTATTGTATCAGTTTAACCATTGTTAGAGCAAAATCTCTTAACCAAGTGGACTTAACAGTCTTTTTGTATTTCAATATGACATTCAATGAATATTGATTGTTTTCTTGTCGACCCCATAGTGAATGTTGGTCAAGGGAGAATTGTTAGTGATAAATCCTCTAACCAGGTCACACCTTACAATGTGCATTTTAACCTTTGATAGGATTGGCTTCTAATCGAGCTCACTTTAGAAAAGTGAATTATTTGGGTTACCGGTCCCAGGTGGTTTTTCCCTCAACAGGGTTTCCACGTTAAAAATCTATGTGTTATGTGTATTTGATATGTTGAATTATTATTTTACTTTACACATCTCATAACTAGTCAGATCGGTAAATACAGTATTGAATTTAGTGTCAATCGGTAGATGACGAGAAAGATATTGTTGATAGCTTACCGAATTGATTATTTGATTGAAAATTTTGAATATATACATCTGGGAGATTTGGGGCTATAGGATAACTGGAATTAACTAATTCACCCCCCCTCCCCCTCAGTTATCTAACAATTGATATCAGAGCAAGAGTGCTTGGAAGAAAAGTTTGAAAGACTTAAGCTAAAGATCACAAGATGTATAAGAGAAAGGTGCCAAAGTTGAACAAAGACAATTTCTCAACATGGCAAAGCAGAATGAAACTACATATATCTGGAATTGGAGAATCTGCAATATACTACTTGAGAAATGATTACATTCAACTGACTAGACCTGACTGTTGATCAATTGAGAGATAGACATGAACATAATATCACAATGATAGAGATTGTTGCTTCCTTATCAGATGTTGAATTTGAAGATATCAAGACATGTACTACTGCTAAAGCAATGTGGGACAAACTTGCTCTAGTTCACGGAGGAGATGAGAATGTGCTTAGGGAAAGAGCTGAGAGTCTTAGAGGAAATTTTCATGACATGAAGATGAAAGAAGGAGAAAAAATTTTCCAATACAAAAGCTGAATTAAGGATATTGTCAATGCTATCTAAGGAGCAGGAGGTGTTATTGATGAAGACATTGTTGTGAGTAAAATTCTTAGAACCTTGCTACCTATTTATGCTATTAGAATCTCTGCAATCCATGAAATGAGATCAGCTCTGGGTAACACTCTTACACTTGATAGCCTAATCAATAAACTAACTACTTTTGAGTTGAATAACTATGATAATAGTATTGCTCCAAATGTTGAGTCTCCATTTATGTCATCCTTGAAAATTGGTAAATCAAGCAATAAACATATGATAAGAAATGAGAGTAATAGTGACAGTGATGAGGATGAACTTGATGAACTTGAAGCATTAATGGCTAGAAGACTTCAAAAATGTAAAGGAAGATACAAAGGGAAATTACCTTTGGTATGTTTTAACTATAAATAAATTGGTCACATTGCAGCTAGATGTCCTAACCGGAAAGAAGATCACAAAGATAATGAATGATTTGGTGAAAGAAAGTTTGATAGAAGAGATAACCAAGATCATAGAGGCAATTAACAATATGATAGAAGAAGCAACCAAGAATACAAAGATAAAGGCAAGAAAGCATGTTACCTTATTGAAGATGATGATGATGACACCAACACCGACACTGACACTGATGAATATATTGAGGTGGTATTCATAGCTTTGAAAGAAGATTCAGAAGAAGAAGAAATGTATGTTGAAACATCACTTATTTATGAAGTTAGCAAGAACGATACATGGATTATTGATAGTGGCTATACACATCATATGACTGGTGATGAAGATAAATTTGAATACCTTGAACATTATAATGGTGGATCTATTAAAATGGGAAATGATACACCTTGTCTAGTAAAAGGAAAAGGATCTATCTTGTTGAACAATAAGATTAGATGTGAGAATGCATATTGGGTGAAGGGACTTAATTATAATCTGTTGAGTGTAGCACAACTGAATAACTTAGGTCACCAAGTTGCATTTGAAAATAGAAAGGTGAAAATCTATGATGAGACTGGAAATTTGGTCGGTACTGGTGAACAATCAAAAGGTAATCCATTATATCTTGACAATGTTGAAACTTCTTGTTTATTGGCTAGAAATGAAGATGTGTGGTTATGGCACAAAAGATTATGTAATGTAAATTTTGACAACATGGTTAAAATCAGTAAGAAAAAAAAATTTAGAGGCTTACCGAGCTTATCTAAACCTGACCATGTCATGTGTAAACAATGTCAAATGGGAAAAATGTCAAAATCTAGTTTCAAGAGAAAGAACTATTCATCTAAAGCTATTTTGGAGTTGGTTCATACCGACTTGTGTGATCCTATGAGAACTCAGATTTGTTATGGTGATAGATATTTAATCTTATTTGTTGATGACTACTCTAGAATGATGACTATTATATTTTTGATAAAAAAATCTGAAGCTTTCAATATGTTTAAATGGTATAGAGCTAAAGTGGAAAAAGAAAGTGGAAAAGAGTTAAAATGCTTGAGATCAAATAGAGGTGGTGAGTTTATTTCTGATGAGTTCACTAACTTTTTTAATGAGCATGGAATTAAAAGATAGGTTTGTGCACCAAGAACACCACAACAAAATGGAATTGTTGAAAGGAGGAATAGACATAGTTGATTGTGCTAGAACACTGATGATTGAAAAAGATGTTGCACAAATCTACTGGAGAGAAGTTCTTAATACTATTGTATACACACTGAACCAAGTACAACTAAAGAAATATTCAAACACAACATCCTGTGAGTTATGGTATGGGTACACAATGAATGTAAGTTATTTTAGAATATTTGGAAGTAGATGTTACATTCTGAAAGATGATAGAAATGGAAAATTTGATTCTAAAGGTGATGAAGGAATATTCTTAGCATATTCTACTAAAACCAAAGCTTACAAATTTTTGAATAAGATTTCTAACAAAATGATTAAAAGTGCAAATGTGAGGGTTGATGAGTTTGCTGAGAAAAATGATTAACATGTTACAAGTAGTGGTTGTCGTTACACCAAAATATCAACATGTTAATGCCTGATACAACCACTAGACTTATAGAAGACACAGGAGGTGGTTAAGCCAAGTCACAAATCTTGAGGGAAGCACTAACCATTTTGCTAACAATCTTCCGCTCAGTGTTACCCGAGGGGATTTGAACCTGTGACCAAGCTCTAATACCGCTTGTTACAAGTAGTGGTTTTCATTGCACCAAAAGATCAACATGTTAATGCCTGGTACAACCACTAGACTTATAGAAGACATAGGAGGTGGTTAAGCCATGTCACAAATCCTGAGGGGAGTGCTGACCATTTCACCAATAGAAGAAAGAAAAAATGAACTAGAAGACTACAATAGATTCATATACATTGAGAAAACTAACATTCTACCCGAGCAACAGGTTGAAATTACAGAGCAACAAGATAATGATACCGAGCATCAACCTATAGAGACTGAGAATCAAGAAATAGTTACCGAGGAAGATCTTGATCCTACACCAAATGATAAGAATTTAACTGGAACCAAATGGATATTCAAAAACAAGTTGAATGAAAATGGTGAAGTCACTAGGAATAAGGCAAGACTTGTATGAAAAGGGTATGCACAAGAAGAAGGTATTGATTGTGGTGAAACTTTTGCACCAGTTGCAAGACTTGAAGGAATTAGAATATTGCTTGCATATGCTGCCTACAAAGGATTCAAAGTATATCAAATGGATGTCAAATCTACATTTTTGAATGGAAAACTTGAGGAAGAGGTATACATTGAACAACTTGAAGGTTTTGTTGATCCAAATCAGAAAAACATGGTATGTAAGTTGTACAAAGAACTATATGGACTGAAACAAGCACCGAGAGCATGGTATGAAAGACTGCATTCATATCTTATTAGTATTGGATTTGTTAGAACAAGTGACAACAATAATTTATATTTGAAAGGTGAAACTGATGACAAAATTCTTATTGCTGAAATTTTTGTTGATGATATCATATTTGGAGGACATGATAATCTATGCAAATCATTTGCTAATGAAATGAGAAAAAAATTTGAAATGGAAATGTTTGGAGAGATTAAATTCTTTCTTGGTTTGCAAATTCTACAATAAAGTGAAGGTATATTCATTACACAATCAAAGTACATCAAAAAAGTGTTGAATACCTTTGGAATGGAAGATTTAAAACTGATTGGTACACTGATGGTCACAAGATTCAAATTAAAAAAAGATGATCACTCAACCAAGGTAAATTAGACACTATATAGATCAATAATTGGTAAACTGATGTATATTGTGCATAGTAGACCAGATATTGCACATGCAGTTGGGATTTTAGCAGGATTTTTTGCTAATCCTAAAGAATCACATATGAATGTTGTTAAGAGGATTTTGAGATACTTGAAAAACACAAAGAACTATGGTTTATGGTACAAGAAAGAGGGAAATTTTGAACTACAAGTTTACACAGATGCAGATTGGGCTAGAAACATTGATGACTGAAAGAGCACTACCGGTGGAGCATTCTTTTTAGGAGAAAGATTAGTTACTTGAATAAGAAAGAAACAAGGATGCATTTCTCAGTCCATTGTCAAAGAAGAATATGTTTCTATTGCTGCTAATTGTTCAAACATTGCATGGATAAAACAACTTTTGAAAGAGATGAATGAAGAGATCACTAATCTAGTGATAATATATTGTGATAGCACAAGTTCTATAAACGTTTCTAAGAATCCAGTGATGCATGCAAACACAAAGAATATATCCATAAAGTATCACTACTTGAGGGAACAAGTACAAGAAAAACAAGTGAAACTGGAGTTTATGAAATCAAAAGAACAACTTGCAAATATATTTACCAAACCCTTACCTAAGGATACATTTGAGTACTTGAGGGCTAGACTAGGGGTCCATCCCCTGTCTATCGATCACTAATGTGATCAGGAGGTTGCATCAACCTATACTTTATCATAATATCAAATGATGTTGATGCATATTATTCACACTTTAGTTTTCCTAAGGTTGTGAAAGCTAGAACAAATGACATTGCATATCGGTACATGAAGGTACTTGATCTGAACCAAACACCATGAGTAATATTTTGGCTACTGCAAAGATGTTTATTCTTTTTGGCATTTTTTTCAAAGAGAGAGAAGAATCAATGAAATGTTTAGCCAAAGGGTGAGAAGAAAAAGGGAGAGAGAAACTAATGAAATATCATAAGGGAGAGAAGAATCAATGGAATATCAAAGAGAATCACAGGAATAAGAAGAAGATCAAATCCGCAAGGAGAGTCTGCATGGAATGTTGTGTAGTGATTAAACATATTAAATGAACAAGTTAGGGAGAGCTTACTGAGAAACAACATTTACTTATAGAGTTGTAGAACACATGTTTGGTATTCTATGGCATATTTCATATTGTGTTGCCATCAATGCCAAAGGGAGAGATTGATAACCTACAACTGATTGAATATCTTGATGGAATGAATGGACAAGTAAAAGACAGTGATTGAAGATCAATGAGATACTAAAGTGATATCTAAGACAATTAAATCAGTCAATGTATTGTCATTGATGTCAACTAAGTTTTGAATATACTTATCATGATGGTTACAAACATTTGAAGAAGTAAAATGGTAAAGGAATAAGATATCTACATGAAGATGAGATTGATATGAAAGATATGGCTATTGTATACATTGGGTAACTTATTGATGAGTTTATGGCATCATGTTGTTGACTTGATTGTATTACATGATTTTGTTATGTATTGAAGATCAGAACTAAACAAGTTTATGTGGTCAGTAAATGAAGATTTTTGTATACACCAAGCTAGTATAGTGTATACCAAGTATAGTATTAATCAAGTAGGTATTCATGGATACATTTTGGTATTGACCTAGTGAAAGAAACAAATAAATTTATAACAGTTGACTAAATTGATGAGTTGGACAATTGCTTATGATTCTAAGGTATGAGATAAAGTTTTTTATGATGATCTAATGGCTGACAAAATTCAAGATTGATCGAATGAAGGAGAATGAAATGTTATATAGACACAATTGTCGAGGAAAGTTAAAGTGGAAAAATGACCGATGAAGATTAAGAGGCAAAATCTAATGGATGAAAAGAAAATGATTTATGTTATCTATTTAAAGAGACATGAGATTCATTATTGAGTCTGGGATTATTGATACTGCAGGAGAATTTATGTGAAAGGACTATTTTCATGCACCGCTAATCAAATTGGTTGAAGACAAAACCAAGTTGAATTGCAGACATTACCGAGCATTAGAGAATTATTCACCGAGTGGAATGGAGTTGGAGGCTATGAAGGATTGAATTGTTTATTGATCAGAGGAGGTATTATGAGCTTAGCATAGATTTGAAAATATGCAAATCTTAGTTGTATTTGAATTAAATTATTACTGTATCAGTTTAACCATTGTTACAACAAAATATCTTAACCAAGTGGACTTAATAGTCTCTTTGTATTTTAATATAGCATTCAATGAATGTTTATTGTTTTCTTGTTGGCCCCATAGTGAATGTTGGTCAAGGGAGAATTGCTAGTGATAAATCCTCTAACCGGGTCACACCTTACAATGTGTTTTGTAACCTTTGATACAGTTGGCTCCTAACTAAACTCACTTTAGAAGAGTGAATTATTTTGGGTTACCGGTCCCAAGTGGTTTTTCCCCTAACAGGATTTCCATGTTAAAAATCTATGTGTTATGTGTATTTGATATGTTGAATTGTTATTTTACTTTACACATTTCATAACTAGTCAGATTGGTAAATACAGTATTGAATTTACTGTCAATTGGTAGATGAAGAGAAAGATATTGTTGATAGCTTACCGAGTTGATTATTTGATTGACAATTTTGAATATATACATCTGGGAGATCTGGGACTGTAGGATAACTCAATTAAACTAGAATTAACTGATTATTCTTAGGAATCTCAATAAATTCTTGAATTTTGTGACTTTGGTTGATGAAGAGGATAGTTTAGTTTGGTAGTATAATACTAATGGAAAATTTTCTATATCTTCCTTGTATCATCAAGACTATGAGAATGATCCTGGTCCTTGTTGGGATAATTCTTGGAGTAAGGGCCTTACTCCTAAAGTTAATGTTTTTTTTTTGGATTGTGCTCCTGAATAAGATCCTGACTACTAATAATTTGAGAAGAAGGGGAATGACCATGGCTAATATGTGTTTCTTATGCAAATAGGATGAATAATTTGTTAATCATATGTTCATTCATTACCCTTATGTGAGAAAAATTTGGGAATAATGCTTAAAGCTTCTTAATGTGGAATGGATCTTTCCCAAGGATTTATAGAGCCTTTTCTCTTCTTGGGTGCCCCCTTCAAGGAATAATATTGTGGCTACAGTATGGAAATTCATGTTGGCAAGTTGATTTCACTAAGATTATATGACTAGTTTTGTGTTGTTATTATGGAAACAAAGTCATATGAGGTTTTGATAGTCAATGCACAAACTTTAAAGATCATATTTCAGCTAAGTATGGAAGACAGTGTAGATAGTGAAGCACCTAATGATCAAAGCATCGGCGCACATGTGTATGATCGAGTTATGGTATGCACCCTTGGATATAAGCTTTTGAGTGTGTTATATGCTAAGTATAAGAATGCATGATTAGATATGAGAGTATTAAGAAGTTACAGCAAGTCTAAGTAACACTGGTAGTTAAGCGGCAGTACAGAACAGAGCATGCAACCGATAGGAAGTTTTTTGTTTAACCACTTGAGGAGATCATGGATACAGTAGAAGTGAAACATCTGAAGAAAAATCTTGAAGTAGATCTTGAAGATCTTGACAAATCTGAAAAATAAATTGAAGTACTAAAAATGAAGGTCAATGGTTCACAAGTATTCATCAAGAAACTAAGAAAAGATTTGAAAGATTGTTCAATGAATGATTAGGGAAAAATAGTCAAAAACTTGAATGAAGAAAATATATCTCTAAAGGATCATATTGAAGATTTAAATGAAAAGCTAACTGATAGCAAGATAGCCTATGAAGAATAGATCAAAGAAAACAAACAGTTGGATGAAGAACTTATGCAAGCAAACTTGAAAATCTTGGAGTTAGAAAACATCAAGAAAAAGAAGGAATCTAAGTTGATAGAAGCAAAGAATCATATTGACAAATTGCACATAAGTACTGATCTATTAGATTCTCAGATATATGCACAAAGAATAAAAGGAGATTCCAGTGGTATTGGATACAATGAATCTCAAGTTCAAACCAATGCAATGCAAGAAAGAATGAAAGCACAAGAAGAATCTACAGAAGCTAAGAAGACTGAAAATCTTACTGAAGCTAAAGAAGAACCACCTAAAGATGAATGCAAGCTAGTAAACAGAACTTGTTATCCCTGTAACAAGCATGGACATATAGCAAGAGATTGTAAAGAGGTAATACCTTTCAATGGTTATTGTTATTCATGCAATAAGTTTGGTCAGAGAGCTATTCAGTGTAGATCAAATCAAAGAAGTCAAACACAACATAATCAAAGAAATTGACCACAACAAAGTTCTAGAATTCCTCAGAACATCACATGTCATATATGCAATTACAATGGTTAAACAGCTAGACAATGTAGTATGGTAACTCACATCAATGCGCCTAGGAATACAAGGCCTCTAGTCATTTGTTACTCTTGTAACAAGATTGGACACATCTCAAAATTTTGTAGATCACAAGCGCAAAGACAAGAAAGACCCAATAAGTCTCAAGGATCAATATTGGATGGATCTGGAGAAGTCAAGTTTTTGAAATCTACAGAAGATGCGAGCAAGATTTGGATGGAAGTAAAGAAAGATAATGTTGTTGAAAAAGTAGTGGATGCATCTACAATGGATGCACCTTCTACTTTTTGATAAATGACCCTCATGTTCATAGGGGGAGCTAGATAAGCTCTAGACCCCTACTCGGCTAGTATACTCACCCTCAGAGTATGTGCCTTTGGTTTTAGTTGTTTGGTTGCTAGCTGATGTAGTATGCAAGATCACACTATCTGATTGATAGCAAGAACAGAGATTGAATTCACTGTTGTAACCCATGTTACAGAGGCAAGCATTAATTGTAGAAATTTTGATTTATAAGTCACTGGAGATCTATTATCATCACCTTTACATTCAAAATCAAGCCTTTGGAGAGCACGAGAGATCAAAGCAGAAAGTATTGAAGGATTGAAGTCATTTCATCAGTGATAAGGAGTTAAATTATTGGTGGAACCCTAGCTCAGATGTGTCATTTCAGAAATCTCATGGAACCCTATTTAGCGTTGAAGCAAGTAAGTAATGGAAACTCCAGTAGTCTTTGATGTCATAGAAAGGAAGAGATATGTGTTTAAGAAACATCCATTCAAGTCAATGTTAGATGATTTTGAAGGGGCATTTTCCAAGACTCTGATAGGAGTCGTACATGTTGAAGATATTCATGCCTACATCTACTACAAAAAAGATTCTGTAGGATTAGACAGAATAAGGTCACACATGGAAACTATGGTTAATCATGATCTTATATTCAAGGATGAATTTGTGCACCTCACAGATAACCCTAACATTGAGTATGTGATTGCACATGAATTCTATGAGTTGGAATGGATTAAGATCTTACTAAGCAAGATTCATGATGATTTGTTTTGGATTGGTGAAATCCCTGTTCATATTACAATTGATCTCATTCATGAGATGATCGGACTTTCTAAGACCGATGCCATTCTTCCAACAGGAAAAGATGTCAGAAAATAGGTTGAGTAGGCATAACTCCAGGAGTGATAAGTGCGGCATGAATATTGAGCCCATAGAAGAAAAAGATATTAAAATCATGGCTATGATCCTTAGATACAAGTTCCAACATGCAAATAAAGTGAACAGTGTATCTGCAGCTACAATTTTGGCAGCTATAAGGATAGTGAAAGAAAATGGAGAGTTTAACCTATGTGAGATCTTGCACGCACAGTTGTTAGACAACATAAGAGCTATAAAGCATGATAAGAGAAAAATATTTAGATTTGGTTCATTGATTATATACATGTATTTTCATATATTTGGTAAGATTTATGCTCTCTATCTTGACAAAAGCATACCTACCTTGCCTCAAATTTCATTTAAGGCAACATCAGAGAGCACCTTAAAGGATTATATGGATCTAGAAATTAAAAAATTCATAATCAAGATGCAAAAAAGGCATAGAATACCTAAGAAGATAGTGGAGAAATACAAGGACACTATATGCTTCATGGTGGAAACTGATACTACATGCATGGAAGCAGTTGAGCCTAGAACAAAGTGGATTCATCCACTTGGTTATGAAGTAGAGGAGCATATTTTGGAAGGCTATGCACAAGTCCTCCTATCTGCACCTAAGGATCCCAATGAACCTAGATGGGGCACATATGAAGAGAAGACAAGACAAGTTGATTATGTCTTATACATTGCAGCGACTAAGAGAAAAGCATCTAGGATTACCTCTAATATTCTAAAAATTGATGGTGTTATCCAAGAAGACATAGATAAAGAAAGGGAAGCCAAGATTGCTATGCAACTTGAGAGTGTGCCCTCATCTAAAGTTGAAATAGAAAAATCTGATGATCCAAAGGAGAAGAAGAAAAAGATAGAAGAAAGAACCTATGTGCCTTCTATCACAATTGATCTGGAGTCCACTCCACCTCCTGAGTCAAGTGAGGTTTCTAGAAGGAAGAAGTAGACTGGCTCAAGCCACCCATCCTCAAGGACAACCAGAAGAAAAGGAAAGAACTCTCAAGCACCTCCTAAGGTAGGATTCAGACCAAATTTGGAAGTTTTGAGAACTAGAGTTGTCGATGAAGGCAGGATAGATCAGAGTGCAAAATTCTATGACAAATATCATGAGATTGGTAAGTCAAAAATTCATTCTATGATTATCAAGCATATGATTAAGTTCAAAAAGTCAGTTTTGGAACTTAAGACATTCATCCCTGATAAAGTATGGAATATACTTGATTCTTTGAAAAGACAAGCTATAGAGGAGGATATGGGAATTAGAGAAAAGAATTTGGATGACAACCTCCCTATTTGTTCTCTAGAAGAGAAGATATTACTATTAGATTTGGTTAAGCCTCATCTAAGAACAAAAAGCAGAACTCTGCACATAATGAACAAAGATTGTGAGTTGATTGTGAAGGAGATAGAGAAAGCATTTGAGCAAGTGTTTTTGGACAGACACATGTACCCTCCTACTGTGCCTACAACCCAAGTTCCCTCTGAGCAAGCAAAAGAATCAGAGATCCCTAATGCACCTTTTACAAGTCCACAAGATTTTGTGCCCAAGGCTAAAGCAAAGGATGAAACCATTGTGATTGATGATGTTGAAATCACCATGGCAGCTATAGAGAATGAACTAGATAAGTTTGAAGAAACTTTTGTTAGTACGAAAGAAGCTAAGATCCTATTTGGTGAAGAAACACCTTTGCAGCAAGAAGTACTAATTGAAGATATAACAGGATAGGAAGAAGAGAAGGAAGATGAACCTAAAGAAGAACCTTTTGTTGAGATCCTAGTTAAGGTAAAGAGTGAGAGTACAGATGTAAGTCAAATCACATTTCTTACTCCTAAGTCATCCATATCATTGTTGTCAAGTTTGACCCCTGATACAGCAAGCTTAGACTCATGGGGAGAAGAAGATCTGAGAAAGATAAGTGTGTTGGCTATGGAGAAAGCCAAAGAAAAACACATAATGAGGAATCCTCTATTTGTGGAATCAGTTAGCATACTGAATAATTTATTGTCTGAGAATAACAAATTGGTCAATGTTCACTCAATTGATGATGTTAGCAACATTTGTCAAGATTCAAAGAGAACTTTTCAAGTCTAGAAGACTCTGTGAAAAAAAATGTTGAAGATAATTACAAGAAGAAAAGGTTGAATGAATTGATAAGAAATTTATCACTTGACCTTAATTCTCTAAAGATTGGTCAATCAATGTTGAAAGAGTTAGCATAAAAAGGAAGAAAGATGATAGTTGATTGCATGAACAAGGATAAACTCACTTCAGACCACTCTAAGAAGATTCAGGAAGTAGAATCTCTGATGGAAATAGTAAGAGAATTGGTTGAAGACCCCTCTCAAGACATAAATATGTGTAATAATGTTTATCAGGGACAGATAGACAAAATAGAGAGAGTAGAAAAAGAGATCACAAAGATAAGGGCTAGACCAGAACAACTAAGAAATGCACTAGTGCCCTCACTAGATGTACTAAATTAGAACATCAAGCATATAGATGCTACAATAGTAACCTATGATCAAGGTCCTTGCATGGATGTAGAAAATATGGATAAGCTCACATATTCATTATGTGCCCATCTTCAAACAATTGATGCACTTAAGGTATTTTGGCAGCAAGAAATCAAAAACCTTCAGATTGCATATCCTGATGTATATACTGTGTAAACATTTAGCTTTTTAGTTTTTTGGCACCTTTGTCATTAATATCAAAGGGGGATTATTATATATGGTATAAGGGAGATAGAACAATATATGATGTATAGTATACAAAGAAGGGTAAGATTAAATGATAGCAGACTTTTTTTGTGTAAAGATATAGTTTAGCAACTTCGCCTTATTCCTTTGTTGCCATTAATGAAAAAGGGGGAGATTGTTGGCAAGTTGACTTCACTAATATTATATGACTAGTTTTGTGTTTTCATTATGGAAACAAAGTCATATGAGGTTTTGATAGTCATCGCACAAACTTTAAAGATCATATAACGGCTAAGTATGGAAGACAGTGCAGACAGTGAAGAACCTGATGATCAAAGCATCGGCGCACGTGTGTATGATCAAGTTATGGTATGTACCCTTGGATATAACCTTTTTAGTATGTTATTATTCTAAGTCAAAGAATGCATGATCAGATATGAGAGTATCAAGAAGTTACACCAAGTCTAAGTAACACTTGCAGTTAAGCGATAGTAAAGAACACAGCATGCAGCCGACAGGAAGTTTTTTGTTTAGCATGTATCATTCTATTTTATAAAGGATATGCACATATTGTGATGAAGGGTGCTCCCCTTAATACCACAAACACAACAAAAATAGAGAAACAACAACAATATGCAAGAACAGAAAATTGGCTTCTTATTATCTCCACAAATGTGGAATTACAAACTTTTAGAATTATAATATGCAAATCCTCATGGGCATTCCCTTACAATATTCTATTGGGCATTCCCTTACAATATTCTATAGGACAAAGCCTCGAATCAATACCCAGATCTACTACCCAGAACTGCCCTAGACAACACTACAGGCCTTCTTTATATAGGCAATTTCCACTGCCTAAGAAGGTTCCAGAAATTTAACCCTAAGGGCCGACCAAACTTAAAATTATTTTATTTTTCAATTTATTACATCAAAGTTGGCTCAAAATAACTTTTGAAACCTGAACAAAAATTTTGAAGGAAAATTATTTTTTGCCATTTCAGGTGACCCGACTTCCAAAGACCATAAGTCATCACCAGTTGACCTAATGGACTATTATAACCCCATTTTGGAAAGGCCATGAAGTGCTCTACAAGCTTGACTCACGCAAGCACCTGTCACCCAAATTTTAAACCTCATCCGAAGCCTCTAAAGCCTTCAAAACTGAGTTCAAAGTTTCTATACCCTGCTGCCAATACTGAAAATCTTCAATATCTTCAAAACTAGACCTGATCTAGCCATGAAACTTTACTGGCAGGCTGATATGACTGAGATGAACCTCCACATGTAAAATCAGAACATTCCAAGATTTATGACCAACTTACTAAAGACAAAAAGTTTCCATAAATAGCAGCTCTACACAAGATAGCCCTTATTGAATACAAAAATAGAAATATTTTTGGGTGATGCAAGATTGCTCTTACACCTAGGATGCTCCTACATCAGACACCCAGGGTAATTTGAGAAGTGACCCCATCATGACTTAGGTGTGCAGAGGAAAACCAATATAGTTAACCTCCTCCTTTGTTAGCCATGATGAATCTTCAACAAGTCATCCTTTCCATTTGACCAAATTCTCTTCATATGTCATGTTCCTTGTGCTTCGGCCAACATGACTATCCAATATGTCTTCAATCTCCTTGATATCTGAACTAGTTGCTAGAATACTCCACTATGTTGTTGTAACCTCATCTTCAACACCTCCTTCATGATACTTTGTCAAATTTGAAATGTTAAACACTGGTGAAATATTCAACTCAGTAGGCAATTCTACCTCATATGCATTTCCTGAATCATGCTTCTTTAGTATCTTACATGGCCCAAACTTCTTCATTTTCAACTTGTTATATGCACCAACCAAAAATTGCTCCTTTCACAAATGAACCATGACTTCATCTCCAACCTAAAATTTCTTATGCCTCCTTTTCACATCTGCCTTAGCCTTATACTACGCATTCATCTTGGTAATATTCTTCCTCACCTCCTCATGGATGTTCTTCAAATGTTCTGCAAAATCCTCACCTTCAGCACTACTTATTTCTTCTTTATCTATCTTTCTCAATTCAGATGTATTTCTTCGACTACTCCCATATACAATCTGGAATGGTGATTTACTAGTGCTCATGTTGACAAAATTATTGTATGAAAATTATGCCTGTGGTAAAATCAAATCCCATCCTGTTGGCTTATCCCCAACCAAACATCTCAGCAAATTTCTCAAACTCCTATTCACCACCTCTATCTATCCATCAATCTGTGGATGATGCGATGAACTGAATTTCAAATCTATCTTCAACTTCTTCCACAATGTACGCCAGAAATATCCAACAAACTTAGTGTCTCGATCTAAAACTATGGTCTTTGGCAAACCATGTAGTCGCACTACTTCTCTGAAAAATAATTATGCTACATGAACAGCATCATTAGTCTTCTTACAGGGAATAAAATGTGTCATCTTTAAAAATCTATCAACTACCACAAAAATTGAATCATGTCCCCGCTGTGTCCTTGGTAAACCATGAACAAAGTCCATACTGATATCCTCCCAAGGTTTCTCTAGTACAGGTAATGGCTGATACAACCCTGTACTCTGCTTCACTCCTTTTGCCATCTAACAAACTCTACAACTCTGTACAAACTTCTTGACATCTTGCTGCAACTGTGGCCAATAATAATTCTCACTAACCAAAGAAAGGATCTTATCATGACCAAAATGTCCAGCTAATCCTCCGTTATGCTTCTCCTTGATGAGATTCTCCCTCATAGAACTTCTTAGAATGCACAACTGACTCCCTCTGAATAGCATATCATCCTGGATGATGAAATCCAACCATTTCGTCCTGTCTAGAGTAACAGGTTCTGTACAAGCTTTCCAAGCTTCACCAAAATCAGGATCCTCTGGATACAAATTCTTGAGTTCCTTGAACCTAACCATTTCAATCTACATTTCTGTCAGCAATAGTTGCCTTCTGCTAAGAGCATCTACAACCCTATTAGACTTTCCACTCCTGTGTTTCAAAACAAATGTATAACTTTGCAAAAACTCAACCCATTTCAAATGCCTATGATTCAACTTTCCTTGACTATTCAAATATTGCAAAGCTTGATGATCAGTATACAAAACAAACTCCTTAGGAAGTAGATAATGTCTCCACTTCTTTAATGCCTGAACTATAGCATAAAATTCCTAATCATAAACAGAATATTCTCTTGGCATCATTTAACTTCTCACTGAAATAAGCAATAGGTTTACCTTCTTGGCTCATAACAACTCCTATTGCAGTACCACTAACATTGTAATCTACTTGAAACACCTTATTAAAATCTAGAAGTGCTAAAATAGGTTGTTCTGTAACTTTTTGTTTCAACAATTGAAAACTCTTTTTTGCCCCATTAGTCCACTTAAACTCTTTTTTATCCCCTCTCATTGTTTCAATCAAGGGACCACAAATACTACTGAAATTTTTGATAAACTTTTTGTAAAAACTAGCCAAACCATGGAAAGATCTTACCTCAATAGCACTCTTTGGAGTAGGCCATTCAAGGATAGCCTGTACCTTCTCTAGGTCCATTTTTAGACCTTCTGCTGAAACTACAAATCCCAAATACACTAACTCTTTCTTCACAAAATTGCACTTCTTCAAATTAATCAACAATTTCTCATCTCTTAACTTCTCAAACACCATACGAATATGCATCATTTTCTCTTCCAATGTCTTACTAAAGATCAAAATATCATCTAGGTACACAATGACAAACTTACCCAAAATTTCTTTCAGAACTTTGTTCATGAGCCGCATAAAAGTGCTCGGTACATTGGTTAACCCAAAAGGCATGACTAACCACTCATACAATCCTTCCTTTGTCTTGAAGGTAGTCTTCCATTCATCTCCTTCTCTGATCTGAATCTGGTGATATCCACTCTTTAGATCTATCTTTGAGAAATACACAGCTCCACTCAAACAATCGATAATATCATCCATTCATGGCAATGGAAACTTATACTTGATTGTGATCTTGTTTATTGCTCTAGAATCTGTACACATCCTCCATTCTCCATTATTCTTTGGTGCTAATACTGCTGGTACAATACATGGACTCAGGCTCTCCCGGATCAATCCGTTCTATAACAACTCATGTACTTGTCTGTTCAACTCTTCACTTTTTGCTGGTGTCATTCTATGTGCTGCCTTGTTTGGAAAACTAGCTCCTAGAATCAAATCCATCTGATGATTGATCTTCCTTACCGGTGGTAATCCATCAAGTACATTATCAGATATAATATCTTAAAACTCATTCAACAAATCTGCAACCTCTACAGGTACATCCTCTACTTCCTCTTTACCAGCTTTTGGAATTAAAGCAAAACACACATGCTCATGCCTCATACCATCTAGGAATTTTCTTCCATCAACAAATGTTATTCTTGCATTACCACATACCTTTTCTTCAGTCTCCTTCAATGGCTTTAGCTTATGTTGCACTCCATCCTTTGTCAGGGAATAGGTATTTGCATGACCATCGTGTACAACACATCTGTCAAACTACCACGGTCTACCCAACAACATATGATATGCATCCATAGATATGATATCACATAGTACCTCATCTTGGTACCCGCTGATCTTGAACTTTACTAGGCACTGTTCACTGACCATGACCTTGTGGTCATCCTGCACCTAGGCAATCTGATATGGATGTGGGTGTTTCTGTCTCTTGAGCTTCAACTTTGTCACCATCTCTTCTGACACCAAATTGTCAGTGCTTCCACTATCAATAATCACATCATAGCATTTACCCTCACACTTGTATCTAGTGCGAAATAGGCTCCTCCTTTGCTCAAGTTCATTCTCACCACTCAACAAGACTCTTCTGTTAATCAGCATTTCTCCTCTTTTAGCATCTTCAAAATTTGATGATCTGGCATCTTCATCTACATGCACAGCTCTGGCCTAGCCTTCATTCCTCCTATCCATCCTTCCTTGGCATTGAGGACATTCAAATGCCCTATGACATTCTTCTCCATAGTGAAAACATGTTCCACAGAAGCCTCCTTTTCTTGAACCTTGTCCTCTTCCACTTCCTCTCTGATCTTTATTGTTCTGATCTTGGAAATGATTGGAATTGTTTCCTCTCTGATTTTGACTGCTACTGGCCTCATCCTTCTTTTTTGGATCTTCATTTTGGCCTCCATATGACTGTCCACTAGATCATCCACTGCGACCTCTTCCATTTTGTCTGCTCTCAAACTTCTTGTTCAACTTTTCCTCTTCTTTTAGGGCAAACTGGTATGCCTCTTCAATACTATTCATTTGAACTAGATTTAGCTCTTCCTGAATGCTCGGCCTCAACCCATTAAGGTAACAGGCAACTTTCTCCTTATCTGCTTTTGCATGGCTTGTTCTGATGAGGATTCGATAGAACTCCTCTGTATACTCCTGAACAAATTTTCCTTCTTGCTTCAAACTTTGCATCTTCTTCAGAAGGTCAAGCTCATAATCAACAAGAATGAACTATCACTTTAATTTATCCACCATTTGATCCCATCTTGTGATTTTATCTTTCCCTCTTCTATTTCGCTCCAATTGAATCTCTTGCCACCAGATCTTGGCATGACCTTTCATTCTGGCCTTCACAAATTTGACTCTATCAGGATCATCAATATCTTCATACTCAAAATATTTTTCACATTCATTGATCTAGTCGATCAACTCCTCTGGGTTAAGATTTCTTGAAAATGCAGGAACCTCAATCTTAGGTCTTTTCCCAATCATGGAAATGGCACGAAAAAATCTTTCTTCCTCCTGGTTCACAACTTTGACTTCTCCTTCTTGATCTTCTTCTTCGGCTTCATCCTCGCTTTCATCTCTAACATTAAGATTCATTCCTCTACGAGTCTCCTCTTGCAATGCTCACACTTGTCTCTAGAGTGCTCTAACCTTAGGTGTTACAACACCAACTCTTCCACCACGTTCCCTTCGTGGAGGCATTTTCACAATGCACATTGAAACCCTAACCACGGTCCTGGTGTAAACTACCTCACAATCAGCGATCTGTTTACATACTCAAGAACACCTTCTCTGATACCACTTGATGAAGGGTGCTCCCCTTAATACCACAAACACATAACAGAAATAGAGAAATAACAACAATATGCAAGAATAGAAAATTGGCTTCTTATTATCTCCACAAATGTGGAATTACAAACTTTCAGAATTACAATATGCAAAGCCTCATGGGCATTCCCTTATAATATTCTATAGGAAAAAGCCTCGAATCAATACCCAGATCTACTACCCAAAACTACCCTAGACAACACTACAGGCCTTCTTTATATAAGCAATTTCCACCACCTGAGAAGGTTCCAGAAATTTAACCCTAAGGGCCGACCAAACTTAGAATTATTTTATTTTTCAATTTATTACATCAAATTCAGCTCAAAATAACTTTTGAAACCCTAACAAAAATTTTGAAGGAAAATTATTTTTCGCCATTTCAGGTGACCCGACTTCCGGAGACCATAAGTCGTCACCAGTTGACCCGATGGACTATTATAACCCCATTTTGGAAAGACCACGAAGCGCTCTACAAGCTTGACTCATGCAATTGCTTGTCACCTAAATTTTTGACCTCATCTGAGGCCTCTAAAGCCTTCAAAACTGAGTTCAAAGTTTTTGTACCCTGCTGCCAATACCGAAAATCTTCAATATCTTCAAAACTAGACCTGATCTAGCCATGAAAATTTACTAGCGGGCTGATATGACTGAGATGAACCTCCACATGTAAAATCAAAACATTCCAAGATTTATGACCAACTTACTAAAAATAGCAAGTTTCCATAAATATCAGCTTTGCACAAGATAGCCCTTATCGAATACAAAAATAGAAATATTTTTGGGTGATGCAAGATTGCTCTTACACCTAAGATGCTCCTACATCATATTGTAATAGTGATGTAAACATGTTATTATCATTGTATGTAAACATTCTTGAGCCAATTATATTGGAAGCATTGTATGTGTTAGGTTTTAGGTCGACACAGTATTTAGTTTTGGTTGTGCCCATTCAGCATGTATATATATGACATGCACTTTTGTATTTAGAGGAGTTAGAGAATATGGAATATATATAGAAGAGTAGAAGTATGCAAGTTTAGATAGTATGAGATAAAGCTCTAAAAGAAGTTAGAGCAACAGCACACAAAAGGAACTGATCAGACAGTAGTGTCAAAGGCGTAGTTCACCCTTCTAGATATAGTGTGTATCTAATAACCAGGAGGTTGTAGCCTTCTTCATTGGGCAATGATCTCTAGTAGTGATCCATCCACACCTAACAAGGTTTTTTTCTTCAAGACTCCTAACAGAGTCATTGTACTCAATATTGTAATGACTTCTCCTAATAGGGAAAAGGAACTCTAACAAGTTCATAAGACTAGTGCAATTATTTGTGGGTGCTAATTCCCACTGGGGTTTTCCTCTGGCCAAGGTTTCCTCGTAAACATATCTTGTGTTATGTGTTATGGTTGAGTTTTTTTTCTTTACTATTCATTTCAGTATTTAAGTAATTGGGCTAAGTTTCAAGAAGCAGAAAAACATTAATGAAGAAAAGGAGAAGAGTGGAGATACTGATGTGATAAAAGACAAAAACTTCTTGGTATATTTTACTTGTACTTTGGGGAAACTGTTGGATGATGTCACCCAAGTCAAAGATCAAACCCGTATTATGAATTGTGAGGTTAATCTTCTTAAGAATATGAACATGGGTGATAAACCTATTTCTACCTTCGTGGAGGAAATAAGAGATGTGGTGGGAAAAGCGGATGCCTATGCAACCATGGTGGATAAGGTCTATAATCTAGAAAAAAGACTCATATAAAAAGAGGCTAAGAACATTTATGGGGACTTTGGTGAAAGGCTTGAACCCTACATAAAAGAGTGGAGAAATTAGAGGAAGCTAGGAGGAAAATTGGGGAGCGGATTCATTCCATACTTAAGGCCTACACTGATCATGTCAGGATCATGGTTGATAAGATGGAGTAGACCAACGGTGACAAGGACACAAAGGACCTGAAGGATGCCACCAGACTAGGAAAGTGCACTCAAGCTAGTACCAGGAAGATGGAGACCAAAGAAGACAAGGACCTGAAAGAGCTTAAGGATTTTTTTGGTCATATGCAGATTATGGTGGTCCAACCTGGAGACTTGATGAAATGTATTTAGCTATCTTTTTGTACTATCTTGTCCTTTTGTTTGGCTATCCTATTTCATTTCTTTTGTTGTAGAATTTTATTTATCACTTACTACTCTTTTATTTTTTGTTTATGTTCTGGGGTGCTGAGGCACAAACTTTGTTATAATTTTAATGGTTTATCTCTAAATACTTTGTAAAGGTTGCAGGTCCTAACAAAACCTATTTTTACTTAATCAAAATAGTATTATTGTAAAATCCTTGAAAAATGTAACATTTTAAGGAGTGTTTGAACTCCTCTAACAAGGCCACTCTTAACAGGGTGAAGATCCTAATAGATCTGAGGTAAATCCCTTGACCGGGTCACACCTAACAGTGTGTATTGTAATCTTTAATAGGATTGGCTCTTAACCGGGCGTACTTCAGAAGAGTATTTTCTTAATGGGTGATAATTCCCATAGTGGTTTTTCCCAAAGCTAGGTTTCCACGTTAAATACTAGTGTTACATGTGATGAATGGTTTATGTGATTGATTTACTTATTGTTATATTTGATTTACTATTGTCGATAAATAGTGAATTGTGTTTAACTAATTTGTCACCGAGATCATCAGAGCAAATATTTTTTAGGTATTTGGAATCAAGGATTACTTATTCACCCCCCCCACCTCCTCTCCGTAATCCAACAGTGATAAATTGAATACATATACATCTGGCATCCATAAATATACTGTCAAAATTGCAAGGCCATATCTATAATGGAAAGGAAATGTAGACCAAAGTATGAAATTAGAAACATAGAAGTATGGAAAAATCTATAATTGACAACTCAAAAAATCTTTCCCTAAAAGGGCATAAATAGAAAGACACCTTCACATAGCTCCCCCTATCACCAACAAAGATAAAAATAAATAGCTTGACTTCCTTTCTAAGAAAAGATCTCTTTATACTTCCCCTGAAGTTTAGGTAATAGGGAATTCCAAGAGCTAGCAATAGATGAAAGCATTGTATATTGACTATTACATTGCTTAATCAAATCAATAGTACCAACCAAGTCATCTAGTACAATTAGACTTAAAATTTTATTTCTCAACATCTTCTAGTAGTCAGGAAAATGTTTCCTTATTTACTTCAATTATATCCTTAACAAACTAAAACTATCTAATGAATTGATTTCATTATTTCTACACACGAGACAATTCCAACTATATTGTGTTATTTTTCCTTCTTTCAACACTGTCTTTGAATTTAAATATGAAAAATGATTAAGCATGTTCATTTAGTTCATACTCAACAGAGTCAGACTTTACTTTGTGATTCTCAGTAGCAATAGCCCAATTAAGAAAATACTTGTCTATTCAAGAAAAAACACCAACACATTTCATAATGTCTTTTATACATTCAGTAAGATTCTTTATGTAGATACACACTTCTTACTCATAATTCTCTACAACTTATCTTAAAAGTTAGATTCTTCCTTATTTGTGCTAGTTGTATTTATAGTCAGATATTGATTTAGAATATCAACCAAGACATCTAAGAGAATATCTTCAACAACATTGGGAATAAGGTTGTTCTAAAGATAATAAATATTAATGTTTCTTAAATCCTTTTCTTGTCATGAGATGGTCATGATAACCATACATATCCTATCATTTTTACACCATAAAGTTGTTCAAGCATCTTTAATACCTTATCTATTTCAAAATAAACATCATCAGAGGAACTAGAGTGTTCCTTGGATCTATCTTTGTGTGAAAAAAATGTCTTCTTCTATTTAACATCAACCTTCATAGGTTCAAAATAATCAATTTTGATTATCTTAGTCCTTTCCTTTTCACTAACTACCTTTTTCTTATTTGAGTCTGGAGAGGAGACTTCAATAGGATTTCTATCTCTTTTGTTTCTAGAGATAGATCATTCTAGAGAAACATGTCCTATATCATCTAGTATGGTGAATTCTTGACTCGTGCCAAATTTGTCTTCAATAAAGTCTATCTGACCTTTAAGAAGCTCTTCAACAAATAATATGAAATCCTCTATACTAAATTCCTAACAAAGACTTTTCGGCCAAAATTTATAAGGAATTATTGCTTCCATGAAATAGTTTTCAGTATCAACCAAGAAAGTAATATTACCTCTACATAGCTCAACATAATTATTTAGAATTATAAACCTTGATGTTATCTCCTTCTGGAGATTATTAAAATCACATTTTCAATATTTTTCCTTGTCTTCTAATTCGTCCAACTATCTTTTGATATATTTTCCCACATGAAAGTGTTCACTCCATACAATATTCTCCTTCAGAGTTAACAAATTCAAGAAATGGAATAAAATACATACAACTGATTGGAAATGAAACACATATCCTTAATTATTTTTTAGTACTTGATTTTTCAATATTTGTTGTCTTAACAATTCACACAAGTCACATTCCTTCTTTTCCTTAAACATCTAATAAGTAATATAAATAAGAATCAAACATGTAGAACCTTTTATATTCTTAAAACGAATCTTATAATTAGTTCCCATAGTAATTGTACACATGAATTTGATTAAACAATTTTAAATAAATTTAGTCATCGTACTCGCATTATTGATTAAATAATAATGCATTATTTAATTGATTAATGTCATCCCCCTAGTTAATTAATTTAATTAATCAGCTATAGTCCAATTAATCTAATGGCAACCCATAACCATTTAATTAATAAAATCCTCTTCATCTATTAATTTAAATAAATATGTTTATCTATTTAAATTAATTCATTAATCCCTTTCCTCCCACTTGGAATTAAATAATATATTTAATTCATTAGAGCACATGGCTCCTAACTTTAACCCCAACCTAACCCTTGACTTGACCCTTGACCCATGATCTTAACTCAACCCAACCCATTCACACATACTAATCCTTCTTAATTAGCTAATGACCCATGATTATTTAATCTAACCTTCCACTCATTCTCTTGTTGGCAATTTGGCTAATGTGGATGCATAGATGTTGTCATTATGGTAACATATGATCTCTATTGAGAGCGCAAAATTTGGAATGCAAGTATGGCAAGTTCAAGGAAGAAATTGTCTAAGTATGGATATAGTGATCCTGACAGAGCACCCGATGAAGATTTAGTTGGCGATGTCCACTGGAGCAATATTTTTGTTTGCACAGTTAACTGAAGCTTCTACAGAGTATGAGGATACCCCATCTCAGTGCACATAAAGTTTGGAGCAGTACGGACAAAGTTATTCAAAGTTTACCAAAGACAATTTTTGCAGACATAACAGTTTTGGAGACAGTATTAGCGAAAGAGTTAAGGGATTATTTTTGCTTGTCAAAATAATGACTTAACATTATCAAGGGATGACATCCTAGATGTTTACTCTTGGATAAATATTTTGGTAGCCGACCATGTAAAGTTATTATCTCTAATAACTCATATATTAGGCATACTTGAAATGTAATGACAATATAGATGACATATGTAAAAAGAAAGAAAAGATAACTTGCGATAGTTGTATATTGTGATAGCAGCAAAGGCTATTGATGCGAAGTTGTAAGTAGTACCATATTATAGTCAGAAACATTTTGTATTACCTGTTTGGGCAGTGAGCTCAGTTGGTGATCAGGTTTTGTAATCTAACTCCTAACAGGGTTAAGGCTTCTAACAAGGCCTAAAGTCCTTTAACCAGGACAGATCTACTATATATTGTAAATTGACTCCTAATAGGGTCCAATATCCCTAACAAGATACTTTTGATTAGTGATCTTTGTGGGTACCATCCCCACCGGGGTTTTCCCTTGGCCATGGTTTCCTCGAGAACATATCATGTGTTATGAGTTCTTTCTATTTACTGCTATGTTTGTTAATCAGCTTGATAATCTTTGTATGCACTAAAGTAATCTGTTATATCCATAATTGGGCAAAAGAAAAAGTTTGTGAAATATTGATTCACCCCCCCCCTCTCAGTATTTCCTATATCTAACAATTGGTATCAGAGCATAGTTACTCAGAGAAGGAACATTCAAGGAAAGCTTAGCAGCTTGAGTAAAATCTCTATGGATATGGATCAACTTCAGAAGAATCTTGAAGAAGCTCTTGAACAGATTGATATGCTTACTAATGAAAGAAACTCCTTAAGAAGAAAATATGAAGATGCAAAGAATGCTATTGACAAATTAAAAGGTAAGATTGAAGATCTGAAATCTGAAAAGAAATCTGATATGCTTGTTGAAGATTGTGATGAATTAGAAAAAGAAAACGAGATCCTTAAGCATGAGTTGAAGATAGTAAATCTGAAGCTTAGTATGAAAGATGGAAATTTGAGATTTGATAATGAAAAATTGAAAATTGAGAATGAAGATCTAAGGTAAAGACTTGAAAAGGAAACATCTGAATCTGAAAAAGTAAAAGTGCAGTATGTGGAACTTGAGAAGTATAATAAAATTGTGAAAGGTGAATTAACTCAATCTAAACAACAACTTGAAAGGCTATATTCAAATAGTGATAAGAATGGAAAACAAATTTCTTTTGAAGAACCATTCTTTGATAGGACTGGATTTGGATTTAGGATGTTTAGAACAATCCATGAAAGTAAGAAGCTAGATCTGAAGACATCTGAAAGTGTGGAGGAAATAAAGCTAGATGAGAACACATTGGAAGATCCACCTAGAGAGAAAGAAGAATCAAAGCAAGAAGAATCAAAATAGGAAGAATCATCTAAAAGTATGCAAAGAGAATTCAAAGGTAGATGTTTTGCTTGTAATACTATTGGGCACATGAAGAGAGATTGCACAGGTTAGCAATTTAAACCTCTTAATGGACATTGTTATAATTGTCATAGTTTTGGACACAGAGCTAACGAATGTAGAAGACCTAAAGTAATTGTGAATAATTATGATAGAATGATTGGGAATACTAACAATGCAGATAAGAAATCTATTGAAGAAATGAATCAAAGAAAAGTGGTAGTATGTTTTAGATGCAACAAAGTAGGACATATTGCTAGAAATTGCAGGTCACAGATTAACCAGCAAGGACAGAGATTTGGAAATAATGGAATCATTTGTCAGTTATGCAACAAGTTTGGACACTCAGCAAGATTTTGCAGAATGAACAATGGAGGTTATCATCATAACCCTAACCCTAGGAACAATGCAAGAAGGAATGAAAATGCAGGAAACAAAGAGAAAGGTTGTTGTAGCAATAAAGATGAAGTAAAATTTGATAAAGGCATAGATCAAGGAGGTATAGTCAGCATTGAAAGTAGTCAGGAAGGTAATGTAACTAATGGTAAGGATGAATCTTTACCTGACCCTTCTTTAAGCACTTAAATTATGTAAGTTTCTATAGTTTAGGACTTAGGATTAGTGTAGATTAGGAATTTGAATGAGTTAAGTTTTGCGCAGTTAGATATAGGTTTATTATGTTGTACTAATGCTATGGTTAAGTGCGCAAAAGAAAATATTGTGTTTTGCGAGGTCGCAGAAAGTTTTATGGTTGTAGGTTTGCAGAATCAGCTTTTTGAGGTTTTAGCGGCAAAATGAATGAATGCAATGTCAGATCGAGTTAATGTGAAGTGTTATAAGGTCAAAATCAAAGTTATCATGATTACAAAGCGATTGAAAAGAGATTTGAAAGAAGAAAAAGTGAGTTGAGGATGATTTGAAGAAGTTTGGAAGCAGTTTGTAGCGACGATCATACCAAAACCCTAGATTTGCAAAGTTGAGGTATTTTTTGATCTTTAATCAGTTGATAAGATGGATATTTCTATGGTTCATAATTTTAAGGATAAGAATAGACCTAAGATTAAGAAAAAACCAGTAGAACCAACTGAAATTGATAACAGTCTAGCACTATCATCTGTACCAGACGGAGTATTGCACATTGAGAATGTTAAAGGATATTTAGGTTGCAAGTTTGAAACTTTGGAAGATGCAGATTTTAGTGATGATTATAGGAAATTGTACAATCAAGACATGTCAGTTAAACCAGCTTATGGGCACCTAGAGAACAATGAAATTATCAAATATTCCATGAAGTATGAATTTAATGATGAGGAATGTACCAAGATCATTTTAAGTAGAATCCACAATGGGAAATTCTGGATGGAGGATAGAGTTATTGATATAACTGTCAACCTAATTCATGATGTTACTGGATTATCTAAAGTTGGAGAGATTCTGCTGAATGAAAAGAACATGAGAAAGATTGTTTTAGATAACACTGGATCTAGTTATAATGGTAGAGGAATTGTGATAAGTAAAATTAAGCAAGATGATGTTAGGTACCTTTGCAAGATCCTAACAACTAAATTATGTGGTAGTTCAAGGGAAGATGACATGGTTGTAGGGATGGTTCATGTAGCTTATCTTAGGTGTATTGAGAAGAAACAAGTAGACCTATGTAAAATTTTTAAAATTCAGTTATTTGAGAACTTAGAAAAGACTAAGAAGGCTAAGTACACATAGTTTAGGTTTTCATCTCTGATAACCTATATGTTTTTCCATATTTTGAGAAGATTTCCTTACACAGTTGATTGGAGTGACAATGTGAACAAAATGGAAAGAATAAACTCAGTCTACATGAAGCACCTTTTTGATAAAGTTAATGACAGTGTGAAGCTTGTATTGAAGACTTTTCAGAATATTGTTAAGAACAAATCAAGGATTCCTCAATCCTTAGTTGAAAAGCATAAAGATGACATTTTTTTTATGGTAGACACTGATTTCACCTACATTGAAGCAGTTGAGCCTAGAATGGAATTCATAGACCCTCTTGGCTATGAAATATCTGAAGCAGAAATAGTAGGATATGTGAATAGATTGTTAAAGTGTGAGTTGGCTGGTCATGCAAATAGGTTTGGAACCTATGAAGAGAATTTCAACACTGCAATAAGTTTGAGAGAAAAGAAGCAATCTAGTAAGAGAGTTGAATCTACTATGAAGAAAATATGGAAAGAATCTGGTATGTCAAGTCATGAGATTGACATAGCTAAGAAGACTGCAGAAGCCTTGAAGCAAAGTGAAAATCTTGTAATTTCACCTAAGACATCTAGTGCAAATCCTGTTGATCCTATTGCAGTAAAGGTAAAAATTGAAGTACCTGAAAAAGATGAAGGAGATAAATCTTTTTCTCCTATTCCTAGAAAAAGAGTAAAAGTGAGTGCAACAGGACTCGGCAAGAGACAAAAAGTGATAGTACCACTTGTACCTAGAAATGTAGCAATAATTAAAGATGATGTTGTAGTTTCAATCAAGAAGAAAACTTGGAAACCAAGAATTGAAAGAGTTAATGAAGATATATTGAAGCATGGAGACTTCACTAAGTTGAATAAATTCTATGATCTATATGGATCATTTGACAGATTGAATTTTGAGAATGCAATGATTACACATATGATTGTGACAAATAAGAAACTTAGCACTATTCATGGTAAGATCCCAGAAGATTTGTATAACAAACTTGTGAATAGAAAATAGAAAGCACAAGAAGAGGACATAAAGATGAGAGAACATGTAATCAGACAGTTCTGTGAAGTTGAGGATGAAGATCATTTGAAGAGATTCTTGAAGTCTCTTGGAACTTTATTGAGAACTAAGAGAAGAACAATCCTTATAATGGGAGGCAAAATGGAGGAAGTAAAGAAAGAGACAGAGCAAGCAGTAATGCAAGTTCTTGCAGATATAGTTGCAGAAAAGCATGTTGAATCAGACCCTCAGCAGAAGCAATCAGAGGAACTGCATGCAGAGGAAGTTGGTATTGAAGAAGTTCCATCTTCTTCACATATCAATATTGGCAAAGAATCAATGGACATTGAAGGAACCAAAGTGACACTAGAGTCAGATGATGCAGTATTTCATGATCTAGGAAACATTGTTGAAAATTTGGCTTTAGAAGAGCAAGAGAAGATTACAAAATCAGAAAAGGATACAGAGACAGTGGAAGCACCAGCAGTATCAAAATCAGTTCCAGCAGTACAGACAGTTAAAGGTAAACAAATTTTGATAGAGGTCACTACCCCTAGTGCACCTGATAGTAAGAAGAGACAAATTGGTTCAGTTTTTGAAGACCTTGGAAAAGAAGTTGAAGATGATGATCAGCTTGAGTTCATCACATCTCTTAATAAAATTATTGGAAAGAATAAGAAGGTGAAGGACCTTGAAGGCAAAGTTAGATTTTTGATAGAGAAACTTGAGAGTGTGATCAGCACTAAGGTATCTGAATCAGATCCACTTGAGAAAGCTAAAATAGTAATAAACTCTTTTGGCTCTGAATTTTCTAACTTAAAGGATATTGCTAGAATAAAAGTTCAGGAAGACTTTGAAGCAGAAATGCAACAAAATTTAAGTGTAAATATTCGAAATGATATTGGTAGTTTGGATGTATGCATAAATAATTTGAGGAAACATTTTGAGACTAGAAAGAGTTTGTATATACAATGCACAAAATCAAAAATCCTAACAGCTGAAGAAGATAAGAAGATCAGAGAGAAGATAGATGCAATTACAGCTGAAACAAACACCTTGTCAAGCCCAAATGTAAAGATAAGTTTTGTAGAAAAGAACATAAGGAAGTTAAATGATAAAATCAGAATGTTAGCAGAGGAGAAGAATAGAAAGATGCTCAAGATTAACATCTTGAGAGAGCACATCTCAATCAAGACCTCAATTGTTGAAGACCAAATTGAGCAGTGTCTTTCAGCAAAGACATCTTTTCAAAAGTTTAGCTTCAATTCCCTACAAGCTTGTCAGACAGCAGCATACAGATTGAGTACTCTACTCAATGTTTCTAAATCCATCAGAAAGGTATGGGAGAAATATTTTGAATCATGGAAGTTAGAGTTTGGTGATTGTGTTGCAAGCCTATCGGCTTTGCAATAGCTGATAACAAGGTATAAAATATTTTTTGAAATTTTTGTACACCCTATCTTTGTCATTGTTGTCAAAGGGGGAGAGATAGTAGAAAATTGAATATATTATGAGGAAGGATACCCATAGGGGGAGCTATTATATGGAGTACAATATTTTATATGTGATTGTATAACTTTTGGCCACAATTTTGTGTAAATACTTTGAAGTTTTGTTTGCACACTTAGCCAATTTTCCCATATGTTGCCACCAATGACAAAGGGGGAGATTGTTGGCAATTTGGCTAATGTGGATGCATAGATGTTGTCATTATGGCAACATATAATCTCTATTGAGAGTGCAAAATCTGGAATGCAAGTATGGCAAGTTGAAGGAAGAAATTGTCTAAGTATGGATACAGTGATCCTGACAGAGCACCCGATGAAGATTTAGTTGGCGACGTCCATTGGAGCAATATTTTTGTTTTCATAGTTAACTAAAGCTTCTACAGAGTATGAGGATACCCCATCTTAGTGCGCATAAATTTTGGAGCAGTACGGACAAAGTTATTCAAATTTTACCAAAGACAATTTTTGCAGACAAAACAGTTTTGGAGATAGTATTAGCGAAAGAGCTAAGGGATTATTTTTGCTTGTCAAAATAATGACTTAACATTATGAAGGGATGACATCCTAGATGTTTACTCTTAGATAAATATTTTGGTAGCCGACCATATAAATTTATTATCTCTAATAACTCATATATTAGGCATACTTGAAATGTAATGACAATATAGATGACATATGTAAAAAGAAAGAAAAGATAACTTGCGATAGTTGTATATTGTGATAGCAGCAAAGGCTATTGATGCGAAGTTGTAAGCAGTACCATATTACAGTCAGAAACATTTTGTATTACCTATTTGGGTAGTGAGCTCAGCTGGTGATCAGGTTTTGTAATCTAACTCCTAACAGGGTTAAGGCTTCTAACAAGGCCTAAAGTCCTTTAACCAGGATAGATCTACTATATATTGTAAATTGACTCCTAACAGGGTCCAATATCCCTAACAGGATACTTTTGATTAGTGATCTTTGTGGTTACCATCCCCACCGGGGTTTTCCCTTGGCCAGGGTTTCCTCGAGAACATATCATGTGTTATGAGTTCTTTCTATTTACTGCTATGTTTGTTAATCAACTTGATAATCTTTGTATGCACTAAAGTAATCTGTTATATCCATAATTGGGCAAAAGAAAAAGTTTTTGAAATACTGATTCACCTCCCCTCTTAGTATTTCCTATTTCTAACATCTCTCTTCTCCCATCACATCCTCATAATTCTCCCAATTGCCCCCTAATCCAAGCCTAACCACCCACTAAACATTTTCACAATCCTAATCAAATGGATTAGTAAATCCAAGTCAACTCTCTTGTCACATCCTCTCATCTCCAAACCCACAAACCTCATGTCAACCTTAAATGTTCTTACACATCTCTTACACACTCCATCTATCTCTTACACTTTTGTCCCCTCTCACATCTCCCAAAATGGTCACATTCCCCCATTCTTCAAAGCCTCTCTCCTTATGACACTTGTCATAGCAAGAGACATTTGAGAAAGAAAGATCCATGTGCTCCCTCTCAAATGAATCTTAACCCTCCCTCAAGTTTACATCTTGACCATTCATTCCACCTCTCTTGGACCTATAAATTAGGCCCTTCACTCCTTCATTTTTGTCCACCATTTTATGCATTATTATCATGCTAAATTGCCTCCAAATCCATAGCATAAGCAACCTTATAATGCCAAAATCCTCCCAAACTATTGAAGCTTGAGCATCATCATTGGGAACACATCCAAATCAATTGAATGCATATACTCATCAAGGAAAGATTCTTGAAGTGTTTGAGGTTTGCATTCACTTTGGTTTTGTAGGATTTTGTTTCTCTAATCAATGTGTTACATTGATATTGTGTAGTTGAATTTTTTATTATCTTAATCCATTTGTAGGCTCACATTTATTTTTATACATTTTGGCACGCCTAGTGGGACCCGCTTCAAGGTTCATTCTTCTTATTTTATCATTGTTTTATTTGTAAAATCTAACCAAAAACTAATGTTTCTTATTGTTTGAGTGTGTTACAAGGTATTTTTGGGTTTTTGTAGGTTAAAAGGTTGAAGTGTAGATATTTGTGCCATCAATTCCATTTTCAAATGTTACACATTAGTAAAAAACAAACACCGGTGGGATTGTGGGGACAATTGTTGGGTTCGCAAAATAAACCCGCGAAATTGCATTCCCACAGACAGAGACATCTTGGCCTCCCGAGGACTCTTTCTTCTATCTTAAATTTTTATTTTTTACCTCATACCTATGGGATCGTGGTTTGACCCCATGGGATTACTTTCTTGTAAGCCATAAGGCACATTTAAAACTATTATAGACAATTAAAATTTTGTGCCATCAAGTTTGTTGTATGACCTTGTGGGATTGTGCGTTGACCAAGTGTTAGAAATAATAGTCCACCAAGACAACTGAGAGGGGGAGGTGAATCAGTTGTATGATAGATTATTAAACTTTAAACTTGGAATAGAAGCAATATCAAATCAAATGAACACAATTAATGCCAACACAATAACACAATATTTTTTGTCAAGGAAACCATGTTAAAGGTAAAACCCCAATGGGAATTAACACCCACTAATGATGTACTGAGAGTATAGTATCCTTGTTAGAAGATTTAGCCCTATTAGGAGCTGATTAAAACATTATAGTACATAGTCCTTGTTAGAGGATAGACCCTATTAGGAGTCAAAGAAAAGGGTAGGCTCACTGCCTAGGCTCACTGCCCAAAGAAGGTTAAATCCACCTTCAGAACATATTGTTCGCAACACAAGTGTATATGAGGAAATACACAATTCTTGTGAACTGTCTTATAGCAACTGTCTTTGCTTGATCAGCTCCAATGAAGTACCAACAATCCTCTTCTCTACATCTAGTGGGTACAAGCTCGTAGCTTCCATAATCTTCTTTCACAATATATCCATATCACACACATATTTTCAAAGAAAAGATCTTACATATATACCCTATTACATTTTACATGATCAAGTCAGCCAATTAGGCTTTCCTAATATAAAAATGATTACATAACCCCTTGCTAAGATACACATAGTATCTAAAATAAGTATACAACAATTACATTACAACAATTAAGGACTGACATCCTTAATTCATGTTTTCCATTCATAATGCACGCTACATCTCTGAAGTAGGCTTCCAAATAAGTCTTCTCTAGAACACATGCCACAGATGACATCATCCTTCTTTTCATGACTCACGCAAACCAACAAACATTATTTAGTACACTAATTATCATCCCTTAAGTTCACATACACTGAATCCATACCGTCTATAAGATATACCCGAAATACAGAGACTTACTCTGTCAACTTTCATTGTCACAGTCTTGTAACTAGTCTTCACCAAAACATCTATAACTTATCCAATACACAACATTACATCATGCGATCTTAGATATAAGATCACAACATCTTCATGTACTCTCATCTGACTTCGCACATTCTGAAACATCTGTACAGTATTTGTACACTATAATAACCAGTCTATTTTCCTTATACAAAAATATGTTGACATCAGTGACAAAACACAAATGACAACAGTATGAATGCCATTTCCAACACCAAGATAACGTAGTGATTAAACATATTAAATGCATCATCAATATTTGATAATCTTCCCCTTTAGCATTGATGTCAACATATGGGAAAATCCATCAACCCATAGTTCTATAACCAATCAGTACTCACATAGTACAACTTCTCTCAGTATCTCTCCCTATTTAGTCATAGTATCGCTCCATACAATGTCCCCGTACATTAGGGATTTCATCATAGCATCTCTCCCCCTTTGACAAAAATGACAAAGGGTTTCATAAGTCATCAAATTTTCTTCTGCTTTATCTTCATCAACCAAGTGTTGAATCACCCAAATGTATTATGTAAGATTCCATACAATCACTCCCCCTAAGGAATAGATCCATACATCAAGTCCAAATTATGATAGTGCTCTAAAGACCTATGGACTGATGCATCCCTGCATCATTTAATTCTCACAAGGAGGGGCTTACACCCCAAGAATACCTTTGAGATACTCAAAGGCATCTTTTGGCAATGGCTTTGTAAAGATGTCTGCAATATGTTCTTTTGTGCTAATGTATTCCAACCTTATTTATTTCTCTTCCACCGTGTCTCTCAAAAAGTGATACTTGATAGAAATATGCTTAGTTTTAGAATGCATCACCAGGTTCTTTGACATATTCACTGTACTGGTGTTATCACAATGGATAACCACAGGTTCAACAAAAGTTATTCCAATATCTTTCATCATTTGTTTCATCCAAACAATTTGAGTGCAATTAATAGCAGCAGCAACATACTCTGATTTAGCAATAGATTGAGCTATACAATCTTTCTTTTTACTTAGCCATGAAACCTACTTTTTCCCAAGGAAAAATGCACCTCTACTAGTACTCAGCCTATCATCAATATTCCATGCCCAATCAAGATCAGTATAAGCATGAAGTTAAAAATCATCATTTCTACCATACCATGAGCCATATTCTATTGTTCCTTTCAGATATCTAAATATCCTTTTTACAGTAGCTAGGTGTGTCTCTTTAGGTTCTGCCTAATATCTATCCACAATTCCAACAGCATTAGCAATATCTGGTCTGGTGTGAGTCAGATATTGTAATCCACCAACCATTGATCTGTACTTGGTCTAAAAAATACTCTTTTCCTCATCATTATTTGATATTTTATGACCAGTCACCATGGGTGTACCAACTGGTTTACATTCTTCCATTCCAAACTTTTTCAACATTTCTTTAAGATACTTGGTCTAAGAAATAAAAATGCCATTCTTATTCTGAATTATTTGCAGTCCTAGAAATAATTTCATTTCACCTATCATGGACATCTCAAATTCATTTTCCACCTCTTTAGAGAATTTATTACACATATCATCATTGCCTCCAAAAATAATATCATCAACAAAAACTTCTATTATCAAAACTCCATCTTCACTAGTTCTCAAATATAAGTTACTGTCAGCATTACCTTTCTTAAACCCAAGGAAAAGTAAGTATTTGTCTAACCTTTCATACCAATCCATTGGATCTTGCTTCAATCCATACAGTGCCTTCTTTAACTTGCATACCATGTCTTCATCTTCGGATAGAGGAAAACCATCAGGTTGTTCTATGTATACCTCCTCTTCAAGATCCTCATTTAGAAATGTAGATTTCACATCCATCTGATAGACCTTGAAGTCTTTATGTGTAGCATAAGCCAAGAATAATCTCACAGCTTCTATCCTAGAAATAGGAGAAAATGTCTCTTCAAAATCTATGCCTTCTTTTTTTGAATAACCTTTACATACCAATCTTGCCTTGTTCCTTACAACAATTCCTTCTTCATTCATTTTGTTTCCAAAAACCCACTTAGTTCCTATTACATTTTTGTCTTTAGGTCTAGGAACCAATTACCAAACGTTATTTTTATTTATCTGATCTAATTCCTCTTGCATGGCTTTGATCCATGATTCATCTCTATAAGCTTCATAAGTAGTTGTTGGTTCAACTTGAGAAATCAAACAAATTTCTTCCCTTGTCTTTGATCTAGTCATTACTCCTTGACTTGTATTACCAATAATTTGATTTTTAGGATGGTTTTTCTTTACATACCTCAGATTCTTAAGAATCTCAGTAGCCTCATTTGTGTCATCATCACAAGTCTCATTTTCACATTCAGTCTCAACAAGCTCTTCTTCTTTTGCAGTAGTAGCCTCTTTGATCTCTATATTCTGATCACAGTCATACATTCTCTCTTGTATCTAAAACTTTTCATCTATCCTTACATTGTTACTTTCAATCATCTTCCTTAATCTCAGATTAAAACATTTGTAAGCCTTTCTTTTAGTAGAATAACCAAGGAAAATACCTTCATCACTTCTACCATCAAACTTCCCTATCTCATCATCTCTTTTGATATAGCATTTACTACCAAATATTCTAAAATATTTTACAATAGGAGTATGATCAAACCACAATTCATAAGGGGTCTTACTTGTACCTTCTCTTATTTGAATTTTGTTCAATGTGTATATTGTTATCCCAACAGCTTCCCTCCAATGCACATGATATATATTTCCTTCAAGCAATATTGTCCTAGCAGCATCTAGTATAGTTCTATTTCTTCGCTCTGCTATCCCATTGTGGAGTCCTAGGAGCAGAAGTCTACCTTTGTATTCCATACTCTTCGCAATATGAATTGAATAGATCTGAAGTAAACTCTCCACCTCTATCTAATCTTAAACATTTTATCTTTAGACTTGATTCATTCTCTACTTTTTCTTTGAATATCTTGAATTTGTCAAATGATTTCCCTTTTAAGTAAGTGACCCACATCATTCTAGAAAAGTCATCAACAAAAAGTATAAAATACCTTTCACCATAGTATGATCTTGTCCTTGTAGGTCCACATAGGTTTGTATGTACCAGATCCAACTTTCCTTTTGTTGTATATGATTTTCTTTTATAACTGCTTCTAGTCTTCTTTCCCATAACACATTCTCTATAAATAGTGTTAGATGGTTTCACAATCTTTTCTAGGTCTCTCACTGCATTAGTTAGGCTTGCCTTCAAAATATTATCACAATTAACATGACAAAACCTTTTGTGACATAACCAACTGTCATCTACCTTCACAACAAAACAAGAGGCTCCAGATGTATTTAATTCAAATACATTACCTCTAGATTTAGTACCGGTTGCAATCATCTTTCCTGCCTTCTGATAAAACATTTTCCATTAATGAATTGCAATTGAAACTCTTTATCCATCAGCTATCCAACACTCAAAAAATTATTCTTAAGTCCATCGACAAGTAATACATTGTCATTATTAGTCTTTCCATCCAAAGAAATAGATCCTATTCCTATGATAGTCTTAGGAACATTGTCTCTGAATCTTACAACACCACCATCATACTTTATTAGTTTAATAAAATTGTTTCTATCTCCAGTCATATGATGTGAGAAACCACTGTCTATGACCCATTCAAATTTCTTATCAACATGTGATACTAAAGATTTTTCTTCATGAACTAGTTTTTCATCTTTAATAGCAATAAATCCAATCTTGACGCAAGGAGGGATGGGGAGAGGGGCCAAAGGCACACCCTAACCATATCCACCTTGCAAAGATCACACGCGAAAGTAACAAACACACAAGTGAGAGAGAGAATGCAAATAGATTTATATATTTACTTCAATTGATTCATACATGTTGGGCTGTAAGGCCTTCCCAATTCAGGCTAGTTATTACAATTAAGTATATAAGTCCTCCAACATGCGAGGATATGAAAAAAAATGTTCTATCTCTGATGTCCTACTTGATAATGATCCCCTCAACTACAAACAAAGACTCCATTGTATACAAGAGGCTACTGAACAATTTGGCCTTCAGATCCACCATCAACGGAAGGAATGACCAGATTTAGGTCCACACGCTTCCCAATGATAGATACCAACATTAAATCCATGACCATAATTAATTGCAAGAGTCAGCCTCAACAAGAAATTAAAAAAAACAACTCGATAAGCAAGGATAACCGAGCGCCAAACAAGCATCACCGAGCACCAGGGAATTTCACCGAGCGCTAGAGAGATAACTGACCAACCTCGGTAAACAAAGGAAACTGAGTAACACCGAACCAACTCGGTCAAAGAAGGAACCGAGCAACACAGGAAATACACAAACATGTTTTTGGTGACACAGGATTTCCAAGGACCTGATATGCTCCTGCATCAAATCTCCTCATAATCACAGTCATCATCATCATAAATACCTTCACTAGCATAATAACATTCCTTAACTTTTGAATACTTAGACTTTAAAAACTTAGGAGCTCTTGTAGGACATCTAGATGCAAAGTGAACTATCTTATTGCATGAAAAACATTTCAAAGGTGACTTTCCTTCAAATTTACCCTTACCTCTCTTTTCTCTTCTACAAGTTCATCTAGCTTTCTTTCTTCTTCTTGAATTTATTCCCATTCCTCATCATATTCACCAAGCTCTTCTTTTAAGTTCTCACTGTTGGTGCTTGAAAGTACAGACATTATCTTCTTGTGTGCAGATTCTTTAAATGTTGTCTCTACTTTAGGTACAGAATCTCCCATTTCTACAACTTCAAAAGTAGTTACCTTTGCAATCAACATTTCTCTACTAAAGTTAGGAGTCAGAGGTATAGTTTCTTCTATAGTCAGAGCTTTAGTCTTGTAAGCAGGTGTCAGTGATCTAAGGATATTCCCAATGACTTCTTCTTCTTCATAAGTGCCTCCACAATTTTTGATTCCAGTCACAACCTCTGTAACCCTTTGAACATAAGCCCTAATGCTTTCATCATCCTTCATTTTTAGCTTCTCCATTCCAGTTTTCCAGTTATGTAATTTCACTTGTTTGGTAAAATTATCTCCTTCATATAGTGCTTCTAATGTTACCCAAATCTTGTGTGTTGAATCCAGATCTTTAACCTCAGTAAATTCTCCTTCAGAGAGTGCATTGATCAGTGCTTCCCTTGCAATCATGTTATATGAGAATATCTTCTTTTCATCATCAGTATCTTTTTCCAATTCATCCTTGGCCTTCATAGCCACCTGATTATTTGTAATCATCCAGTAGTCAATACCCAAACATAGCAAATGGGTTTTCATCATGTTCTTCCAACTATCAAAGTTTTCAGGATTAAACTTTGGACTATCCTTCCTATAATACCCCATCTCCAAGATCACCTCAAGTTGTTAAGCTTTCTCTCTAAGAACCAAAATCTTTGATACCAATTGTTAGGAATAACAGTCCACCAAGGCAACTGAGAGGGGGGGTGAATTAGTTATATGACAGATTATTGAACTTTAAACTTTGAATAGTAGCAATATCAAATCAAATGAACATAATGAATGCCAACACAATAAAATAATATTTATTTTTGAGGAAACCCTGTTAAAGGTAAAACCCCAGTGGGAATTAACACCCACTAATGATGTAATGAGAGTATAGTATCCTTGTTAGAAGATCTAGCCCTATTAGGAGCTGATTAAAACATTACAGTAAATAGTCCTTGTTAGAGGATAGACCCTGTTAGGAGTCAAAGAAAAGGGTAGGCTCACTGCCTAGGCTCACTTCCCAAAGAAGGTTAAGTCCACCTTCAGAACATACTATTCGCAACACAAGTGTATATGAGGAAATACACAATTATTATGAACTATCTGATAGAAACTATATTTGCTTGATCAGTTCCAATGAAGTGCCAACAATCCTCTTCTCTACATCTAGTAGGTACAAGCTCACAGCTTCCACAATCCACTTTCACAACATATCCATATCACACACATCTTTTCAAAGAAAAGATCTTACATATATACCCTACTACATTTTACATGATCAGGTCGGCCAGTTAGGCTTTCCTAATATGAAAATGATTACATAACCCCTTGCTAAGATACACACAGTATCTAAAACAATTATACAACAATTAAGGACTGACATCCTTAATTCATGTTTTTCATTCATAATGCACGCTACATCTCTGAAGTAGGCTTCCAAATAAGTCTTCTCCAGAACACACGCCACAACTGACATCATCCTGCTTCTCGTGACTCACGCAAACCAATGAAAATTCTTCAATACACTAACTTTCATCCCTTAATCTCACATACACTAAATCCATACCGTCTGTAAGATATACCCGAAACACAAACTTACTCTATCAACTTTCACTGCCATAGTCCAGTAACCAGTCTTCACCAAAACATCTGTAAATTATCCAATACACAACATTACATCATGTAATCTTAGATATAAGATCACAACATCTTCCTATACTCTCATCTGACTTCACATGTTTTGAAACATCCATACAGTATCCGTACACTGTAATAACAAGTCTATTTTCCTTATACAAACATATGTTGACATCAGTGATAAAACACGAATGACAATAGTATGAATGTCAATTCCAACACCAAGATAACGTAGTGATTAAACATGTTAAATGCATCATCAATATCCAACACCAAGTGGGATCACGATTGTGGGTATCACATTTATTGTTCTGTCAGTTACATTTTTCTAGTTTTCTATTTCCATTGACAGACATGTGGGATCGCAAGTCCGAACTGTGGGATCGTTGTTTTTTAGTATTTTAGGGATAGTAGGTACAGTTGACAGGAACGTGCATTAAAATTTTAAAATAGAATTAGCATACATCTGATTTGGTGCACTCAAATGAATATTGTATGCCTGACACTTAAATCTTTGGTGCATTAAAAGAAACAAAGGATAAAAAGAACCTCCAGTTTTTTTACACTTCAATTTGGGGTTTAAAAAAGAAGCCACAAAGTCTTGAATGATTAAGGGACAATCAACAATGCAATGAACACTTCAATTTGGTCTTAAAATGAATGCTCACAAATCTTGAATGTAAAGGGAGTAAAATTTCTTGTAAAATCAAACTTTCCCCTTAAAAAATTTTCAAAAGAACCTTACATGTTAATCATGAGTGTTTGATGTCATAGATAGAAAATACTTAGGTAATTAGGTTGTCAATTTAGAAAAAAAAAAAATTGACTTGTTTGGAGGAGTGTTTTTTAATACTTCCTTAGAGCTTTTACTTTCATTGCAAAACCCTTGTTAAATAAGTAACATAAAACAATTAATTTATATATGTGTCCTCTCCCCTCACCTTCGTGGAATTTGGGTGAAGAGAAAGATCAAATTAATTAGTTTTTCTTCTAGCTAGGCCTCTATAGAGGGTGTGCTTCCCCTTAAGAGAATGACCTTAAACCAGTAATTCCCCAATTGATATATAAACAAGGTGTTGATAAAACTCTCACCTTATCCCCTCAAGCTCAGGCAATGCGTATTGGTGGTAGTCTAAGGTAGGTGAATATCCCTATGATTTTGGCATGGTCAACAAGGCTCTTAAGTGAGTCACACACGTACAAACTGATTGGGTGGATGCCATGGAAACAATAAAATCCATTAACTAATAGCCTACTTGATCTACCTCCAAGAGTTTAATAATCTTTGTGAAAGGAGGATAGTAACCTCCCCAAGACACTCACCATATCATGCCATCCTTGAGAATTTAGAGTCGGCTAGTACAAAATTTTTGGACCCATTGTGTGGTCTGCAATGGCCATATTTTGATTATCTCTCAGGTGTGTGCCTAAGTTTGTGAGAAAATGTTTTCAAAGCTATGATGATTCCATAAGATATAATTTCTTGTACGTGTTTTCTATGTTACAAAACCAGTGAAACATCTATTAAACATACACAAACAATAATTTCTGCAAACAAATATTTTGCCAAGTCTGTCCAAAATTTCTAGTCCAAAACCACCAAGTCTCCAAAAAAATTTCATCCTAGTTTCATAATCATTTCCTTCCTATCTTCTTGCATCAGTTTCTTCCAGCATTGTTACTATCATATACCATCATGTCCTCCTTTCCTCCACATATCCTAGGCTAGTAGAGTCATATTAGTCATCCCTCATCCCCCTTTTGTCTTCTTTAGAGTCAATCCTTCCTCCTATCCTGATCTTAATCCAAATCCCATTATGAGCTTATTGTTCATCCTAATATGAGCTTTAGTGTTTCATCCATCTTCATCCTTCATCCCTATCCAACTTGTCAAAAAATCATGTCATAATTCTATTATGATGATTTTGGTCGTCCCACCTTCTCTCCTACTTTATTCCAATCCAATAATGATGAGAGTCTTGTTGATCATGATGAGTGCATTTAAAACCTTAGCAACCTTTCTCCAAACATCCTCAAAAACCCAATCATTCCTCTAAACTATCCCATCATGACTCCATGCATACCCACTAGTACTCCTTATCATACTTTTGACAAGGGAAATCTATTATTGCATTCATTTGCACCTCCTACCTATGTCATACCCACAAATCCCCCTCAAACATCATTCATGCCTACATATTCTCCCATAGTCATATCCCAAACACCATCTTTCCACAATGACCCTTACAAGTACACCTCTAATCCAAATCCATCATCCCATTATCCTCCAAGTCCTCCGATCAACCTTAGTTATCCAATGCATCACCCTAATTCCCCTACTCTTTCCAATCCAATTCCATCCACTCTATCCTACATATCTCATCCATCCTATCTCAAACCACCATCGTCCATTCCCTCCTATGTCACCACACATCCCCTTCCACAATCCACCTACATATCTCAATCCAATTTCATATTCCATACCCTAATCTATCACTCCTCCATCTAGTTCACAAGTCACCTTTATGCCTACTTATGTAAACTATCTTCCATTCCATCTCCTACACACATTTCTACACCATCATTCCTCCAACCAAGTCCAAAATCCATTTCTACACCACCATATGTGGACTATCTTAGCTTCCCACCATCTACACATGATAACTCTTCACCTCAACCTCCAACACGCAATTCTCCAAGGAGTTTCACAATGAAGCCAGCAAAAAATCCCTCTCCTAAAGTTGATGAGTCATGTCATCTCAATACTTCATGTGAAACCAATAGTTATGAGGGTTACAAGTGGTGGTTTTCGTTGCACCAAAAGATCGACCTGTTAATGCCTGATACAACCACTAGACTTATAGAAGACACAGGACGCGGTTAAGCCATGTCATGAATCCCAAGGGAGCACTGACCATTTTTCCAACAATCTCCCCCTTAGTGTTACCCGAGGGGATTCAAACCTATGACCAAGCTCTGATACCACTTGTTACAAGTAGTGGTTGTTGTTGCACCAAAAGATCAACCTGGTAATGCCCGATACAACCACTAGACTTATAGAAGACATAGGAGGTGGTTAATCCATGTCACAAATCCCAAGGGGAGCACTGACCATTTTTATAACAATGAGGCCTTTCCATCTCCCACACCTATCATCCTTCTTCCATCTACCCCACTTATTTATCCTCTTCCATCTCCTAACATCATTGAAACTCTTCCATCCATTGACTCTGTCTAATCCCCATCCTCATCTTCTCCTCCTAGCATTATATAAACCCTATGAAATAAACCTCATGAGTCCACCCTCCTTCCCTCTATCACAATTATATAACCTCACATCCTTCCATCCCCTCAATCTAAAGAGTTCATCCATACACCCCCCATCACACCATCCACACCAATCCATTCAAGTCAATATCTTATCCAAAGAATGTTGAAATATCCATTGACCTGAATGAAGATTGCATCATTCAATGCACAACATCTAAGGTTCCTACCCTCTCACTTACTCCATTTCATAATCCATTATTTCCATTGGCTTCATATCATGATCCTTTGTCATCCAATCCTACAAATCAAGATATACCACCCTGCCTACTCCATCTAAATATCCATTACCATCCACCAATCCCTATCAAGATCATATCATCCCATCTCCTCCACTTCATGATCCTTTAACCCCTATCCCACCACCATCACTATATCCCCTTGGTCCACTTACATTTATCAATGATGGCCCACTTGAAGCGGAAGAATTAAATTTCATATCTATCACCACTACACCTAATAATGAACTCACATATTATTCCCCAAGTAAGAACTATCCTAGCTTGGATCAAATGATTAAGAAATAGAATTATCAAGGTAAAGGATTAGGACCCCGTGAACAAGGTACCCTAGAGCCCATCCATGAAAAAAAATTATCCATGATCTTATAGTCTTGGTTACACATCTGTAAGCATTTCATCCAATAATGTTGGTACAACTAGTGCAAAATCCAAGCATACTTCCAAACCCACCATTGCATCTTCACATCGTTCCTCCAAAACATTTAATGTCAATCCCCCTCCATTATTACAACCTAGGACAACCTACCACATCTCACCTTCATCCTCCAAATCCATTCTAGTTCATTAAATCCCAAAATCTAGTATCACATATCCTCATGTATGAACTATCCTAAGTGGGGGCATATTATTCCTTGTTGACGTATTCCTTGGAGACCCTATCAAATCCATGTTTCCATCTCCCCATCCTTTTTTCAGTTCCATCTCCTCATCCCCAATAATTTCATCTCCCAATCCTTGTCTTCCTTTGTTCCTTCACCCAATTCCTTCCATCCATCACTCCTTGTCTATTAATACTTCCATCTCAAATTCCCCCACGATCTCCTCCATCTTTCCTTAAGCTAGTACTTTCCTTTTCATTGGTATCAATATCTTGGCTGCCCTCATGCATCCAATGTCAATCATTCATATCCCAATGCTCCTACAAATCTACCATCACATGCAAATCCTATACATCTCCTCCAGCTATCCAAAATTGGACATCACTCAACCCATCAAATGACATCCATAGTCTTATTCCCATCCTTGATCACAATCCAATCATCATCATTGGGATGCATCCTTCCTAATCCTTGTGTTTGTTTGGGATATATCCTTCCCAAATCATCAAAACTCTACCCATCATGCATATATTTTAATCATCATATTCATCCTTCAATCCCATGTACTTCTTGTAACTAGTGTCTTGTACATAGCACCAGTCATGTCTCCACCTAGGCTCATTTGTATGTATGTATTCAGGTACCATACTTTGTGTCATCCAATCCTTGTGTCATCATGGTACTTGTCCCTATCTATCGTGTGCTTCAGAAATCATCCCCAAGTCTCTTTGAGATTCAAGTGTCTTTCCTGTCTCGTCATAAGAATCCTAGTCTTACAATCCATCATCGGTCTTTGCAAGATGTATCCTTCCTCATATCAAACCAATCAAATCAATCATCATCCATCATCGTCCCTATGGAAAAATTCATGTGAGACACTTGTTATTTCTTTGGTACTTTTGGATCTTTGTTTATCTTTTATCTTGAGCTTCCTTGGTCCACCTCGTCATGGTCGCCACGATCCTTTATATCATGGTGTGTTGTGAATGGTGGACCTTGGGGCAAGGTGTTGATCTTTTTTGTTTGACAGTCAATCAGATATGAACCTTGCATATTCAAACATGTGATCCCCTTGTGGTCACATGGTGCACTAAGTAAATATCATTTTCTTCTGGGTTCCACAACATCATTTCCACCTAGATTCCCTTTTGAATCAGGCGTGATGTTGGAGAAATCCTTGCATGTTTTTTGAGTCAATCTCATGAAACATCTTTGACAAGGCCTTGAGTTCCTAGTAACCTCGGTAGGTCTTGGATATTGCTACATCAAATAAGTGCTCATGAATACATGACATGTCTTATTTGGGAGGTGCCATCTCAAGATTCTTATCTCTCCATCCACTTATCATTCACTCATCCTGCATGCATCCTCTCATCCATTTCGAGAGTACACCCATATTCTCTTCAATCTGTGTGTCCTCTCGAGGGGGCATCCCCATCCTCATCTCCTATCAATCATTTATCATAGTTACTCTTCTAATTGACTAGGGTACCTTTTTTAATTCAACCATTTCTTTCTAGCTCTATGTTTTACTTTTCTTTAAAATGATGATACTATTTAACACCATTTCAAAGAGGGGAAAAATGTAGACACCTAAATTTTATTAAATGATTTTAATTAAATTTAGTCATCTTACTCTCATTATTAATTAAATAATCATGCATTATTTAATTGTTTAATTTCATCCCCCTAGTTAATTAATCATCTATAATCCAATTAATCTAATGGCAACCCATAACCATTTAATTAATAAAATTATTTTCCTCTATTAATTTAACTAAATATATTTAACTATTTAAATTAATTCATAAATCTCTTTCCTCCCACTTGGAATTAAATAATACATTTAATTCATTAGAGCACATGGCTCCTAACTTTAATCCCAACCTAACCCTTGACTTGACCCTTGACCCTTGACCCTTGACCCGTGATCTTCACTCAACTCAACCCATTCACACATACTAATCATTTTTAATTAGCTAATAACCTATGATTAGATAATCTAACCCTCCACTCATTCTTTCTCCTCCCATCACATCCTCCTAATTCTCCCACTTGCCTCCTAATCCAACTTAATCACCCACTAAACATTTGCACAATTCTAATCAAATGGATTAGAAAATCCAAATCAACTCTCTTGTCACATCCTCACATCTCCCAACCCCCAAACCTCATGTCAACCTTAATTCTCTACAAATCTCTTACACACTCCATCCATCTCTTACACTTTTGTCCCCTCTCACATCTCCCAAAATGGTCACATTTCCTCATTCTTCCAAGCCTCTATCCTTATGACACATGTCACAATGAGAGACATTTGAGAAAGCACAATCCATGTGCTCCCACTCAAATGCATCTTAACCCTCCCTCAAGTTTTCATCTTGACCATTCATTCCACCTCTTTTAGACCTATAAATTAGGCCCTTCACTCATTAATTTCCATCCACCATTATATGCATTGTTATCATGCTAAATTGCCTCCAAATACATAGCATAAGCAACCGTATAATGCCAAAATCCTCCCAAACCATTGAAGCTTGAGCACTATCATTGGGCACACATCCAAATTCATTGGACACATCTACTCATCAAGGAAATATTCTTGAGATGTTTGAGGTTTGTATTCACTTTGGTTTTGTAGGATTTTCTTTGTCTAATCTATATGTTACATTGATATTGTGTAGTTGAATGTTTTATTAGCTTAATCCATTTGTAGGCTAACATTTCTTTGTATGCAGTAATATATCTTACCAAGGGATTGGTTAAGTGTCAATTTATAAAACTCGTTGATCCAAAATTATTCCTGTCAAATTTTCAACTTCCTTATTCCTCACAAAATTCATTACAGGTACTGGCCCACTTAATCCTAACCTAGTAACAACTTTTGCAGCTTCCTTTGTGATCTGATAAAAACCAAATGCACTAACTCTACAATCAATTGTGAAATTTCTTTCAAGATAGAGACTTCAAAATTCTTTATCTTTATGTGATCATGTACTCTTTAATGTTCTCACTAATAATTTTGTAGATATCTTCCAAACAAATTACCCTAGCTAGTAGCAAAGAAAATCCACCTACATAATCATTTCTTAATGATTCTTTCATGAATTTCTTGAATTCAGGCTTAGGTTCAGCTTGACAACTTAAATACTTGCTAGTAGTCATGAGATAGAAATCTATAAATACCTTTTGTATGTTTGTTGACAATTTTTACCTAATTTATTACTTCTTCTTCACACTCCTCATATTTCTAAATTTGTAGATAACAAAATGAGCATTGAAAATAGTTATATAGGTGTTCTCCAATTTTCACTACAACTCAATCAGGTAGATATGGAGGTGTGTTTTAGCTTGACTAAGAGGTATATATTTTTGTATGCTATATTACTCATTCATGAATAATATGTTATTAATGATTTCTAGTTCAATACAAGTACAAACAAGAAAGAAATCAAAATGTTGAAGAGAAATCAAATGAATACTTCCCACACAAGCCTTGGGAATGACTAAAATATACATTATGGAAAATAAATTTACAAATACATAAATAACATATAAATAGAGGAGGGGACCCAACATTGTCTAATGAATGAAAAATCCCATCTTGCAAGTATTGGATCCTCAACTCCTTTCTACATAGAATTCTTTCCATGTCTAGATTACTGAGAAAGAGAGAGAGAGAGAGAGAGAGAGAGAGAGAGAGAGAGAGGGGGGGGGTAAGATCTCAAGGATTCTCATCAATTTATATGCAATATCTATAAATGTAGGGGGGTTCGATCTCAGGGATTCTCATCAATTTATATGCAATATCTATAAATGTAGATTTAGTTTCATAATGTATGAATAAAAGTGAAGAAAACATAAAAGTACAATTAGAACTTCATCATTTTTATCTAATGAGTTTGTTCAATGTGCAAGTTCAAGTATCATTGTTCATAATTGAAAATATTAATTTGGTATCATAACATTATAGCATGTGGGATAAATTGGGATCCCACAAGGGTTGAGCCCAACATGTTGTTATTCTCATTCAAACAGGGTTAATGATCACAAGGTGTGAAAATCCCTGCATCAAACATCCCATTATGGTCCAATTAGGAAGATGTACATCATTTTTAACAGAGAATATTTTGATTCACTATTAAAAATAAAGAGTGTCTCCTTAATGGGATCATAGTGATGTGGAGGATGCAGTCACCCTGTTATGGATGACCATGTTCCTGGGTAGTCAGAACATAAGCACATGTCATATGACTATTTTTTAATGTCATGCAAACACAAATATGTTGCTACAGGGTTACACCACACAAATTTAGGGTACACAATAATGGCCTAGCAAAGGTAATTAAGGAGGACAAAAAAAAGATGCTAATTAATAACATGCATTATGTAAAGCATACCAATGTAGTCATAAATGACACAATGGGTAAGTTCATCAAAAGCAAAAACCTATGAATCAGGAAATAATGAATTTCAATCACCATGAACATAAGAAAAAGGAAGATTTAGGATAGTATTATGGAACAAGGATATCATCTTGAAGGGATGGAGCACTAATCAAAAGAAAAATGTATTCACATTCAAAAGAACTAACAGAGAACATTTAGTTAAGAGGCAATCATTATGATCAAGTTGATCAGAGCCTAGAGAATCTACGCTAAAGTTTTGAAGACATTTAGAATAATGGCATCTATAAAATGGTATTAGATATGGAGAACAACCATAAATATCAACAAATGATTAAGGAGAAACAATATAGAAAATAAAGTAAAAAGAAATCCTTGAAGACATGCCATTAGGATGTTGTGATGTAAAGAAGAACATAATGCACAATAGGAATACCCATTTCATTTAAAAGGTACATTCATAAAGATGAAGAGTAAAATTGTTATGCAAAAGTCAATGATCCCAAAGACAAAGATGTAAGAAGACTATTACAACAATCATAGGCAATGATCAAGGCAATGGTCAGATCCAACATGAAAATAGAGTAGGAACAATCAAGTCTTGAGCCATAGTGACATAGGAGAATCACATCAATTATCGAGATAAATATATTGTAGATAGCTACAACAAGAGCACAATACTCTACAATATTATCAGAGCTAAAGAATAAATTATCAAACCATAAACTTACATAGCAGACCAATGACATCAATGGTCACATTTCTATCAAGGTTGATAGTCAAAAGAAAGAGGGAAGATGCTTTAATAAAAGAAACCAATAAATCATGATGCACACACCGTGATGAAATTTCAAACCAAATGGTGGATAACTAATATATAGTAGAAGTAAATAAATATGAACAACATACAAACATTAATGAAATAACACCAAATCAATGATGAGGGACAAAGAAGGGAAAAATTGAAAATCGTGGAGGAAGTAAACATGGCACAAAGAATAGAGCATGAAAGAGATCTTATATCAGTCAAATAGAGTTGATAACAATGGTTGTCATGTTGTGAAAGAACAATGATTAAATCTGATAAACTATGCCATATGAATGTTAACAGTGGAAAGCTACAAAGCAAAAATGGAATAGTGGCAGTCATAAATACAAGGTAAAAATGTTAGTGATATTTAGTGTATAACCAATCACGTGGAAAGGAAAAAAGACATAATGTGGCAGAGAAATCCAGGGATGTAAGGATAGTACAATCACAAGTAGAGAAGGTGCCATCATAAGATAGCTACACCAAATATTGTTGTCAAAACTAAAAGAATTTTCCTAAGGCAAAGAATGAAAATGTCAAGATCTATAAGCTCAATTGATAGCACAAGAGAGATAGGCAAAATGATATGATCAATTGAGTGGTTCAATAATGATCAAATAATAATTGATACAATTGATCCAATTGATAAATACAAAGTAGATGTGCCTAAATATATAGGCAATGCATGATAACTAGGAGTGATGCGAGAGATAACCTATCAGTCACACAAGGTGGAATCACATATCCACCAAAGGTGGATCATCCTCTATTGTACAACAAAGTATGTGCAACATGTGCAACAATGAGAGGATGATAGTGATAGGAGCACTAAAGGTTGATCTAACACATAAAGTGGAAATGAGATAAGAAGTATCACCACCTAAAGTGGAGTTATCCTACACCATGTGCTAAAATGAGATTCAAACTCTTAGGTGTCTCAATGACAAACTACTATGTAACGCATTATCCTAAGTAAACTTAAGTAAAGTGTAATTAAGAATATTTAATTACACCAACACCCCCTCGTAAGTGCAACTTAGGGGAGTGCACTTAAGCTCACAAAGCTAGATGACAATGAAAGATGGGTCCCAACTACTAGGCCATGTTAGGTACCCATGTACAATATGCAAGAGCAAAAGAAATGCAATGAAATGTCTCATAAAGCAGAGAAAGAGGGAAAACCTCATGGGAAAACCCCTCTCCCAAAAATAGAGATGAAAACAAACAATATGCATGGATGAATAGAGTAATCAAGACCCCCCATTACATCCTAATAACCACACACCAATCACAATGGACGCATATACGCTAGAGCTCCTAATGTATGAACATGGGCTCTAATACTAGATGCAATACCCTGCCAAGGAACCCTTGAAACATAAGGTCAAAAGTGCATCGGTATATTTTTTTGCATAACATTAAAAGTGCACAGTAAAGATATAAAAGCATAAACAACTATACAATAACAATGATTGCTTCACAATTATGCACAATTGGAAGCCTTCACACACCTCCAAGGGTTCCAAGGCAACCCCAAACATGCAATCGGAATAAAATGCACACGTTCACTAAGTTGTTGATGCAAGAGCATCCTAGGGTAGATGGCAATCCTGCATGTTGGAATGTTTTGTCCCTGTGTTGCTCGGTTACAGTGTTGACCGAGGGGCTCAGTCGTAGGAGTATTACTCAGTTGCAGTACTCAGTTGTTGTTCCTTCAGCGACTCGGTAGCTGAAGGAACTTGGAAAAATTTTGGTGCTCAACAAAACTTGTGCTCAGGTATGCTTGTGGTGCTTGGTCGATGTGCTTGCTCGGTGATGCCTAGCATGCTCGGTTGTTTTCATTAATGCTTGGTAGTTTGGCTTACCGAATGAAGTTCTTGTGGATTTGGTGGGACGACTTGATGTATTTAATGTGGGTAGCTTGTGTTGCATTCTCCTAGGTAGATCTCGTGGCTAACATGGAGAATTATTGTTTGTAAGGCTATATGACAGCCGACTTGTATTGCATTTAATATTTGTTGTTTTAGGAGCCGACTTGGGCTTAGGAGTTATTTATTTCTTCTAGCTAACTTGTGGCTGAAGTAGTATTTAAGAAAGGTCTGGGTAATTGTTGTAAGCAGTGAGGTAGTGAGAAAAGGAGTAGAGATTCAAGTTAGGAATTTGAAGCTGAGACTTGGTGAGCAGAGCTAGTGGTTGAGGCTTAGGAACAAGAAGATTGCTTGGTGGCTTGCGAGCACAAGTTTAGATCTTGTTGGATGTTTCTACCAGATTGTTGTACCTTGTTGTTATAGATCTGGCTAGCTAGGGTTAGGGTTTGAATTGGATATTGAGAGATCTTGCAGAACTATTACTTGCTTTGTAATTGGTCGTAACCGGGAAGGCCTTACAGCCCGACACATTGCATGTAATTAGTTATTTTATGAATAAAGAATTCAGATTGTTGTAGATCTTGTTTTGTTGTTGGATTCCTTTATGTGGTTGTATAGTTGGGGGCTTGGACATCTCCTTTGGGGATTCTCTCAACCTTGCACTACGTCAGGTGGTATCAGAGCTTGAAGTTCTTGAGTGTGTGGATAGATCGTCGAAGTTGAGGCAATTTACACCTAGACCTTGGGTTGGTGGTTTGTTGCCTTGGGTTTTCAAAGATCTTGAAGATGCCTCCGAGAAGATTGGACCCTAGGGCGATTGTAGATCTCTATGATATTGTGGAATCTAGGATTACAGAGAATGTTAAAGTTGATTTCAGATCTGAGACAGAATTAATGAAGAATGACATGATCGTTGAGATCATGAGGGCTATTGTCGGTATGATGAGGAATGCGAGCACTGAGGATGGCTATGAAGAAGTTGTTGAAGACTTTGAAGCTGCTGGATCTAGTGGAGATGACAGAACCGATCAGAGGGACAAATCTGGTGAAGACAGAACTGGTCGATTGCAGAAATCTGGAGCTCGATTAAGTGTTGGTTGCCGAATGGAAGTTCCTAACTTCTCTGGTACTTTGAGACCTGAGGACTTGATTGCTTGGATTGGTGAGTTACAAGACTTCTTTGAGCTTGAAGAAACTAAAGATCCTCTTAGAAAGAGGTTGGCATAGACTAAGTTGAAAGGACATGCTACTCTTTGGTGGAAAGAATTGCAGAGGGAAAGAGAAGATGGAAGTGAAATGAAGATCAATCGGTGGAGGTTGATGGTGGAGAAATTGAAAGCTAAGTTCATCCCTGTCGACTATGAACTTGAATTGTTTAAGAAGTTGCAGAATTTGAAGCAAAAAGAATTGACTATTGAAGACTATACTGAGGAGTTCTATAAGTTGACTATTCGGTCTAGACACAGAGAACTTGATAAGGAAAAGGTAGCTCGGTATGTGAATGGATGGAGATTCAATATTCAGGATGAGATTGGTATGCTGAAGATTGATTCGATAGAGGATGCTTATCAGTATGCCCTAAAGGCAGAAGATAAGTTAAAGAGGAGACAACATGGTAATTCTCGAGGGAAGGAAAAGCAAGATCACTCAGTGAAGGATAAGCCTACAACTGAAGATGAACCAAAACCTGTTGAGCCGAAGAAGAGGACATGTAAGGTTTCCTTTAAGGGTACTTGTTTTCATTTTGGCGAAGGACATAGATCTTATGAATGTTCCCAGAAGGCTGGTGATCGAAGAACTGTTGTGGTGAATGAGAACATGTTGAATGAACCTGAGGTAGAGTCAAAAAACTTGTTGGTTCGAAGAACATTGCTCGGTACTAAGGTGGAACCTTGTCAGAGGAGTAACTTGTTTAGAACTCGGTGCAAGTCAAGAGATAAACTTTGTAATGTGATTGTGGATGGTGGTAGTACGAATAACCTTGTAGCTAAGGAGATGGTTCAGAAACTTGGTTTGAAGAGAGTGAGACATCATTGTCCTTATAGGATTGGTTGGTTGCAAGATGTTCATGCTTTGGAAGTGAGGGAGCAATGTCTTGTTGATTTTCAGATTGACCAATTTAAGGATCAAGTGTTGTGTGATATTGTGGACATGAATAGTTATCACATATTGCTCGATAGACCTTGGCAGTATAATTGCAGAACTATTACTTGCTTTGTAATTGGTCATAATTGGGAAGGCCTTACAGCCTAGCACATTGCATGTAATCAATTATTTTATGAATAAAGAATTCAGATTGTTGCAAATCTTGTTTTGTTGTTGGGTTCCTTTATGTGGTTGTTTAGTTGGGGGCTTGCACATCTCCTTTGGGGATTCTTTTGGCCTTGCACTGCATCAGTTATCTTACAAGGGCTTGGACAATGTCCAATGAGCCACAATATACTAAGGCAGAAAATAAATCATGGTATCCAATAGAGGAGACTAGGTCAATCCTCTAAATCCATCTAAACAAATATTCATTTTAAGCACTACTAGAAATATTTTTCTACGATGATTAAGCATGCAATTTTCATTTACTAGGCTATAAAACCATCTAAGAATCATCCAAGAAACAAACTCAATCTACTCAACATTCAAAAACTAAGTTAAGAAACCAAATAAAGCGTAGACGTTGGGACAAGAAAAGATGTTGAGCCATGTAGGTGTCAATCTACAAACGCAGATGTCGATCCATAGAAATTGCCTTTTGACTATAGTGTCTCAATCTAGTGGCGTAGAGACACTGAGTTGCAAATAAAGACCCCAAAGAACGCAGGCACTAGTTCATTGAACATAGACACCAATTGAAAGTTGACAATATTTTTGTGACAAAAAAGTCTCAAACCAGTGACATGGAGACACTAATCTACAGGTGGAGGCATCGATTAGTGCACATGTCAAAATGCAGGCACAAAGTCCAATCTGAAAGGCCCTTCTAAACACTTCAGAGAATTTGACAAAAACCTATGGCAACTCAAATGTATAGCTAAAATGCAACTAGCTCCACATCGAGGAGTACCAAATACTCATAGTCGAGGCTAAATTCACTTGATATAATCAATCTAATCATAATTACATTATCCAACAAGACATGATAAAATAGAGATACAAGCCCTGAAAGGAAATACAAAAGGATATAATTGAGCACAACATGCTCGATACTAAAGCCACTAGATCTAGTCCACCACCTATACAATGGTCCCAAATAGTAACATGTCATGTCATCAACCATGTGGTACCCTTGGGCCCACCCCACCATGCTCACAAAGATAGTCACACAACCCAAACAAACACAATGCACACAAGCAAACAAGGCTAACACTCACACCATATCATCAGTGGGAATATCATCACATATCACATAATGGCCCATGCATCTTCAGGAACCCTTCTATCATCAAGGATGCCCTATTGAGCCATCAATCGCGTCCACAGATGGCCAGGCTAAATTCTATCATTGATCAATGTACTTAGATGGCCAAATACTATATCTTCAATCAATATCCTCAGGACAACCAGATATACAATGTGCCTTAGATCTATGTCCTCGGACGGCCAAGCTAAATCATACCTTTGGTCTACGTCATCAAGACAGCCAAGTTGAGACCATATCTTCAATTTGCATTCTCTAGACAACCAGATACTATGCCTTCAATCAATGCCCTCAGGAAGCGAGGTAGAGTCTTACGTCTTGTTATTATTTTTTCTCCATTCATATATTTAGTTATTATTTTTATTAAGAACTCGTCCATGGATTACCCTAGTGACCACTTTAGGTCCTAGCTCGCCATGGAGATCCACTCCGCTCCTCTACTCATACACCAACAAGGTCATCCAATTACAACAACAAGACATAATGCAAAACAATGAATCAAGAAAGCATAAAGCAATGAAAGACCCAAAGTCATAAAATCACCATGAAGCATGGTTTACTAAATTGGTCTCAAACCAAGAGTACGACTTGTTGGGTATCTTCTTAATTTTCTAAATTTCTTGTCCAACTTTCGGTTCTTGCTTCCTTTTTCTAATCTTGTGGTTATAGATGTCAGAATGTTTTCAAAATTTTGTCACAAACTTGTTAGAATTTCTTGTCTTAGGTCTTGTTCTTGAGAAGGCACAAATTCTTCAAAATATAAAACCCTAAAACTTGGCCATTTTTAAATAAGCCCTAAGCCGTTCTCTTAGCTTTCTATTTGAAGGTTACTTTTTGAAAGTTCACTTAAGTTCATGTTGAGAGCACGTGCTTTAAATATCCTTTTCTTTGAGTCAAGAAGCCCATTGATTTAATTATTTTATCCTATGTCCGTGGTGCTTAGAAATTTTGCAAAATGGCGGTGTTTTAAAGTCTTGTCGTATGGTCGCATAGGCTTGTTAAAGCCTTATGCGACTATGCGACTAAGTCTTAATCTTGCGATTATTGAAGTGGCAAGTGGTGGGACCATGGGTGAAGGTGCTCAGCCAATAGTATTTTAATGGCTGGTGGTTTCTTAAAGGTTGGCGGTGTTTTAAAACATAGTCGCATGGTCGCATAAGCCTTCAACAAGCTTATGCGACCATACGACTGAGCTTCGTGCTTAACTTTGAGTGCTAGCAGATAAAGTTTGGAGGCTAGTCGCATGGTCATGTTAACCTCTAACAGGCCCATGCGATCATGCGACAAGGTGACATGTGGCGTTCCTGTGAGGTGGCGGTCTGGTTCAGTTCGGTTGCCCAGGTGGATATGCGAGCCAACCAAACAGTGCCAAGTGGCAAAGGTCAAATGTGGTGTCCAACTAGATGGTGAGGTGGCAAGGAGGTGATTTGTTGGACCAGTCTGAATGTGCCATGTGGCACATGTGGGACCCGCCCATTTTTAAAATCTATATGCAGAGATTTTTAAACAAATTCATAAAGTTCAAACTATGTCAAAAATTCGAAATTTAAATGTGACAATTGCTTGGGAGCTGAAATTTGAAAATGATGCTGAGGACTCAATTTTTGTCCGAAATATAAAGTGTTATATACCGTTGGAATCAGGAGAAGCTGAAGAATCCATTTTTTGGATTAGTTTGTTGAAAGAAGAATGTCAGGGAAAGCAGTAACAAGAAACAACAACTCAGATCAAATTCGGTTAAAGAAGTGAGAGGATCAAATCATATTTTTGGTTTGGAGAGAATCATTTCAGTTGAAGAGAGGATTGTAGTTCAAAGGCAATTGTAGAGGAAGGGGATGTTTTGGGAAATTGATAGGTGTCTGTTGTTGGAAACTGGCTTTCCCCTTTCCTCCTATATCTTGTATTTTCTCTCACTTTGTAAAGGATGTTGGAATTAATGCTGCAGGGCAGCTCCCAGACTTGGATTTTTGTTTCCTGTGTTTCTTTGTTTTAGAAGTGTACAGTTCCAGATGATTTTAATAAAAATAAAGGAATCCCGATTCAGTTTATGTTTGATGTCTTTGTGTTCATAATTTGAATTCTTGTGTATTGATTTGTAAGGCATGTCGGTATACCAGTTACAAGGTACCTGCGGGTTTGAATTCGAGTGTCTTTCAAGGAGGGAGTAAGTCTCGGTTTCAAGTTCTGAGAATTCTAGATTTGTATACGAATTTGATGTCCAAGAACTGGAGTGAAAAGAATGGTTTGTAAGGCATCCCATTCGGGTTTTTGAGTTGGAGTTATGGTTTTCTAGGAATGTATGTTTGTATGACTCTGTTGCCCAATGAACAAGGCACTGATCCTGGTTTGCTTTGCAGTTTTCATCATCAGATCTTTAAATCATTTCCATCTTTAATTTCATGTTTCGGAAGCATTCATGTTTATGTCTTGTGTTCCCTGAATACAAGTATTGTTAGTGATTCTTTGAAGAAATGAATCCATGGGTTAACCTGCCCGAGTTCAAAGCTCGAAGAGAAGAAGGAGTTTATCCTTATTGTCAGATTTGCCATTTTCCTAGTTCTTAGCGGATCATACAGGTGGGACCCTGTATAAGACTAGTTGAGTTGAACTCCCATGTTTTATAAGTCTAAGAACTATCCACTGATTTTCACATCTGCATAAAGGGTCTTAGCTAGTAAGTTATATGTATGCAGATCTTATCATGTTTTAGGTGCACCCGCCTGAGTGTGTGGAACTCGAAGCAGAAGGAGGATCAAATCCTTTTCTTGCCCCTTAGTTTGCATGAACAAGTAGATTTATGTTACTAGACAAAGATCCCCGGGTCTGGTTTTCATATTTCTCTTTTAGAGTTGAGGGATACAAGAAAAATCACTAACACGACTCTCAAGGATCCCATCAAGAAAGCATAACTCAATTACGCTATGGTTGTAGTCTCAAACACAAGGCATCGATAAATCAAAATGCAATCTCAAATCAAGCATAATTTCACAAGATAAAACAATTACTAGCAACAACTAGCAAGGCTCGCAAACACACTCAACCAACATAAAATTGAGAGTTTGGATAGCAGTAGTTCACAACCGAAATTTTCTCAGTTAATCCTAACCTTACGAACAAACCACAAACATGGAAAATATCCAAATTCAAAACTCGCATTATGCCAAACATGGCTAAAACCCAATTTTGGAGGCCACACAAATTGAGGACCTCCTGAAAATGCTCAAAAATCAAACTTAGAATCTTGTGATTTTAGGAAAACTCATTGGTTCCCACATGCACAACATTCTAAAAATCTGAAAAAAAATCTCATTTCAATCTCACATGGAAAACCAGGCAGCATAACAATATGAAAATTCACATTCCAAATACAAAAACCACCCAAATTACACAAAAGCCCATACAAACACCAATTCAATTCAAATAAGTGGGGGATAACTATCATCTCATCCCACAAACAAATTGCAACAAAGAGAAAAGAAACAAAGAACAAAGTAAGATATGTTGGAGAAAACCCCAAAAATAGAAGTCTTTCAAATCACCATGAAATCAAAAAAGGTCACTAGCAAAATACAACAATTCCAGCACGAATCAAACGAGATGGAGTAGTATTGGAATGGGTGACCTCCCAGGAAGTCTCGATGCTTCACCTCTATGAGCATCACCTAGATGCAATGAGTCCTAAGTGTTCCATACATTCTGATCATGAGAGATGGGTTCGTGTGAATCACTACTCATGAAACATGGGTCAATGAGTTTGACTCAAAAAACTACACAATTGAATCCTAATAGAAATATCACAATTTGACTTGTTGTGGAAAATATCTCCTACTTATCAATTGATAAGCTTAAGAGACTTTCTAATGAATAGTTCATAAGGCACGACGCTTGCTCAAGGTTTTGCAAATAAGGTTGTAAGTAGAGTGGGTTTAACCATTGAGGAAACTTCGTAGTTAAGCGCGCTTGAGATGGAGTAGTACTAGGATGGGTGACCTCCCGGGAAGTCTTAGTTCTTCACCTCTATGAGCATCACCTAGATGCAATGAATGCTAAGTGTTCCATTCATTCTCATGTGAGATGGGTTCGTGTGAATCACTACTCATGAAACATGGGTCAATGAGTTTGACTCAAAAAACTACGCAGTTGAATCCTGATAGCAATATCACAATCACTGTTTTCAAACCACAGTAAATTGGAAATGGCTGGCAACATACACATGGCAGCACCAGCTCTAATAACATCTTGATTTTGGAACAGAATAGCTAAAACACTTGTTGTTAACCTATCTTCCACCAACATCTGAAACCAACAAACAACAAAAAATAAAAATCATTCTATATCATAAGTCAGCAATAGTTTCCATTAAACAACATAAAAAATAAAATCTTAATAGAATGTAAATGATATTAAATGAGAAAAACTCTTATGATAAAAATTCAAATTGACTACATATTTATACTTCAACAACAATAGAATAACGGCAACCTCGACCAGAGAGTAATAATCACACACAAAGCATACATACCAGGAACACAAAACAAGCACAAATAAAGAAGGCATAACGGACCACAGTAAATCATTAATGAAAGAAAAGAAATTATGTAGAAGCAGAGGTCATACTTGTAATGCATTTGGAGAAATTTTTGTCAGCTATTTTTCCATAATAGCAGCTATGGTTGCATCCTGATAAGAAGAAATAAGTGATATAAACCATAGGGTAACTGTTCCTAAGAAAATGGATGCTCAATCATGCATACAGAAAATTTATTCAATGTTCTCTGCTTGTGTGCTTTAGCAGTACAAATAAGAAGAGCAGGCTAGACTCTACATAACCTCAAAAGAACTTCAATTGTGAGCAAAGTCCATGTGGACAAGCATTTCATCAATGGCTCCAAGCTGTAATATGATTCATCAGGTATTGCCCATAGAGGAAAGCTAGAATAGAAGTTACAACTTGTTTTGCTCAAGCAATTATGGCAAGTTCTTCTAAAGCATCTAATGATTTTGCATCCTCTAAATCTGCAGAAGCTAATATATTCATCCATGAAACAACAGTGAATAGTCTCAACAAGCATATCTTCAACTGGCATGTGAGTCAATAATTAGGCAAGTGCACCTACTATACCTTCCCATTCCACTTTAATGCTGTCTTTGTCTTTCATTATACTCAGGCAGGGTTCAGTAGGTTGCCCTTACATAAACTCTTTTTTATGTAACTTGGAACTACCAAAGCTCTCCTTCCACTTTTTTGTTTGGATAGAAGTACCCATTACGCACCAGATGCCTCTGCATGTGCAAAGATTAATTTTCAGGACCTACAAGTTTCAGGTGTTGAAGATAACTAGAACCAAGAACCTCGGTACAACTAGTATCACAAATTATTCATTAATGGTTGTAGTAGCCAAAACCCTTCCTCCAAAGTACCTGCAACAGCAAAAAAACAATTAACTTTGTTTCATTTAATGGACAAAGACAACTCCACCACTCAAAACAAAATGATTAATCTTGCTTAAAAAGATATCAAATGTGCTTGAATAGTTTTTAAAGCTACTAAAAAGTAAAAGAATTATCATAACAAAGAGTGTAGCTAAAAGTTCACAAATTTTCATTTGCAAACATAATCAATTTGTGTAGTCAATCAACAGAGAAATTCAGAGTTTCAAACAGAATTTGAAGATTCAAAAAGGATCTACCTATCTTCACAAGATTGTAATTTTACTCTCTTGTAATACTAATAACGATTGGACATTCAAAATAGGACAAAAAAATAAGAGTTAAGTGTAACAATCTGACTGCATTCTATAAGCTTAAGGATTTCAGGCCAACATAAAGAAATATAGTGGCACATTTATAGGTCATTTAAATTAAAAGGTGACAGATAGATTAAATTGCTAATAAATTAATCTTTTGACTTGTATATTACACAACTAGCTTTATGCATGCTGGCGTTGTGAAACATGTAATATTGAATTGAAATCATTTTCAGACTGTGAATGTCTACTTAAAGGTCGTTCCAAAAATAATACTACAGATACTATCCCATAGGAGTCTACCGGTCTAATTTTGCCTGCATTGGAGTCCCACGCAATACTAGAAACATGAAAATATCAATAATTCAAATCTTGAGCTTAAAATCCAAAACAACTTTTCTTTTTGCCTTTGGGCATAGAGTACCTTTATTGAAGAAGGCCTCAAACTTTGCAGCAACTGCTCACTGCCATATCTGTTAGGGAATATATTTTTAATGTTTGCTTCCATGTAGTGTTTTACACAAGAAATTTGCTACAGATTATCTCGTACAGTCCAGAAAAAACTGTAACAGGAACATAGAATAGTTTTTTTCCTAGGATCGTCCTACCATAAATTTCTCGTAAATTTTCTCACTATAACCAGCTAAGAAAGTTATGGCAGAGCACGTCCATGAGTTCCTGGCCTTATTATGAAGCCAGATATTACAATGCACATTACCACATATGCTCTTCTCAGCTAAGAAGTTTGACTGCAACAAAAATGTCATGACACCCATTAAATCTGTGCTCAAAATTCAATTTGCAAATTATATAGAAAATATGTAACAGACCACATCAGCGTCCCTGGAACTGCATAATTATAGCCAGTGTGAATTATTCCACAAATTTTGTAATGTTTGAGTAAGATAGTCACTGTCTACTTTTTCATGCTTGTACCTGTGCTGCAGCTGCTCCCACAAACTAAGAATAACACTCTCAGTGATAAATATCTTTGTCTGAACCTGCTGTACTACCAAATCACGATGTGATCCTGAATAGATTGAGTTTGTTTCTGAGCTTCTGCAGACCCAGACGTTAGCAGTCCAAGCAAAGGATGCATGCATCCTCCTAGCAACACTTTCACTCTTAAGTCTTTCTCATCACATGAAATCCATAAGGTTAAACCTGCATTGACCTTTGCAACAGGAGTTCTAGGCTTGACATCCTTGCTAGACTTACCAAGATCCAATAGTCATTCTATTGCCAACTCTTTTTCAATTGGTGTTGATCTGTTTACCTGCAAATGCTCAATAAATTGAATTGTAGTTGCCCATATATTATCTGCATCTTCCATCCCTGGTATTCCGATCAAGTCTCTAGAAAACAATTATCTTAAAATAAATATACAGAAAAAGAAAATTGAAACCCGCAAAGTTAGATTTGATGCCATTGGGTATCATTTATCTCCAACTGACCAAATGGTATCTAGTAATAGCAATATTTCTGATACAATTTTCCCCTGATAGACAAATTCGAAAAAATATGCTCCAAATCACATCAACATCTTCAGAACTGTATCATGATGGCCACTGTATAAATTATTGCACTAATTTTGTAATGCTCCAATGAGATGGTCATTGACTATTTCATGCTTGTACCTAAGGTTTAGCTGCTCACACAAACTAGGAATAATACCCTAAACTATAAATGTCTTCATCTCAACCTGCTCTGCAATTAAAAGACCATTCGATCCTGCATAAATTGCCTGTGTTTCTGGTTTCTGAGCCTCTATAGAGCCAGAGATTAGTAATCCAGGGAGAGGAGTTATGCATCATCCTAGCAACACTTTCACTCTTAACTCTTTCTCATAACACAATCCCCAAGATTAAGCTGCATTGACCTTTGCAACTCTAGTTTCACAATTATTTAGTGTCACGAGCAAAGTTATTGCTTCTGAATGAGAAGCTATTGCATTTTTTACATTCTTTCTAAATTTAGGAAGATATAACATTCCTCTTGTTATCAACTCTTTTTCAATTGATGTGGATGTGTTAACCTGGAAATGCTCAATAAATTGAGCTATAGTTGTCCATATGCCATCTAGATCTTTCATTCCTGCTAATCCATTCAGGTCTTTGGAAAACAAGTATCTTAAAATAAATATATAGAATAAAGAAATTAAAATATACAAAGTTGAATTTGATGTCTCTGGGTGTCATTATCTCAAATTGAAGAAATCATATATAGCACTATTTTCTATTAAAAAATTCCCTTGATAGATAAATTATGAAAAATATGTCCCAGATCACATTAATGTCTATGGAACTCCATCATCATGACCAGTGTGTGAATTACTGCATAAATTTAGTAATGCTCCACTAACATGGTCAAATGATTACTTTTTTATGCCTGTACCTGAGCTACAATTGCTCCCACAAACTAAGAATAATACCCTCAGTCATATATATCCTCATCCCAACCTGCTCTGCTACCTGTTGATGTGAGTTATGTTCCCCTACAACATACAGGATAGAACATTCAATGTCTCAGGATGAAACACTGATTATTGAATCCTCTCTTGGACAAAGACACCAATTATGCTAAGACTGCAATGAAAGATCATAAGGTGATGAAACACTGATTATTGAATCCTCTCTTGGACAAAGACACCAATTATGCTAAGGCTGCAATGAAAGATCATAAGGTGACTCCAAGGTTCCTTCTTACGGTGGATACTTACTCAGTGAAAATAGTGTGATTTGATGGTATCACGAGGGGACTTGCGTTGTTCTCTAAGACTTGTCAACTTGATTCAATTGATTTGGCTTCACAATGTGCAATGAAATATATTTCCACTTCCAACTTACCGGAATGCAATTTAAGCTTAAACTTGTAAATCTTTGTAACTATTTGGCGTGAGAAAAATCAATGAAATTAAAATACTTCATTTTGCTGCTGCCATATAATTTCTAGTTTGCATGCTAAGTGTTTGTTAAAATGCCAATGGTGATATAGTTGTATATTCATCATCATTTCATTAAAATTCCAAGGAGTCTGAATGTCATGAGTTGTCTCTCTCATATTTAGTTTGCATGCCAACTGTTTGAATTAATGTGTAGCTGTTGTAGGTGCATATTTACATTGTGTGAGTCATCAATATGCATTCAAAAGACAAAAAAGAATTGCATTTGTATTATCGTTCTGTAAGAACCCTGCTGGTTCTAACTTCCTTTCTAGCTCTGAATCCTGTATATTCTTCGAAAATTTGTCTTTTTTGCAATTTTATAACTTTTTTTGGATTTTCAAATATATATACTTTTTTTGAATTTTTCCGAATTAATATTTACAATGCATGGAAACTGAAATGATAAGATAATCTTGCACTCCTATCTTAAATCACTCTCTATACCAATGCAAGTAATTACAATGCTACTAATGCCAAATATGATCAATACAATTATTTATTTCAGATTGAATAATGAACCTGGAAATGACTGTAAAGATCACTGATATATTCCAGACACAAACTGCTCACCAAATAACTTCTCAAGATTGGCGTGGATGCTAGAAAAGGTAATATGGCACCCTTATGAACAAAATCGAGCCCTATAGATGAGATGCAGGCTTTGAATAATTAATCACCACTCTCACCATTTGCTAACACTGCCAAAGTATGGATAGCTTTCCAGAATTACGGCAGCCACGAGAAAGTCTTACAACACAGCTTAATTTGAATGACTGTGATCAGATATGACAAGCCGTCTAGACATCAAAGGTTGCAGAAATTGAATTTGATTACTTACACCAAACGTCCCAAATATTTCTCCAATTTAAATCACTGCATGAAACCCACATTGACTGGCACAATTCATTGGCATTTGTTTCATCAACTCAGAGTGTGATCCACTGATAAGAATTCACAAATCTTACAGCTGCAAGAACTCTCAAACCCTAAGCTTCTTCAAGCATCATATTCATAAACACAATAATATGCAAGAGTTCGAACTTCTTCCATGGGTTTTATATCTTTACTTGCCCAACGATGTAAGGCTTCAAACTCACTCCTCACATAACTTCAACCAATACTTAGCTTTTATTGGTGTTGCTTTTGAAAATTTGAAAAAATAATAAACAATAACCCTTTTCCCTCCACAACTTAGGCATCATTAATGCACTTATTCAAATAAACCTTAATTAAGCTTGGTACTTTGTAATAAGCTCATATAGTTATTAATTAAGCATTAATAACATCAATTGAATTATTAGCTCATTAATCCACCCGAATGTACCACACTAAGTGGAATGATTTTAATGACAGAGATTATCACCCAAGTGCCCTGGTAAATGAAATAACTGGCCAATACTGACTTACTATAAATAGTAAGTTCATCGAATCGTACAAAATGGAAACTAGCCAGGATCCCTGTCAACACCAACTGGAGTAAAGTAATGTTGCCCTTGCTAACGGTAATGGAACAACGGAGACCCTCAAACCACCACATTAGCCCATGAGGGTCGCAATGATGGGCCAACATCACTAGCAACAAACACTGGCTAAAGAGGGGAAATTGCAGGTTCTTTGCCTACACATCTTAGTAACCATTTGAAAGCATTTAAATCACAATTGACTTCATTTCAAGCAACCATTATCAAACTGAAACATTGAAACAGAAAGTAAAGAGGTTGTATGCAAAGTGTTTGACGATATTCCTTGAGCCTCTAATCAGCAATTTGGGGTCAGAGTTGGCAAGGGATATTACAAATTACTTTGGTAACAAAGTTTTGGTCTTCGCCATTTCTTTGTAATAAACTGTAATCCCCTTTTAATTCTCTTGTGAAGGAAACATATCTTCTCCTTGAAACATTCTATTAAAAATTTCAAAGCACCTACTATGATTCCACATTATGGATGCATCTCCAATATCTGGCAGAAGAAAACTTCTCCCTCCTGTACAAGTAACGGAAATCACATATTAGTTTCAGAATTCATTTGATTAAGAATTTTCAGGAAAATTATTTGTAAACAGTAAACACCTTGTAATCATCATACTTATATGATGACATCCATCTAAGGTATTATGTCAATCATTTATTTTGCATGGTATTCACTAAGAGATAAGTCGATCATACTGCCTTCGAATCCTTAGAACTCCCTTTTCGACAAATCTATTATCTACAATGTTGCAATCAGGCATCTTTTTATAAAATTTTGTCAAACAGTTAATCTACTTAGTCTTTGCTTCCATATTTTCAATTGTAATCTCACAGACATTCTATCAAATAGTTAACCTTTCTTGTCTACAGATTGCCACATTTAGTATATGAATAGGCATTGTGTCGAACAACCCATTATCTGTGCACTCACATTCTCACGCATATCTCCCAGTGTACACAGATTAACAAAGGATGCCTCAAACAATGTTTTCAATAAATGTATTTGGTGCATACTTTGAAACCCTCGTATTCTATGAAATAATATTACTTGAAGCTGTTGGATAACTGAGAGAGGGGGCAGGGGGAGGAAGGGGGGGTGAATCAGTTATAGAATCAATTATCTTAGGTCCCTTAACAATTTCCAACATTAAAATCTTCTCGGTAGATAATCTATGCAATCAGATTTAAAAATTTAACCGACCATAGCAGTATTCATCAAAAAATCAATAAATAGCATGCAAAACATTCAATCACATATTAACACTAGTATTTAACGTGGAAACCCAATTTAGGTAAAAATGATTGCGGGAATTGTCACCCACAAAATAATTCACTCTTCTGAAGTGAGCTCAATTAAAAGCCAATCATGTTAAAGATTACAAACACATTTGCTAGATGTGAACCTGTTAGGGGATTTTCACCAAAGATCGACTAGATCTGTCACCCTATAATGAGTGGCCTTATTAGAGGACTTTAGAACATTCATTAGAATGCCACCTTACAAAGGATTTAGAAATTAGGACTGTTAAATCCACTCAGTTAAGATATTTTCTACTACAATGGTTAAAATGTAACAGTGAAATGATTTGATAAAATATGCAACAACCTTTGCCTGTTCAGATCTCCTTTTTGCTCATTTGTCCTCTTCAAACTCTTCCTTTTTGGTTGATCAGTACACACTTCATCTCATCACTTTTCTTCACTTCATCCACACATTCCTTCAACTTTGTTCTGCTCGGTGTACCCTTCTTTTCAATTCGGCTATCTTCTCTGGATATCAATAGTTCAGTAACAACAATAGTATCAACATCAACAACATGATCATCGTGATCATCCATTATATAGATAATTTTTGCCCCTTAATCTCATCCATTCGATCAAATCTGTAGCTCGGTAAAATGTTTTATGATTCTTGTCAGTTGTATCTTCACCTTGGAACTTGAACTTTTCTTGGATCTCAAACCAATCACTAAATCTTCACCATTTATCTGTACCTAACAATTCTGATCCATTCATTTCATCGTATTTTACTTGATTCCTTGATTAACCGACCATCTTCATCTACTTGGTTAAGTCTTTCTACTTGGTTAGCCTTTACTCAGTTAACATTCACTTGGTTAATTGTGACCGACCAATATATTTACTTACCGACAACTATTTCCAGCTTGGTAGAACACACTATTTCCTTGTCTTTTCACTTTGCAACTTCAATCCTTTGTTACCAACAAACATAACTAACTTGTGCATCATTTTAACACTTTATTAAATCATGTAAAACAATTAAATCAATATTACCTTGTCATAGACCGATTCAATAATTGCCCAATTAAGCTCACATACTTAACATCACTTCTTTACTTCATCTTTTGTATTACCAATCATTTCTTTTCTCTTCAAATTGATATGGCAACTTGAAATCAGTAAGTCAATAGGCTTGACATCAATGACAACATAACAACTGATCCAATCCTTCTACATGTCCCGCATTTTGTCACCACAAAATGTAGGTAACAATACGAAACTTTTGAGCTTAGTTTCATGTTTCTCTATGTTGATTCTCTATTTAATTAGCCAATATTGATCAATCAATTGATCTCAATATGTTTAGCAAATCTTTTTGCTGAAGGCTTTCGTCAAGTCTTTTTCATTTTTTTAGTTTGTCTTCCTATACTTGATTTTTGAACCCTTCAGCATCCTTTGTCGTGTTTTCAAGTGTGTGTTTAATTGTTTTTAGTCCTTTTGTTTCGTCCAATCTCTTGCTTTCGGTTTTCCCTTCGATTTGATCTATCTTAGGGCTTAATCAGACTTATCAGTCAAAACATATGACCATTTAAGTGCCCAAAAACTGGACTCTTCAAGCTCAATTGCATATTTAAAAAATAGATGTTGTTTTCTATAGTTGAGTTGCACTTTTTGAAAAATATAACATAAATTCATTTCATGTTATGTTTTTAAGTTACTTTATCACTTAAATATATATACAACTATATAGTGTAAATTGTTATTTTTGACCCCTTTAGTAATATTAGACTCAATAAGTAATTAGACATGTGCTAAATTAATCACTTAAGTTGTGCAATGCAACATGCCTTCATTCTCCTACTTTTTATGCAAATGCATCTAGAGAACCCGATTTGCATGTAAAAAGGCTAAAAACTTGATGAAAAACATGTCATTGCATATATGCAATCCCTTTTGGAGAGTGCGATTTGCATGTAAAGTCAAAAATAAAACATGCAAATGCACCTAGAGTGTGTGATTTGCTTGCAAAGGCACAAGTTAAGTCTAAAACATGTAAATACAAGTTTTAAAACACATGCCAAAGCACTTGGAGAGTGTGATTTACATGTAAATGGATTTTTCCTTCAAGCATAACACATGCAAATACCTCCAAAGAGTGCGATTTGCATCAAAGAAGCCAAATACATGTAAAAAAGTTACATGTTATTACATCTTGAGACCCTGATTTTGATGGGAGACTTCTTCTAAGTCATATACATGCCAAAACATGACATGTAAATGCATCCTTAGAATGCGACTTGGCTGGGAGTTTCATCAAAAGTGTTTTACATGCCAAAATAAGATATGTATATGCACCTCTAGAGTGCGCTTTGGCTGAGAGTTTGTTTCTAAGTAAAAAACATGCAAAAAACATAGCATTTGTATGCATCCTAAGACCCCAATTCGGCTGGGAGGTTGTATCGAAGCCTTCTACATGCCAAAACATGGCATGCTATTGCACCTCTAGAGTGCATTTTGACTTGGAGTTTTTATTTAAGTCACTTACCCTCAAAAATAACACATGCATATGCATTAAGAGAGTGTGTTTTGTCTGGAAGTCATCATTCAAGCTAAAAACACTCATAAATATTGCAGGTAAGAGCATTGAGAGGCTGCGCTTTTGCTTGAAGACTTATTACAAGGTACTTGCTTGCAAAATAAACCATGCACATGCACTTCTAGAGTCTTTTTTTCCTCTATATGTATGTTTCTTCCTTTCAAGAGCAAGTTTTGTGCATTCTTAGCCTAAAACGCTTCATGTAAGGGCATCATTTGAATGCATTTTTAATCAAAAAAACCCAGCAAGCTTGTTCTTGGTAAAACATTTTGCACAGGAAGGTTTTTGAAAGTTGTTTTTGATCAAATGCATGTAAAAAAGTTACATGTGATTACATCTTGAGACCCCGATTTTGATGGGAGACTTCTTCTAAGTCATATACATGCCAAAATGTGACATGTAAATGCATTCTTAGAATGCGACTTGGTTGGGAGTTTCATCAAAAGTGTTTTACATGCCAAAATAACATATGTATATGCACCTCTAGAGTGCGTTTTGGCTGAGAGTTTGTTTCTAAGTAAAAAACATGCAAAAAACATAGCATGCATATGCATCCTAAGACCCCGATTTGGCTGGGAGGTTGTATCGAAGCCTTCTACATGCCAAAACATGGCATGCTATTGCACCTCTAGAGTGCATTTTGACTTGGAGTTTCTATTTAAGTCATTTACCCTCAAAAATAACACATGCGTATGCATTAAGAGAGTGTGTTTTGGCTGGAAGTCATCATTCAAGCTAAAAACACATAAATATTGCAGGTAAGAGCATTGAGAGGCTGCGCTTTTGCTTGAAGACTTATTACAAGGTATTTGCTTGCAAAATAAACCATGCACATGCACTTCTAGAGTCTTTTTTTCCTCCATATGTATGTTTCTTCCTTTCAAGAGCAAGTTTTGTGCATTCTTAGCCTAAAACGCTTCATGTAAGGGCATCATTTGAATGCATTTTTCATCAAAAAAACCCAGCAAGCTTGTTCTTGGTAAAACATTTTGCATTGGAAGGTTTTTGAAAGTTGTTTTTGATCAAATGCATGTAAAAATGTGGCATGTTGTCGCATCTTGAGATCATTCTTTGCAATTTGGAATTGGTCAAAATCTTCTAAGTTGTTGGATGCAAATACACTTCAAGAGTCCGATTTTGGAAAAGACAAATTCATTTCAACTTTTCCTTCTTCCATTTTTGGCTCATTGAGCTCCAAGTAAATAAATGTATTTGTTTTTGCTTGTATTTTTCACTTGTTTTCCTACATTTTGCATTGAAAGGTTTTTGAAAGTTGTTTTTGATCAAATGCATGTAAAAATGTGGCATGTTGTCGCATCTTGAGATCATTCTTTGCAATTTGGAATTGGTCAAAATCTTATAAGTTGTTGGATGCAAATACACTTCAAGAGTCCGATTTTGGAAAAGACAAGTTCGTTTCAAGAGTTCGTTTTTGCTTGTATTTTTCACTTGTTTTCCTACATTATTGCATTATATGGCTCATTTTTATCCATTTGTTCAAGTGTAGCCCATGTATTTTGCATTTTGTGTTTCAATAAGTTGAAATCTTCTCTTAGCCAATGCATAAAAATTATCCAACACTCAAAAACGGATTTGCATGTAGAAGAATTTCTTCAAGTTTGTCATGTTTGAGTCAATAGCAAGAGGTATGTTTTTGTTTTTATTTTTGTTTGCTTGCTTGTTTGTTGCTTGTGTTGTTTCATTTTTTGAAGAAAGTTGAAGTCTTCCTCTCAAGAATGCAAGTGCGTACATGCTTCCTTCATTCATGTCAATTCATCCTTCATTCCCCAACACATGTGATTACATCTCCCAAACCCATTACATGTAAAAACATGTCATTTTCATTACATGTAATCACCTCTCAAGTACCCGATTTTGGTAAGTGGTCACTCTTTTAGATACCAAAATTGTCAATTACACATATCCATGTACTTCCAACTTGCATTCTTGACCATATAAAAAAAGCTCCACACACAATCCATCTCCATAAGTCCGATTTTGCTCCTATTTGCCCACATACATGTGTTATTTGTTTCATTTCCAGCCAACACATGTGTTCTATGAGTATCTGATCAATACTCCGAACACCTTGTTCTTCATAGATCTATCATTGCAAACCAAAGCCTAACTCTCTCATGGATCTAATCTCCTCAGATAATATATCTACCCTTTGGAATTTTCATGTTGCAGCACAGGATATGTTAGCACCATCAAAAGTCAAAGGAAAGATGACATATCAATATGACAAAGAGATGGCTCATACCACAGCCTCACTTGTTTCATCAACTCTTGGTCAAATCTCAGATACAAAGATTGGGTATGTTGACATGACCAATTTCTTGCAAAGGCTCGACAAAGTCTAGGGAATGGAAAATCTTTTGGCAAAGCTACAAGGGGATCTGGAGAGCTGTCAAGCAATAGAAGTGGACATCACCAGCAATCTCAGGCAAATAGGATGCAGGGTTCTTACTAGAGATGACAACCTCTTCACTAAAGAGGAAATGGCTACATAATACACTAGCAGAGTTAATGCTGATTTTGATTCTGAAGAATTTGGAGCACATACAATGAACAAATTTGCTGCATATAAATTTGTGGCAAATCATTTAAGGGATTATCTTGCAGATGATTACAAAATTGTGAAATCAGCACATACGAATACAATCGGATTTGAAGTCATTTCAGAGACAATGAAAATTCCAAATCTTCCTGTGGTTCATGATTGTATTGCCAAATATAAGGCCTTCCTTAATAGTTTCAAGGATTGATTCACCTCTCTTCATCTTTTTGTTTCAGTTTTCATGCTTTGTAGATTGGAGAAGATGAATTGCATGCAATGCAATTACATGTAATTCGATTACATGTCCTTATGACATGTAATCCAATAATTCTTCTCACCTAGTTTTACCAAGTCAAAGTGGTTGAGTTGCTCCCACTTTTTTCACCTTTTTTTTCTCATTTCTTTTCCTATAAAAGGAATGCTTCTCTCATTGTAAAATCCATCATTATTTTATGCAAGAAAGCTCTACAAACTTGTGCAAGCATAACAGTTATTGTGTAGTACTATTTTGGAGAAAAGTAAATAGAGAGAAATAATTGGAGCTGAAGCTGTGACTGAGTGCAATTGTGGTGAATCAAATTGGAAGTTGTGACTGCAATTTGGTTTTACTGTCTTTATATTTATGTTATTCTTGTGTTTTATTAAGAGAAAAGTAAATATCAGAAACAATCAGAGCCGAAGCTGTGACTAGGAGCGGTTGTGGTAATATAAAACTAGAAGCTGTGATTGTAGGTTATATTACCATCTTATTTTCATGCACTTTGTTAGAATAGTTAGAAAGTCTCTACTTCTAGAAGTCTGTGCACCCCAATGGTAGAGGTATTTCTTATAGATTAGATAAACTAGTCTTAGAGCTAAGTCGGTACGCTTTTCAACCAGCCTATGAGTTGGTATTGGATTATCGATATCACTGTTTTCAGCTTTTAGATAGAAGCGTAGTTTAGAGATTAAAGCTTTGCCCATTACTTGCTCCTCAGGTAAGTGGATTCCTTCTTGAAAGATAAAAAGAAATATTTGTAACATCCTATTTGATAATCTCTTAACTTCTTTCTTACCTTGAGTTCATCCAAGGAACGGTGAGAAGGGGGAACCTTCCCTTTAAGGTAGGAGAGACATTGTCTCATACGTTGTGCCTGGTATACCTATTTTGCGAATGGATTTTTTTCCCAAAATTGTCGATTGCAAAATATCCACCCAACACTACATACATTTCATTCTCAGTTGACCTTGTTCATCCTCAGCATCACAATGTCAGTTGAATAACAATCTTATCAGTGTAGTAATCTCATCAGTTGGGGTTACAATCTCCCTGTTTGGCATTGATGACAACACAATTTATATATCTCAACTCATACTTGAAATATACCATCGAATACCAGTAATCCTCATTCATTACAATTTGTTTCTTTCCCTTTATCATTCTCTCCCCCTCAGTCATATCTCTCCCTCTTTGGGTAACTTGACTTCCTTCAATAGTTCTTCTCCCAATTCATTCTCTCCCCCTTTGACAAAAATGCCAAAGGTACCTGCAAAACCTTAATTCTTTTAGTTGTACCTTGTACCTTGCTTGTACGAATTACTTATGTTTCCTCGTATCTTTCTCACAATCTTTAGGTTGTTCCTAAAGAGTGAACATCTGCATCAACTCACAAATAGATCATTTGATAAAGCAAGTAAAATTCTCACATCTTCTAATCTAGCAACAGGAGTAAATGTCTTGCCATAGTCAATACCTTCTTTTTTAGCATATCCTTTGCATACAAGTCTAGCTTTGTTTCTGATCACTTCTCCATTTTCATTTAGTTTATTCCTAAAAACCCACTTTGTACCAATAACATTCTTATCCTTAGGTCTCGATACTAATGACCAGGTATTGTTCTTTTCAACCTAATCAATCTCTTCTTTCATTGCATTGATCCAATCTTCATTTTCAAGTGCATTCTTGACCAGTCTAGGCTCAAATTAAGAAATCAAACATGTATTGTCTCTCAACTTACTTCTTGTCATGACTCTTGCATTTTTGTCTCCAATAATTTGAGTCGGTGAATGGTTCCTTCTTACATACTTTGCTAGCACATACTTTTTTAGCTTGGGTACAGTACCAGAAACTCCTTCCTGTACATATACAAATATTTGATAATCTTCCGATTCCTTTTTTCTATCTTCTTCATTTCTTTCTGCGAACTCATCAATCCTTACATTTGCACTTTCCACAATTTTGTTAGTAGCCTTATTCAGACATTTATAAGCTTTGCTCTTTGAGGAGAATCCTAAGAATATACTTTCATCTCCTTTAGAATCAAACTTTCCATTCCTAGTATCTTCCAGAATGTAACACCTACTTCCAAAGATTTTAAAGTACCTAACATTAGGTGTATGCCCATACCAAAGTTCATAAGGAGTTTTATTTGTGCATTTCTTCAATTGTACTCGGTTGAGGGTGTAAACATCAATACTAATGGCTTCTCTCCAGAATGTTTGTGCAACCTCCTTCTCAATCAACAATGTTCTAGCACAATCAACTATTGATTTCTTCCTTCTTTCAGCTATGTCATTCTGTTGTGGAGTTCTTGGTGCAGATACTTGTCTTTTAATTTCATTCTCATTGTAGAAGACAGTAAATTCATCAGAGATAAATTCACCTCCTTTATCTAATCTTAAACACTTCAGTTGCATACCTGTTTCCTTTTCAACTCTTGCCTTATACCATTTAAATATTTGAAATGCATCAGACTTTTCTTTTGAAAACATTACAGACATCATCCTTGAATAGTCATCAACAAATAGAATGAAATACTGATCACCATAATAGCTTTGTACTCTCATATGGCCACAAAGATCAGTATGAACTAATTCCAATATACCATTAGATGAGTAAGACTTGCTTGAAAATTTTGATTTAGTCATCTTACCGATCTGACATTCCTTACACATAACTCTATCAAGTTTGCTTAATCTCGGTAGACCTTTGACTTTATTTTTCTTACTAAACTTGATTAAGTTATCAAAATTTACATGACAGTCTTTTATGCCATAACCAAGCATCTTCATTTCTTGCAAACAAACACACATTTACATTAGAGTTCAGATAAAATAAGTTACCTTTAGATTGTTCACCGGTTCCAATCAAATCTCCAGCAACATCATAGATCTTTACTTTTTTGTTCTGAAACTCCAGTCGGTGACCAATGTTATTCAATTGTGCAACACTCAACAAGTTGTATTTTAGTCCTTGAACCCAAGAGGAATTATCACATTTAATCTTTTCATTCAACATGATGGATCATTTTCCTTTAACAGAACATGGAGCATCATTTCCAAATCTAACAAATCCTCCATCATATTCTTCTAAGTTCTCAAACTTATCAATGTCACTAGTCATGTGATGTGAACAACCACTATCAATAATCCATGGGTCAGTTTTACTTACTTGAGAAATATGGGCTTTTTCATCTTCATACCTTTCTTCTTTTGAGTTGTCCTTCATAGAAACATAAACCACTTCCTCACATTTTTTTGTGTTATCAGATTCATCATCGGTTATTCCTTCCTCAACTAGGTAGCATAATTTCTTTCCTTTGTCCTTGAAGTCTCTAAACTTTCAGTATCGGTTCTCCTTCTTGTCCTTCTTATCATTCTTGTCATTATCAGGACACCTAGATGCAATATGACCAATCTTGTTGCAGTTAAAACATTTTAGAGGCAGTTTACCTTTATACTTTCATTTTCCTCTCGGTAGTCTCTTTGCCAACAGTGCTTCCAGTTCTTCTTGTTCTTTTTCTTTGCTCAGGATAATGTCATAGTCACTTCCACCTGAACTAATGTGATTCTCTCTTTCTCTTCTTGAACTATACCAATGCTTAAAGATGATTTAAAAGTTGTTTCTATCTTCGGTAAACTATTATCAAAATTACTAAGCTCAAATGCAGTCATCTTACCGATCAAAGCATCAAGAGTAACAGCATTACCAAGTATGGATCTCAGTTCTTGAATAGAAGAGACTCGAATAGCATATTTAGGCGAAAGAGTTCTAAGAATTTTGCTTACCATTTCTTCTCCATTCAATGTTCCACCAGCACCCTTGATAGCACTTACCACTTCCTTAATTCTAAAACTGTATTGTGCAATGTTTTCTTCTTCTTTCATTCTCATCTCATCAAATTTTCCTCTGAGACTATCAACCTTTGCTTTCTGTACATGAGGATCACCTCCATAAACAAGTGCAAGTTTGTCCCACATCTCTTTTGTTGTATTACAGTTCTTTATATCATTGAACTCAACATCAATCAAGGAAGAAGCAATCTCAATCATTACCAAGTTGTTTTCCTTCTTTTCTCTCATCTGATCAAGTGTCATAGGTCCAAGAGGCAGTGGAATGTACTCATTATCCAAATGGTTGAGTGCAGAATCTCCAATTCCAGATAGGTATAACCTCATCCTTCTTTTCCATGTAGAGAAGCTCTCCTTGTTCAGTTTGGGTACTTCTCTCCTATACATCTTTGGATATTTAGCTTAAGTGTTCTAAACTTTTACTTCTTAGCACCAATAGCTCTGATACCAATTGTTGGATAATTGAGAGGGGGGGTGAATCAATTATCTTAGGTCCCTTAACAATTTCCAACATTAAAATATTCTCGGTAGATAATCTATGCAATCATATTTAAACATTTAACCGACCATAGCAGTATTCATCATAAAATCAGTAAATAGCATGCAAAACATTCAATCACATATTAACACCAGTTTTTAACGTGGAAACCCAATTTGGGTAAAAACCACTGCGAGAATTGTCACCCACAAAATAATTCACTCTTCTGAAGTGAGCTCGGTTAAAAGCCAATCCTGTTAAAGATTACAAACACATTTGCTAGATGTGACCCTGTTAGGGGATTTTCACCAAAGATCGACTAGATCTATCACCCTATAATGCGTGGCTTTGTTAGAGGACTTTAGAACATTCGTTAGAATGCCACCTTACAAAGGATTAAGAAATTAGGATGTTAAATCCACTTGGTTAAGAGATTTTCTACTACAATGGTTAGAAAGTAATAGTGAAATGATCTAATAAAATATGCAACTACCTTTGCCTATTCAGATCTTTTTGCTCATTTTTCCTCTTCAAACTCTTCCTGTTTGGCTGATCGGTACACACACTTCATCTCATCACTTTTCTTCACTTCATCCACACATTCCTTCAACTTTGTTATGCTCAGTGTACCCTTCTTTTCAATTTGGCTATTTGCTCTGGATATCAACAGTTCAGCAACAATGGTATCAGCGTCAGCAACATGACCATCGTGACCATCCTTTACTAAGTTACCGGGTTCGCCCCTGAACCCCTCCGAACTAGCCCGGGTGCGAACTGGTTCGTGGTCTGAGTCCGGTTCGATTGTGGGTCCGGGCAGGGTTTGATTTTTCGGACCTAGTTCGAACTGGTGGCCCAGACGGTCGAAACCGGGTGGACCAGGTCCCAAAACCACAGACCCCGACCGAACTTCGGCAAACTCCGCGCCTTGGACGTCACTTAAGTGACATAATTTGCAAAATTTAATTTTTTTTGGCATCCAGAACCCTAAAAGTTCATTATGAATGACTAATTTGTGCTTCTCATTCTCATTTGTGGTGTGCAAGTAGGTTATTTGACTTGAGCAAGAGCAAAAGAGCAAATTTTTGGTTGTGCAAGGAGGAGTTGGAAGATTGGTTTGTGAGCTTTCTTCAAGTGTTTGTGCCTCATACATACACCTTTGCAAGCTTACAATGAGTAGAGGTAAGTTCTTGTTTCATTTGTTTTTTGTTTTTCAATGTTCATTTTTGTTTAAGTTTTTTTTTTTCATTTCTCTTTCATTCTCCATAATGATAAGATCTTAGCCATTTTTTCGATAATTTTTCATTCTCTTGCTTTTAAACTTTAAAGTTTTAAGTTTTATATTGAATAATGAATATGTATACAATTTGAAATTTCTTCCATAGGAAAAGGAACTACAATGGCATCTACCTCTTCCTCGGTAGGCAATACCGAACAAAGAATAGAACCCCACTCTGATTCTCCTTTGTGGAAACATGTTGATATTATAAGAACCCTTCCAAGGGGTGGTGCATTCCGTTGGAAATGTAGGGGTTGTGATGTAGAAAGAAATAGCTCATATTTTTGTGTGGTAGGCCATTTGTGTGGATACCCTAGTAGAGGAGTCAAGAAATGCCCTGGAAAAAGAGGTGTACCTGTACCCAATGAAATTGTACTAAAGTATATTCAAGAGCATGAGGCAGCAGAAGAAAGAGAAGAACGTAGGCAAAATTCAACTGATGGCATTGGCAATAAAAGTAAAAAAAAAGCAAGGGTAACACAACCCCCCACAGATGTTGTGATAGAAGACCACCCATTTTTTACTACCACAACTACCCGTGAGCCTGAAAAAGAACCCCTTGGCCTTACACACAAAAGAAAGGGACCACTAGAAACTGCATTTCAAAATCAAAATCAGGAAATTGCCGACATTGATGTGGTAAGATGCTTGTTTGCAAATGGGTTGTCTTTTAATGTTGCTCGCTCTCCATATTGGAGACAGATGTTGAAAAGTGTCAATGAAGCTCCAAGAGGATATCAGGGCCCTAGTTTTGAGAGAATATGAACCACCTTGTTGGATCAAGAGGTCAAGTGGATTGATGATCAATCAATTGAAGCCCATAAAGGATTCATGGATCAAGACAGGGGTAACAATTGTTTCAAATGGGTGGAAAGATGCTAGAAATCGTCCCTTGATCAATGTCCTAGCGGTGTCCCCTAAAGGGGCAATGTTTTTTAAAGCGGTGGATTGTGAGGGACAAGTAAAAGATGGGCAATTTATTGCTAATATTCTCATCTCTGCCATTGAACAAGTGGGTGCTAGTAATGTTGTCAAAGTCATAATAGACAACGCAAAGAATTGTAGAGTTGCTGGTTTGTTGGTTGAAGAGCGATATCATCATATCTTTTGGACACCTTGTGCAGTCCATTCACTCAATCTTATGTTACAAAAAATTGGGAACACAATTGGGTGGATCAAGGAGGTGCATGCAGAGGCTGAGGACATCCAGATGTTCATCACAAACCATCACATGACTCCAGGAATATTCAAAATGTTCTCACGTTTGGAGTTACTCAAGATAAGTGAATTTAAATAAAAAATCAGTATCTTACAATTTCTGATTTTAATTTTTTTTATTGTGTAATGTGTATTCTTTTATAAAACATGTATCTAATAGTTGTATTTTTTTGCTCTAATTTATATTACAGGTTCCTGAAACTTGTTTTGCATCAAATTTAATCGTCTTGAGACGACTTGTGCAAGTGAAAGAGGCAATTTGCAATATGGTAATCAGCAACAATTGGGCTCTATGGAAGCAAAGCAACAATGAGAGGGCAGCTTCAATAAAGAGAAGGATATTGAATGACATATGGTGGGAACGTGTGGAATATATCATTAAGTTCACCGAGCCCATTATGAGCATGCTTAGGTACGCTAACATGGATAGGCCATGCCTTGGAGAGATCTATGATGCCATAGACTCAATGCTTGAGAAGATCAAGCAAATTGTAAATGAAAAAGAGCAATTGCAAGCAATTATTGTAGAACGATGGAACAAAATGACCACACCTCTACATTTGCTTGCCTATGCATTGACGCCCAATATTATAGCAACCAATATCTTGATCTACCAGGAAGGCTACCACCCTATAGAGATTTAGAAGTGTCTGATGGATACAAGGTAGCATTTGAAAGACTCTTTCCTGATGATGATATGAGAGATATGATTACGGATGAGTTCATAGAGTTTGTGAATGCAAGAGGTCTAAGTAATAATGTTCTTTGTCATCGGTTTAGGAAGGATGCTCATAGTTGGTGGTACCTCCATGGCCAAAGATTCCAAACATTGCAGCCCCTTGCAATAAAAATTATATCACAAGTTTTATTTTTAATTTACTTTATCTTCATGACTAGCAAGTAATTTTTATAATTTTATTTTAATTGCTTACCTTGTCTTGTCTTCATAGGTTGCTAGTTCATCTGCATCAGACAGAAATTGGAGCACATATTCTTTCATCCACTCAGTGAAGCGCAATAGATTGCAATCAAAAAGAGCAGAGAACTTGGTATTTGTGCATTACAACTTGCGTGTTCTCTCACACAAGACTAAAGAATACAAAGAAGGGGACATGAAGAGGTAGGATGTAAATGCAGAGGTTGCGGACTTGGATGCTTCCACTTCTCGGCTTGCACTTGATGATTTTGCAGATTTTGACGCAAATACTATTGTTGCTACTGCTGATCCCATTGGCCTTAGCTCTATTGCTGAGTCAACTAATGTTGAAGAAGAAGATGAAGATGATGATGAAGATGAAGATTAATACATTTTTAACTCATTAGCTGAACTTGAAAGTTTGAAACAATGATACTTGAACAGTTGAACTTGATGTTATGATAATTTTAGTTTTAATGTTTTGAATCTTTGATGTTGAACTTGAAGTATATCATGGTATGATCACGATTCATGATGCTATGATTATAAGTTTATGGTGTTTTTGTTGTTTATGTGTTTTTTTTATGATACTATGTGACATTCTAATTTTAACTCATGCTTCTAGGCTTCATAAATATGTATATATATATTTTTTTTTTAATCTTACATGTTTTTTCGAACCCGAACCCGAACCCCTTTTCAAAATTTTGTCGAACTTGCGAACCGAACTCGAACCGGTAACTGAGATCCTTTATATAGATAATTTTTTCCACTTAATCTCATCCATTCAATCAAATTTGTAGCTCGGTAAAACATTTTATGATTCTAGCCAGCTGTACCTTCACCTTGGAACTTGAATTTTTCTTGGATCTCAAACCAATCACTAAATCTTCACCATTTATTTGTACCTAACGATTCTAATCTATTGATTTCATTAGCTGACTTTGTTCATTCCTTAGAATCTTTTAGATCAATCCAAATCTTTGCACGATGTCGTATTTTACTTGATTCCTTGATTAACCGACCATCTTCATCTACTCGGTTAAGTCTTTTTACTTGATTATCCTTTACTCGGTTAACATTCACTTGGTTAACTGTGACCGACCAATATCTTTACTTACCAACAACTGTTTCCAGCTCGGTAGACAACACTGTTTCCTTGTCTTTTCACTTTGCAACTTCAATCCTTTGTTACCGACAAACATAATTGACTTGTGCATCATTTTAACACTTTCTTAAATCATGTAAAATAATCAAATCAATATTACCTTGTCATAGAGCGATTCAACAATTGCCCAATTAAGCTCACATACTTAACATCACTTCTTTACTTCATCTTCTGTCTTTACCAATCATTTATTTTCTCTTCATATTGATATGGCAACTTGAAATCAGTAAGTCAATAGGCTTGACATCAATGACAACATAACAACTAATCCAATCCTTCTACATACCTTTCATTCTCAGTTGACCTTGTTCATCCTAACCATCACAGTGTCAATTGAATAACAATCTTATCAGTGTAGTAATCTCATCAGTTGGGGTAATAGAAGCATTTTGTCAAATACTCTATGCATGCATTTTGAGGCCTTATTTCACAAAGACATTCGTATTAACATGTTTCTTCAATTCGTATGTATGGATGTCGGAGCATTCTCATTTATGTTGTCTGACAAAAACTTCAATCATCGTTTTACTTTGAAGGATGTAAATACCTTGTCAAATGACTATGTATTATGGTACACACACAGAGAGCATTGTCAACAATTGTAAAATCTGGTTTAGCACCTACCACCTATAGATTCGGTTAAGTGCAACTTTGTCTATAGGCAAAAACAATTGGGTGAGCTTGGCTTTCAACAAGCATATCTTGGTGGTCAAACTTTTCCTAACAAATTTGTTTGGAGATGGTGCACTAATCAGGATTAGGATTGGGCTAGAATCCTTACCACTAAGTCTCTAAGAGGGGTGGAGAGTAAAAATTATCCTTGATTCAACTTCTGGGCTCTGAGGCTAGATTATGTTGCATTTGTAATAAGGATTCTAAGGCACTATTGTGCTATGATTTTTTTGATGGTCACTTTTGTATCATATCAATGTATTTGCACTTGTAAGATCCCTTTGCATCAATAGTTGAGAAGAATATAGTGTCTTTCTATATGTTTTCTTTATAATAATTGTGGAGAATGCTCCTCACATTTATTTTTCCAATGTTCCTTTTCTAGGGAAATTTGACACTTTTGGTGGAAGGCTTGTAACTGGGCCTATGCTCATGCCTTTTCTCTAGTTGAGTTCTAGGGTCATCTAGGCAAATCCCCAGCTATGACTTTTGAGGTTAGGAAAATGGTGCTTCATCAAATTTGGCTAAGGATCACTATTATGCTCAAGGAAACATTATCTGCAAAGTGCAAAATCTTTCTACTTCTGTGGAGCCTAGAAATTTAGCGGTAATGGTTTTCTCCTTGTCGAGAAGGTGTTGATATTCCAAAAGGAACATCTAAAGAGAAGGTTGTTGTTATCCCCAACTCAAGAAGTTTTCACGATTAATACCAATGGGTTTTCAATAGGGAATCTTGGGCACGCCAAGATCAAAAGTTATCAGTAGAGATAGTTCAGTGGTTGTCATATTCTTCTTTTCCATTTACAAATCACAAAAAACTAATAATTTGATGGAAGCTCTTCCTATTCTCTATGTTATGGAAAGAGGTTATGTCTTAGGCTGGCAAAAAATTAATTGTGAATCGGATTCACAAGTTGTGATATATATGTTGAAAACAACAAAAGGTGAATGGATTCATAGGACGTATTCCAATTTATCAAGGGGAAGAATTAGCAAATAACACTATACATATGTGTGTGTACATATACTAAGTCACAGGTATTGGTAAGTGATGATTAAGTGATTTTTGATTAGATGCTTGATGAGCGATGATGTAATAAATGTTAGTTAGGTATATTGGTGAATATTAATATAATAGAATGATATCCTGATTGATTGTTTGCTTGATTTGGTAATTGATCATTAACTTTGCGGATTCATCAGTGTTGATTGATAAGTGAACCTTGAATGCTTGGATTGATTTCTCCCTTACACTTTATTGGTGAAATATGTCACCACCTTTTCTAAGAATTGAGTCACCACCCTCTATTTTTGCCTTTTGAGATTACTTAGCTGTTTTCCAAATGGATCTCCTCTTCAATTGAAACCTTCTTCCCCTTTATATCTTCCAATGTGAGGGAGAGTGATACCTCTTCATTGCGTCCGCCCTTTGCGAGGCTCACAACCTTTCACAATTACCACCCTTTGAAAGATTAAAACCCGTCATCATTTCTACCCTTTCAAAGAGTCAAAAAAAATTCATAAGCACCACCCTTTGAAAGAGTTACAACCCTTCATCATTTTAGCACTTTGAATGAGTCACTTTCTTATTTCCTTCCCATTTCTTTCTTCTTCATTTAATCCTTCTTTCATTCTCATGCTCCAAACTAACTTCCTTCCTCCATCCCTCCTTTTAAATGAACTTTTCTCGCTTTTATATCTCTTGAGAGAGTCAAGACTCTTTATTTTATGACTTTTGTTCCGTCATTAAAGTTAATTGAATTTTAATTATTTTATGATTTATTTGATTTTTTATAGTATAATTTTATTATTATCTGTTATTAAATTTTATTTCAAAAAAGAGGAAATTACAAAATTTACAAAAACTTTCTTGGTAAACATTTTAAAAGGATATCAACTTTTGAAAATATTAGTCTATATGGAGCACCAACGTGTTCTCTATGTTGACACCTGAAAACAATTGTCCATAGCAAACCAAAATGAGTTTTTATCAAGATTATAATTTTGTTATAATTGAAACAATAAATGGGTAGTATAAACTTGTTTGTGATGTTGACAGTGATTTTTCATCTCAAACTCCTAAAATAGAATTAGTTTGTCTAACAGGTTATATTATGAACATTGGTTTATTGAGTTGATATAACTTTGAATATTTCTCTAGAATTGAAGCAGAATAATGTGCAGGGTTTCAACATGCCTCCCAATGCTTAGAAGCTTCAAATAAATTATAATATTCAGAACACATTTAGAAAAGTAAGAAGCTTACTATGTTATTCCAAGATTTATGTTACCCACCCTTTATTTGACATAACTTTAAGTCGTTTTTAGCTACTTCAATATTTCATTTTGTTAAGGACTGGTGGGATAGCCACATTTTATGTAACACAACATTTAAACAAGTTGTCATCTTTTTTTTTCTAAAAATTCAAGTAGAATACAAAACACCCATGCATTTAGTAGACTAATTCTTGGTAATGGCCATTCAGAGTAATACAAATCGAGGTGTAGGGACTTTTTAAATTTTTGACATTTCTTAGTGACATTCTACATGTTCCATCTTTTTGTTAAGATTGGAATGCATACATTTGTTTTAGATTTGGTAGTCCTTTTCTTTTGATAAGTGAAAATACCACATCCTATAACGAATAGAATACAAGAGAGGCAAGTTCATGAATTTATGAAATTGAACATTCCTTTATCATGTTGATCAAAATGAAAAGGGTTGTAACTTAAGGCATTTCGATAGAATGGAAACAGAGTTTTTAGTTGGCATTTGATATGCCTCCCTAGGGATTAGAAACTGTTAACGTCTCACAAGACCAGGAATACCTTTTGAAAAGTATGTTAACTATTTTATTCTATTGTACCAAAATTTTTGCAAACCTAGCTACTTAGATTCTTACAACTATTTTTAAACTTTCAAGATACTTTGGAGAATCCAATGATTCAGACATAAAGTTATGATAATTGAAACAATGGTACATCTGAAAAAAGTTATACTAGAATTCTAGCATACAGTAATAAGTTGTTCCTAATGCCTAATAACAATGGTACGCCTCAAAAAAAGTTGAACTAAGATTTTAGTCGTCTATGTTGGTTTTTAGAGAGTGCAAAGCAATAATGATATAATTTGATATTCTTCTCTGTTAATCCATTGTTGAATACACTACACACTCTTAAGGTTTTCAGAGTGCAAAAAAATAATGATACAATCTAATTTTCCACTCTTTCAAACCATTGATGAATACACTAGACACTTATAAGAGCTTTAATTCCTACATTATAGGAATCACTTCCTAAGTATTTGAATTTGTTGAACAACTGAAAAAAATACACTTAGTACAACAAAATAAGTTCATACATATGACTCACTAACCTAACAAACATTTTTAACACTCATAATAACTATGTCAGTTAATAATTTAACTCACTTTACCTCATACTACCATGAATTTCTAACACTATAACAGGTGATGTCATGAAGGTTGGTTTATCTAGTTGGATAAAATGCATAGGTTATAGGTCAATAATTCTCTAGAATGGGTGCAATGTTTTTAATGGGTCTTTAATATCCCTCGAGTTATTAATTTAACTCACTTTACCTCACACTAATATGGGACCATTAACATGAATTCATATCAATGTAATGGGTGATGACATGAAGGTTGGTTTATCTAGTTGGATAAAATGCATAGGTTATAGGTCATAATATTTCTCTAGAATGGATACAAAGTTTTTAATGGGTCTTTGATTTCCCTCTTGAGTGCTAGAAACTGCAAATATCATGCAAGACCAAGGACACCTTTGGAAAAATAAGATGTATAGTGTTATATTAAGTTTTGTGATAAAAGTTTTATTGAAGACAATCTTAAATGAGTTGTATCCACTTATCTTCCCATTCAACAATTTATACTGTTAGGGATTTTTGAGGAAGGTTACTAGTCAAATTGATAAAGTTGTTAAATTGGAACAATTATTGGGCAGTTTAAACTTTGTTCCTCATGCTAATTGTAAGAGTTAATCGCAAATACTTGAAGTAGGATTTCAGTCAGTCTAGTAGGTGATTGCATGGACAATGGTTTATTGCGTTGGTAAAAACGTATAGGTTGTAGCTCACAACGTTTATCTAGAATAAAGAAGAGTTTTGAATGGGCCTTTGATATGCCTTCAAAAGGGTCAAAATCTACAAATATTTTGCAAGATCAAAAACACCTTTTAAAAACTGTGTTGCATATTTTACTTTATAGCATATTAAAATTTGTCTCTACTACGTTTCATTGAAGATAATCTAGGTTTCTTTGTAGCTAGTTATTCTCTCATTCAATAATTTATGTGAAGGATCTTTGAGGAAAGTAACCATTCAAATGAATAAGTCAGTTATGCTTGAGCAATAAGTGGGTAGTACAAACTCGTTCTTGATGCTAATTGTGATAGTTTATCTCAAACACTCATCTTTTGAAAATTGAGTTGCATATTTTACTTTATAGCATATTAAAATTTGTCTCTTCCTAGTTTTATTAAAGATAATCTAAATTTTTTGTAGCTAGTAATTCTCTCATTCAATAATTTATATTGTCAAAGATCTTTGTGAAAAGTAACCATTCAAGTGTTTATGTTAGTTATGCTTGGAACAATAAGTGGGTAGTACAAACTTGTTCTTGATGCTAATTGTGACAATTTTTCTCAATAACTCAAAATAGATTTTGAATTTGTCTAACTAGTGATATAATGAACCTCGGTTTATTGGATAAGGTTATAATGCATGGGTTGTATCTAAAAATTATGTCTAGAATGAGGCTAAATATTGAATGGCTCTTTAATGTGCCTTCCAAGACTCAAAACTAGAATTATGTTCTAAGACGAAGAACATTTTTGGTAAAGTGTTTGTAACTTCTTCAATTTTCATTTCAATGTTATTTATTATTGAGGTTTAGTGGACAACCATGTTTTATGATAATTGTTTTGGTAAATATTTTGACAAGTCAGCTTTCTATTGAAAATAGAATCAATTAATCAGAAGTATCGATGCATTCTCGAAAACTGAAAATAGTAATTTTATAAACATATTTTATCAACAATTTATATTTATATTATTTCACATATAAGATCGTAACAATTTAATTTAATATAAGTGACTATAATATTTGATAGAAATTTTGTTTTAATCTAATATATATATAACACTTTTTTTAATGGTAATGATTCAGTTTCTTTTATTACTAAACCGGGACTTAGAGCCTAGCCCAATACAAGGATGGTTAGAAATGGGGAACCATCTCCCCAACAAACACCCTACAGTAGAGACTGCACCCCAGTGCTATGACCTATCAACTATCAACCACATTACAATTCGAGTTTTGAAACCCGACCTGCATATGTGCAATGAATAACTCGCATAGTGTTGGAGAAAAATCTTGATCTTGCATGTGAAAGAGAAATTCAACTCCCAGAAGGTGATGACTTTCCCAAAATAGGAAGTTAGAGCAATGATCTGATTAAAAGGACTTTTCAAGGGATTTGCGCCTAAGTCTTTACCAAACAACCTTGTTAGAGTTCATTCATCTATACTTAGAAAAATAGTCTTCCTATATTTCCTTGTGGATTAATGGTTACAAGCTAAGGAAAGATTTCCCCTTTTCCTTTCAAGTTGCAATAAAGAAAGGAATTAAAAACTTCCATTCACAAGGTGATGTCGAAATGGTTGTCTGTCAGGTGAGAAATGTCTATTAGACAAGGAATGAAAGGTTCAAACATTATTGAAATCAGCTACCCTCTTAATCCTTCATTAAGGTTTTAGTGGAGATAAGTATACCATTAAATTAGTTCTCTGAACTAGTGTGCCTAATAATTCTGATCATTGGAAAGTTTTTGAATCATGATCATCATATTGTCAATTTTCTTAAAACAAAATAAAATTTTAGTGATTTGTATTTTGAAAGCAATGATCGCTATGTCAAAAGACAATTGTCAAGGTTTGATTCAACAATGAAGCTTCAGAAGTGTAATGAGATCAGAAGCTAATTCAAAGATGATCAACATTGGCAAGTGTTGCACAATAGGTGAAAAGGAAAAGTTTATGGAACTTTTACGACAGTACATAGATGTGTTGGCTTATTCTTATGATGACTTAAAAAGTTTTTTTGTCTGAAGGAAGTGCAACATGATATCCCTCTCAAATCAAGTGTGTGTTGTATAAGAAAAAGCAAAGGTAGTACAATCCAAAGATTTTAGGTACCATTCTATTTTATAAGTTCTAGTTTACAAGTACTACAATCAGTTGCTTCTGAAATCAAGTATTCATCATAATAGGAGAGTTAATGATGCTTTCCTCAATGAATACATGTGTATGTTTGATAGGAAGCTTCAGAAGATAAGAATATCAGATGATGCATGGAATCTCATCAAAGAGTTTGGTTGTATGCTCCTACAATTTCCCACTTTCACCTATCTCAGAGTAGGTTGTTTTGAGGTTGCTCTGTATATGCTTCCGAGATATCCCAGTGACAAGATCACACTGATGGAGTTGTGTAGGCAGATCATGAAGGTACAATAGTAAACAGGTAGAAGCTCATAAGGGTAGATTCATGTTTCCTCTCATGATTGGTAGATATTCACTGACACATCTCTTAAGGCAAAGACTATGGAGATAAAATTGCAAGAGATCACACTAAAGAAGTTCAAAAGAAGAAAGGACTTTGACTGCATAGCAATGAAAGATAAAATCAAGAACTACACACATGTACATAGAATTGAAGACATATGGATTGATCTCCGCACAGATGAAAACATAAAAATGTTGGATTATAGTTGGCTTACTTTAGAGAAAATGATTTAGCAAGCATTCTTGTGGATAGAGAGGATGATGGACACATTAAAGATTCCCTCTACGAGGAAAAGAAGATTGCAAGTACTCCTCTTAACCCCCAATTCAATGGTCTTAGTAAGAATGCATTTCCATCAGAGAAAGATTTCAGATTCTTGCAAAGAACAATACTTGGTTACAAAGTAAGGGGAGGGAATAAGGTTGAAAGAGTTCAAAACAGGTTAAGAAAATGATACGACAAGACTTGCTACTAGGAAATCTGAACCAAGGACAAAGAATGAGGAAGATGCGTGTTCTTCCAAGAGAACACCCAAGTATATGGTCACGGTGGCAAAGGACAAAAACAAGGTTCAAGAGGAGACATCCATTACAGGTAAATATAAAATTGAAAAACAAGGGGAAGAACATCAAGAGGAAGAATCTCAAGAACCTCTAGTTTCTGCAAAAGGAGAACATACTCTAGAGGTAGCTCCAGATATATCTTGTTGATACCAATGTATAATTTCTTTCTACTGTAACTATTGATCCTATCACACGTGGTGTGTCAATTCAACCAATCCCTTCTACAACGAGTCTATTATCGATACACCTCATAACCTTGAAAATGTGTTTGGCCCACTTTCCTCTTTTCCAATTTTGTGTGAAGTGTCTACTTCCAAGCTTGATACTACCATGATAGACTTTGACAAGTTTATGTCTAACTCTTTGCCCAATGTGTCTATTGTCGAAACCACATTCATAGTCTTGACCAAGACCTCACCTATTATAAATAATATGGTGCAAGAATATACTAGACTTACTCTAACTCTTGTCACAAGCACTAAAGAAGATTCTTATGCTCTCCCTCCATGGTAAGGATCAAGTACACCAAAAAGGAAAAAGAAAGCCATCTCTCCAGATGACTTTGATATCAGTCATCTTGTTCGAACCAAACCTAAGATTTCCAAAAGAGCTAAAACTATTTCTAGGGTCAAGGTTGACTGGGACAAGAACAAGTATGTAGAAATAGTCAAACTTGCTCCTGACAAAATTGTTGAGGATGTTCAAGCTTCAAACTATGTAATCAAAATGATTGAACTTGGTCTGCAAACACATGAAAGTGATAAGGTCCAAGATGCACAAGAAACAATGGAGATACTAATTCAAAGGTATGATTAAGACTAAATCTTCAAAGATTAGCTGAAGCTCAAGGTAGAGCAACTCACTACAGTACCTTTGAAGATAATTCAAGCCTCCAAGGTGAGTGATTCAATGACTACGTGTATTGACAAGGAGTTTTTTAAAAAGTCTTAGAGGATTGGGGCTCAAGGAAGAGCAATGAATGTAAGGGTGGAAAGGATGATCCAACAAGGATCTCGTATCCTTAAAATTGTCATCTAAATGTTGGCAAATATGAATGAGGTTAAGTCTAAGTTGGATCACATGCTCGAGGTACTATCATAGGACTTGCAAGCATAGGAAAAAGATCTCAATTTAGAGAAATTGGTTGAAAATGATGTGATCCCCTCGAGGAAACAATAAATTGAATATCAAGAAGTCATAAAGCATAGAAGGGAAGTTCTCAAAGAATTCACAAAGGATTTGCAAGCGTCTCAAGAAACAAGTGTTGAGAAAGGGCAAGACATTGTTGCCAAAGTTGGAGAGATCCCCTGTAATTTTTGAAGGAGAATCAAGAAATTCTTTCTGAACATGCAGTGATCCAGAGTTCATCTCTTTAATCTAGACAGAGGTCAAATCTGAGAACTTCTCAATATTGTCCATTGACAAGTTCATATATCAGAATTATTGGTCCAATTCGTACCTTGTGGTGAACCACATTAGTGTTACAGGATTGTGTTTGAATTTTATTGTAAGCACAGAACATTTTCTCTAAAAGAAGAGAACATGATGATTGTCACACCCTATTAATAACATAATGTAAATAAACTTAGTTAAGTGCGTAATTTTGTTCAATAGCAACAGGGATCCTCTCTTTTCTAACAGGAGACATTTTATCTTATTACATTGTGGCTGAAATTACCATTATGTAATTAGTTAAATCAAGTTGATTACAAAATATTCACCCAACAACATGTTGATAGGTCATAGCATTGGGGGGCATAGTCTATTCTCTACGCTTTTTGTTGGGGAGATGGTTCCCCATTTGTAACAAACCCTATTCTGGACAAGGCTCAAAATCCTAATCTCATAATAAAAGAAAATGAACATTTACTGATTAACAAAACGGTATAATATGTATATTATTAAAAAACTGTTCTATCAAATATTATAGTCACTTATATTAAATCAAATTGTTATGATCTTATATGTGAAATAATATAAATATAAATTGTTGATAAAATATGTTTATAAAAATACTATTTTCAGTTTCGAGAATGCATCGATACTTCTAATTAATTGATTCTATTTTCAATAGAAAGCTGACTTGTTAAAATATTTACCAAAAAAATTACCATAAAACATGGTTGTCCCACTAAACCTCAATAATAAAAAACATTGAAATGAAAATTGAAGAAGTTACAAACACTTTACCAAAAATGTTCTTCGTCTCAGAACGTAAATCTAGTTTTGAGCCTTGGAAGGCACATTAAAGAGCCATTAAATATTTAGCCTCATTCTAGACATAATTTTTAGATACAACCCATGCATTATAACCTTATCCAATAAACCGAGGTTCATTATATCACTAGTTAGACAAATTCAAAATCTATTTTGAGTTATTGAGAAAAATTGTCACAATTAGCATCAAGAACAACTTTGTACTACCCACTTATCGTTCCAAGCATAACTAACATATCCATTTGAATGGTTACTTTCCACAAAGATCTTTGACAATATAAATTATTGAATGAGAGAATAACTAGCTACAAAAAAATTTAGATTATCTTTAATAAAACTAGGTAGAGACAAATTTTAATATGCTATAAAGTAAAATATGCAACTTAGTTTTCAAAAGATGAGTGTTTGAGATAAACTATCACAATTAGTATCAAGAACAAGTTTGGACTACCCACTTATTGTTCAAGCATAACTGACTTTTTCATTTGAATGGTTACTTTCCTCAAAGATCCTTCACAATATAAATTATTGAATGAGAGAATAACTAGCAACAAAAAAACCTAGATTATCTTCAATGAAACGTAGTAGAGACAAATTTTAATATGCTATAAAGTAAAATATGCAACACAGTTTTTAAAAGGTATTTTTGATCTTGCAAAATATTTGTAGATTTTGACCCTTTTAGAGGTAAATCAAAGGCCCATTCAAAACTCTTCTTTATTCTAGATAAATGTTGTGAGCTACAACCTATACGTTTTTACCAACACAATAAACCATTGTCCATGCAATCACCTACTAGACAGACAAAAATCCTATTTCAAGTATTTGCGATTAACTCTTACAATTAGCATGAGGAACAAAGTTTAAACTGCCCAATAATTGTTCCAATTTAACAACTTTATCAATTTGACTAGTAACCTTCCTCAAAAATCCCTAACAGTATAAATTATTGAATGAGAAGATAAGTGGATACAACTCATTTCAAATTGTCTTCAATAAAACTTTTATCACAAAACTTAACATAACACTACACATCTTATTTTTCCAAAGGTGTTCTTGGTCTTGCATGATATTTGCAATTTCTAGCACTCAAGAGGGAAATCAAAGACCCATTAAAAACTTTGTATCCATTCTGGAGAAATATTATGACCTATAACCTATGCATTTTATCCAACTAGATAAACCAACCTTTAAGTCATCACCTATTACACTGATAAGAATTCATGCTAGTGGTCCCATATTATTGTGAGGTAAAGTGAGTTAAATTAATAACTCAGCGGATATTAACGGCCCATTAAAAACAATGCATCCGCTCTAGAAAAATAATGACCTATGACCTATGCATTTTATCCAACTAGATGAACCAACCTTCATGTCATCACTTGTTACAATGTTAGAAATTTGTGGTAGTATGAGATAAAGAGAGTTAAATTATTAACTCACATAGTTATTATGACTGTTAAAGATGTTTGTTAGGTTAGTGAGTCATATGTATGAACTTATTTTGTTGTACAGAGTGTATTTTTTCTGTTCAACAAATTCAAATATTTAGGGAGTGATTCCTATAATGTAGGAATTGAAGCTCTTATAAGTGTGTAGTGTATTCAACAATGGTTTGAAAGAGTGGAAAATTAGATTGTATCATTACTGTTTTGCGCTTTCTGAAAACCTTAAGAGTGTGTAGTGTATTCAGTGATGGATTAACAGAGTGGAATATCAAATTATATCATTAATTGCTTTGCACTCTCTCTCTAAAAATCAACATAGACCACTAAAATCCTAGTTCAACATTTTTTAGGTGTACCATTGTTATTAGGCATTAGGAACAATTTATTATTGTCTGCTAAAATTCTAGTTCAACTTTTTTCAAAAGTACCATTGTTTCAATCATCAAAACTTTATGTCTGAATCATTACATTCTCCAAAGTATCTTGAAAGTTTAAATATAGTTGTAAGAATCTAAGTAGCTAGGTTGGCAGAAATTTTGGTACAATAGAATAAAATAGGCAACATAGTTTTCAAAAGGTATTCCTAGTCTCGTGAGACGTTAATAGTTTCAAATCCCTAGGGAGGCATATCAAATGCCAACAAAAAACTCTGTTTCCATTCTATCGAAATGCCCTAAGTTACAACCCTTTCGTTTTGATCAACATGATAAAGGAATGTTCAATTTCATAAATTCATGAACTTGCCCCTCTCGTATTCTATTCGTTATAGGATGTGGTATTTCCACTTATCAAAATAAAATGACTACCAAATTGAAAACAAATGTATGCATTCCAATCTTAAGAAAAAGATGGAACATGTAGAATGTCACTAAGAAATGTCAAAAATTTAAAAAGTCCCTACACCTCAGTTTGTATTACTCTGAATGGCCATTACCAAGAATTAGTATGTTAAATGCATGGGTTCTTTGTATTCTACTTGATTTTTTAGAAGAAAAAAAAAGATGACAGCTTGTGCAAAATGTTTACTATTACATAAAATGTGGCTATCCCACCAATCCTTAACAAAATGAAATATTGAAGTAGCTAAAAACGACTTCAAATTATGTCAAATAAAGGGTGGGTAACATAAATCTTGGAATAACACAGTAAACTTCTTACTTTTCCAAATGTGTTCTAAGTATTATAATTTATTTGTAGCTTCTAAGCATTGGGAGGCATGTTGAAACCCTGCACATTATCCTGCTTCAATTCTAGAGAAATATTCAAAGTTATATCAACTCAATAAACCAATGCTCATACTATAACCTGTTAGACAAACTAATTCTATTTTAGGAGTTTGAGATGAAAAATCACTCTGAGCATCACAAACAAGTTTATACTACCCATTTATTGTTTCACTTGTAACAAAATTAAAATCTCCATAAAACTCATTTTGGTTTGATATGGACAATTGTTTCTAGGTGTCAACATAGACAACACATTGGTGCTCTCTATAGACTAATATTTTCAAAAGTTGATATCCTTTTAAAATGTTTACCAAGAAAGTTTTGGTAAATTATGTAATGTCCTCTTTTTTGAAATAAAATTTAAGAACAAATAATAATAAAATTATACTATAGAAAATCAAATAAATCATAAAATAATTAAAATTCAATTAACTTTAATGACGGAACAAAAGTCATAAAATAAAGAGTCTTGACTCTCTCGAGATATAAAAGCGAGAAGAGTTCATTTAAAAGGAGGGATGGAGAAAGGAAGTTAGGTTGGAGCATGAGAATGAAAGAAGGATTAAATGAAGAAGAAAGAAACGAGAAGGAAATAAGAAAGTGACTCTTTCAAAGTGCAGAAATGATGAAGGGTTGTAACTCTTTCAAAGGGTGGTGCTTATGAAATTTTTTTGACTCTTTGAAAGGGTAGAAATGATGAAGGTTTTTAATCTTTCAAAGGGTGGTAATTGTGAAAGGTTGTGACCCTCGCAAAGGGCGGACGCAATGAAGAGGTATCACTCTCCCTCACATTGGAAGATATAAAGGGGAAGAAGGTTTCAATTGAAGAGGAGATCCATGGGAGATCCATTTGGAAAATAACTAAGTAATCTCAAAAGGCAAAAATAGAGGGTGGTGACTAAATTCTTAGAAAAGGTGGTGACCTATTCACCAATAAAGTGTAAGGGAGAAATCAATCCAAGCATTCAAGGTTCACTTATCAATCAGCACTAATGAATCCACAAAGTTAATCATCAATTACCAAATCAGGCAAACAATCAATCAGGATATCATTCTATTATATCAATATTCACCAATATACCAAACTAACATTAATTACATCATCGCTCATCAAGCATCTAATCAAAAATCACTAAATCATCACTTACCAATACCCGTGACTTAGTATATGTACACACACACATATGTATAGTGTTATTTGCTAATTCTTCCCCTTGATAAATTGGAATACATCCTATGAATCCATTCAGCTTTTGTTGTTTTCAACATATATATCACAACTTGTGAATACGATTCACAATTAATTTTTTGCCAGCCTAAGGCACAACCTTTTTCCATAACATAGAGAATAGGAAGAGCTTCCATCAAATTACTAGTTTGTTGTGATTTGTAAATGGAAAAGAAGAATATGACAACCACTGAACTATCTCTACTGATAACTTCCGATCTTGGCGTGCCCAAGATTCCCTATTGAAAACCCATTGGTATTAATCGTAAAAACTCCTTGAGTTGGGGGAACACAACCTTCTCTTTAGATGTTTCTTTTGGAATATCAACACCTTCTCGACAAGGAGAAAACCATTACCGCTAAATTGCTAGGCTCCACAGAAGTAGAAAGATTTTGCACTCTGCAGATAATGTTTCCTGGAGCATAATAGTGATCCTTAGCCAAATTTGATGAAGCACCATTTTCCTGTCCTCAAAAATCATGTGGTCTATGTCTAACCAAAATTACCAAATTATGAAGTGGGGCCAATAACCCAAGCTACATGAGTAAAGAAAGTCTTAGGTAGGGAATTCCCTAGATGGCCCTAGAACTCAACTAGAGAAAAGGCATGAGTGTAGGCCCAATTACAAGCCTTCCACCAAAAGTGTCAAGTTTCCCTAGAAAAGGAATATTGGAAAAATAAATGTGAGGAGCATTCCCCACAATTATTACAAAGAACACATAAACAGACCCTAAAATCTTCTCAACTGTGAATTCTCCTAGATGAGGCATCTATTTTGCAAAACCAACTACATGAAAAACTTGCATTTAGGCCAAGAAAAATTATTCCACACCTGTTTGCACTAGGGAACATTAGTCTTCTTATATATTTATCGATCCAACAACTAGTTTCTTGAGGCAATAGAGATTCTACCTTTTAGATCAAGGCCCCAAGTAAGATCATCCCTCTCCATGAAAGAATTGCACACTTTTTTGGCGAGAATCCTAGCAAGCTCCTAATAAGTCTCTTATGATTCGCCAAGCGGCCATTCATAAGTTTCTTTCTCTTTAAACACATCCACCTGGTCCAAGTCTTTGTCCATTTTGAGGTTCTCAACTCTACCCCAACCCACTTCAAGAAAGTTGTTGCAAAGGGATCTTACAAGTGCAAATACATTGATATAATACGAAAGTGACCATAAAAAAATCATAGCACAACAGAGCCTTTGAACCCTTATTACAAATGCAACATAATCTAGCCTCAAAGCCCAGAAGTTGAATCGAGGATAACTTTTACTCTCCACCCCTCTTAGAGACTTAGTGGTAAGGATTCTATCCCAATCCTAATTCTGATTAGTGCACCATCTCCAAACAAATTTGGTAGGAAAAGCTTGACCACCAAGATATGCATGTTGAAAGCCAAGATCACCCCATTGTTTTGCCCTATAGACAAATTTCCACTTAACCGAACTCCAATTTGGTGAAAGCAAATTACAGGCCTATAATAATTTTCAAGAAAAAGCATCAAAGTCTTCAATGAATCTTAAAAGAGCAACCTACACAAAGCATTTGTAAGTGGAGAGAGCCTGAACCACTCACTTCAATAAAGTCACTCTCCTAGTAGTCGAGAGAGACCAGCATGTCTAATGACTAAGTTGCCTACGGAACTTATCCAATACATCTTGCCAAAATTCTTTCAGTAAAATACCCACAACAAGGGGAATACCAAGGTAAACAAAAGGAAGGGAACTAATCCCGAATCTAAGAATTTGAGCAATCCTGAGCTGAAAAAGCCTAGGGATATTGAAAAAGAAAATGGAGTACTTGTTCTCATTAGTCATTACTCTGGTTAATCCTATCAAAGTTGTGTCATCGACAAATTGTAAATGAGGAGGCAAACTACCTCACTCCAACCATGGATCAAACAAACCTTGCCTCATCTCAAAGTTGATAAATCTTTTGAACCCATCAACCATTAAAATGAACAAATAATGCGACATGGGATTGCTTTGCCTAAGGCCCCTACATTCTCCAAGCAATTCTAAAGGCTTGCTATTGATAATAATTAAATAATAAGTTGAGGTGACACAAATCATCTCTTCTTTAGCTAAATTGGTCAAATGTGATTAACCCAATCACTCCCAAAGCCAAAAGCTAAAAGCACCTTATGCAAAAATGTTTGTTTGAAACAATCATAAGTATTGATTATGTTTCATTAGATTAAGATTGTCATCTCCTTAGAAGACTCCATAGAGTTGATAGCCTTAGTTGCAACAATTATCTCGTCTAAAATTTGCCTACCAACAAAAAAGTCAAATGGCTCCTCTTAATTAACCTATCAAGTTGTGACTTGAACCTCTTCGCAATAAACATAGTAGTTATTTTATAAGTCACATAGAAAAGATGTTAAATTCTATAACTCAGATGCAGATTAACTACTCAACAAAGTTCCCAGAATAGAAAATATTTTTAATCTATTTGATTTGTAACAACCAATACTTTGGGTTGTTTAACGACAATTAAGAGCGGAAGAAAATTCACATGAAACCAATCACATAAAATAAATAACATAGATATACCCAAGAAAACCTAGTGCGAGGAAAAGCAAACACATGCTTATTCAACTTCAAAGGTAGGAATTCATTACAAGATTGCCATGCCAATTATATAGAGATAGTTTCAGCCTCACAATCCTCTTTCTCGGCTCAAACACTTGCTCAAACTAAATCATCAACTCGTTCCAATCAAAAACAATATCCTAGCCTCACAATATGCATGGGTCACAATCCTCTTTCTCTGCCCAAATACTCCCTTTTGCTGAATTACCAACTCCTGTCCATTAGTACATGGGCTCCATTTATAAGTTTTGACTCTAAGAACACTCGTTGAGTTTAACTCCTATGTTTAGATAGCAATTCTATACTTAGACATCTTGCATAAATTATGTATACTACATAGAAACATAGACATCTTGCATAAATTATGCCTACTGCAAAGAAACTATGACTTCTCCATAAACTAAGGGAAAAGTAAATTGAAGTTTGAACTTCCTCTTACATACTAGAAAAAGACTCAACATGTAAAAACCTTACAAGCTACAAAAATCAACACTCCCTCTAAGTGAGGAAGGTGTTTTGCACAACACCTAGCTTATCCCTAAAGTATATAAATTTTCCTTTCATCATCGCCTTGGTCAAGATGTCTACAATCTACTTTTCTATAGAAATGTACTGCAACTTCTCTGCGCCCTTTTGCACACAATATTTGATAAAGTGCCACTTGATCTCAATGCTCTTTGACATGTCATGGAACACTAGATTCTTAGAGAGTTTAATACAACTTTGATTATCAAACTAAATGACTGTCAGATCTAGCTCCAAATAAAAAAGCCCAACTAGAAGTTTTCGAAGCCCGAACACTAGATTCTTAGAGAGTTTGATACAACTTTGATTATCAAAGTAAATGACTGTCAGATTTCTCTCCTAATCAAAAAGCCCAACTAGAAGTTTTTGAAGCCCGATAGCCTCACATGCAGCCATATTCGCTGTCATATACTCGGCCTCCGAAAAAATCAGTCCAACCACCTTCAGGTTCTTATTGTACCAAGAGAATGCTCCTGATCCCAAACTAAAATTGCACCCTAAAGTGCTTCTCCTGACAGCCATACTGTCTGCCCAATTTGCATAAGCGAACCCTTCACCCTTCACTCCATGCTAAATATACCTTAGCCCATAATCAATTGTGCCTCAAAGATAACTCAAAGCATGCTTCACACTACCCAGTGCACTTGGTTAGGTTGTACCATGATTAATTGAGTTTGTTTACTATGAAACAAATATTTGGCCTAGTGTTGACCAAATACATATAAGAGAGCCAATCAAATGTCTCTATAGAACTAAGTTCACTACATTTGATCTAGAAGCATTGATCTTCTTCTAGTTGGTCATAGGTGGCGTGGACATGAACATGAGCTTACAATCGTCCATCCTAAATCGCTTCAAGGTCTCAACTATGTACTTTCCTTGTCCAAGGAAGAGCTCTCCATCTTTCTACAACTCCAATCCCAAAAAGTAATGCATCAACCCCAAGTCCATCTCGAATTGTCTTACAAGATTCTACTTGAAATGGGCTATGAGCTACTCGTTCCCTATGAGAAACAAGTCACTAACATACAATACCACTATGAGAGGCTCACCCTTCACCTAAACGTAGTACAGGTCCGGATTTGCCTCACTCTTGTTTAAGCTCAAGCTCTACAAGTAACTATCAATATGTGCATACCATGCCCTAGGAGCTTGCTTGAGCCTATACATCGCTATCCTCAACCTGCATACATGGGAATCCCTTAAAAGCACCTCAAAACCCTCTGTCTCCTCTATGTAGACCTCTTCCTCAATTACCTTGTTCCTCCTTGTGATACAAGACTGACGCTGACGAATCCTCTGTTCCTCCTACTGATCCACTTGCTCTTGCTACCTATTTATATGACTAAACTCTAAGGAATTTGAGCTGCCTCATCCTTGGGCCTACTCCTCTCTTCCTTGAACTTCACATCCCTATGTACAATTGTGTTCCTGAGGGCAGAAATGTAAACTCTATAAGCCTTGGAAGTTTCACTCTACCCAACAAGGATACCCCTCTCTACAGTTGGCTCCGACTTGGTTCGCTTCTCCATGTGAACGTGACAATACACAAGGTTCTGCAAGTAACTATTAATATGTGCATACCATGCCCTCTAAGCTTGCTTGAGCCCATATAGTGCTTTTCTCAACATGCATACATGGGAATCTGTCCCAAGTACTCTCAAAACCCTCTAGTTGCTCTATGTACATCTATTCGTCAATTACTTTGTTGAGGAAGGTCATCTTCAAATCCATTTGTTGAATCCTCCAACACATCTATGTTGTTATAGAAATGATATCCCTAATGGATGAGTATCTCTCTACTAGAGCGAACATCTCTTCATAATCAATCCCTTCCTTTTATGACAACCCCTTACCCACATACCAAGCTTTGAGATTTTCCACACTACAATCTGCAACATGCTTAATCTTATACAACCATCTCGAGCCCACCACTGATTTGATATCCATTTTTGGCCAGTTTTGGTAGGGTCCCTATAACTGTGACCACAACTTGCAAAACTGTAACTTTAGGCAACGTCAAGTGATATTACTCTCTCCTCTCAATAATAGGGGAGGCTCCCTTCTTACCGTGTCTCCAATAAGGACTTAACTGGAAATTACAAAATAGGGCAATTCTCTTAATCAATTCCTCTTTTTTCACGAATAATTTTACAAACAACTTCCGAACTGCACTAAAACTTAACAAAAAGTACTTGTTGCTACAATAATATTGATGGCTTGTGAGTTGACATAAGAACAACACAAGACACCAATCTACTTTTTATATGGATGTAACAATTGCAGAAACCCAAAATCTTTTGCACTTATCCCAAATGATGATTTAATAACTTGAATAAACAATAAGGCATAAAGTCTCTTACCGAATACTCCCTAATTTCTATGAAAGCACTTAAAAGCGAAGCACAAAGTCTTTCAACTTTAACTATTTGAAGCCACTATCAACTATACCGATTTTCCCTTTTGCAACACAGTCTCCAAAAATTCAAATTGAATTATAACTCTGAACGCAATATGCAGTTCAAAGTCTGCAAGATTGAATTCAAATCCCTCTTGAACAAAGCATAAAACTCACAACCTAGAACTTTCAAGCTAGAACTTTGTAGATCTAAAAGAGTATGCATATAGAATATGAGCGGAAGGCCTTTGAGCAACAAAGATTGGGGGGAAGTGAATGAAATCAGCTTTTTAAAGGGGGGGAAAGATGAAAAATGGGGTTTTTCTGGAGCATTGCAGGTGGCTGAAATGCAAGCATTTGGTATGGAAATGAGATACAAGTGCATATATATACAAGTGGGGGTACTTCTTAATCATAAGTGGGGTTTTTTAATCCCATTACAAGTCATTTTAGAAAGGTTTTCTACTTGCAAACAGATTTTTAAAGCCCACTTGCAGGTTGGAAAGAGACTTCATATGCACTTGGAAAACACTTGCAAGTGGATTTTTTAATTCAAATTGCAGGTAGGAAAAAGTTAGCTCTTTTTGGCAAAATAAACTTACAAACAGGGTTTTAAGTTCTATTTGCAAGTGGGAAAAACATGCACTCTTGAAGTTCTTTCTTGAGGGGAAGATCTTTGAATTGCAACTTGCATCTTTGGGAAAAACTCATATTGTTAACTTGCATTTGTTTTAGAGGGGAGGGGGGGAAGAACATGCATTGTTTGTGAGAACAATACTACACAAATCTCCTTTGCAAACCCAAAATGTGAAGAAAAAGATGATTGAACTCTGAAGAAAAAGCCTCAAATCCCTGTTGGTTCGAATTTAGAGAATGACCTCCAAATCTTGGTTAAATAAGAAACCAATCTTGACTAAATCCTCCTTCAATCAATGCATTTTTAGTCCATAAGCATTCATTGACAAATGGTCATGAATGAGAAACAATTTGCTTGAGAATAGAAACTACAAAGGCTCCTTCAAACATCAAAACGTGGTTTCAGTTTCTATTTGCAAGACAACTTGCAATGGAAGCAAAAAACGACGCTCTAAGCGGAAAACCAAATGATATGCTTTTGCCTTAATACGGGCTTTTGAAACTACGCTGCAACTTGGAAGAGTTATTTTCCTTTTAAAAACACTTGGATTTTCCCTATATGGGCTTGAGGAATGATGTTACAACATCTTCAAAAACCCCTCCAAATACCCAAAACGGGTTTTAACATTAACGTTACAAGCTGAGAATGCTTATAAATAACACTTCCTTTGATAATACATTTACATTTGCCCTAGACGGGCTTTAGACATGCCCTTGCAAGCATAGGTGGGCTTCTTCAATGTTAATACAAGCATAGAAATGCTTTAAAGCAGCAATGACGGGCTTTTTAATTCAAAATGCAAGTGTTGGGCACTTGTCTTTTGAAAACTAACTTGTTAAAGCCTCTAGACGGGCTTTAGACATGCCCTTGCAAGCATAGGTGGGCTTCTTCAACATTAATACAAGCATAGAAATGCTTTAAAGCAGCAATGACGGGCTTTTTAATTCAAAACGCAAGTGTTGGGCACTTGTCTTTTGAAAACTAACTTGTTAAAGCCTTAGGGCAAGCTTTCGAAGTCACGATACAACTCCAAACATTGCCTCGTAAACATGAAATGCATTTTCAATACCTTCGACGGGCTTTTTGAATCACTTTACAAGCATAAAAAGGCTTTATAACAGTCATGAGGGGATTTTGAATTGACATTGCAAGCTTGGAAATGCTTCTAAACAGCAATGACGGGTTTTTGAACTTGTTTGCAAGCATGGAAATGTTTTAAAATGCAACAACAACTTCATTTAATAATGATAACGGGTTTTTTAAATGCTATTGCAAGCCTACCTTTCATTACAAACGGGCTTTTTCCATGCGATTACAAGCATTGAAAGTTATCAATATGCATGTGAAGAGAAGACACTTTTTAAATGGTAAGCATATGCTATGGACGGACTTTTGGATTCAAAATGCAAACATACTTATGTTTATAAAGTCATAATGAGTTGCAAACGGGCTTTAAAAGCCCACTTACATCATTCAAACTTTTAAAATGAAGACTTGTAATGGCTTAGAAAAATAACATCTTTATGCAAAAAGGTGGGTTTTAATTTGTCTTTTCCATGCAGGCTTAAAAAGCCCACTTACATCATTAAAAATTCCACCAAGTTTACATATTTCCTTTCAAAAATGTAATGTTGTACTTTATTTTCCTTAATGCAGATTTTTAGAAAAAGAACAAAGACTTGCAGTCAGTCTTAAAAACCCCACTAGTAGGCTACTTAATTTCTTATTATCTCTTAAAATATAGCTCTGAATTAGGCCCATGATAGCTCGAAACGAGCGGAATTCAAAAAGCAACAAACCTAGGACAAAAACAAAACCGAAATCAAACAAAACAACCAAGAAAAATCAATCAAAGACAAGAAGGTTACCAAAAATCGAGTACTTGCAGTCAAGGAAGAAAAACCCATCTCTGCAAGAAAGACAAGGAAAAACTCAACATAAACCTTCGAAAATGGCGTCTATAGGACGAAAAATCTAGGTCAATTTAAGGTATAAATGGTTGACTTAGAGAATTATAACTATGAATTCATTGAAAATTGCATAGGGTTGTCCAATTTTGCGAATACAAAATTGAGGAACGTACCTTGTTTGTCCTTAGAAACAAAGAGGAATGTAGAATCCAGATCTCTAGTGCCTTAGTATCCATTGGGCTATAGAGTCAAGCATCAAAGACACAAAACAACAAAAAGAATGACACGACTGACACAAAGCAAACCTAGTTAAAACAAAACACAAATTGTGCAAGCACACTTATTAAAACAAAGAAAACCTACCTAATAAGAACTAGCCAGCAATGAAACCTTTCAAACAAACCATTCACTGACTCAGCAAAATAACTGACTTTTTTCAACAGCTTGAAGTACTTGGCATACAGGCAGCTTTATATAGATGAACCACGAACAACTAGAGCAATTTTGTCAAAGCTTGATGTAACACCTCTTGGAAGAGATGAACAAATTCACCTTCTTGAGATGGATCATATGTACTGCTGCCCCAAAGTAGGTCCATGAATTCAGACTGTTCCAATTGAACAAAACATGCTTCTTTAGTTTCTTCTTTGAAAGTGTTTGCATGCTCAGGTACAAGTGAGTATCTATCTTTCCGTCGGCCTCCAACCAAGTGAGATGTCTGATTGGACATCCCCTCAAATGAATAAAGACTATTTTTTTCTTATCAGATGCAACTTGAACAACTCGTTCATCAACCACTAGCACCTTAGGTTGATTGGGAAAACCTTGCTCATGTAATTCAAGCAATGACATGACTGAACTGCATACCTTAGTATGTTGTTCACAAACTCCAGACTTGGGAAAGTCTTGATTGTTTATGAGAATTTCCTTTTCAAGCTCTGAGGTAGGACATTCATGCAAAGTGTATTCAAGTTGATGACCTTGAGACACAAATGCATCATTTTCAGCTTGATTAGGACTTGTATGTATGTCCATTTGCTCACATCTAATGACATGATTGTCTTCATTCACTTGAGCATCAACATAATGATTTTCACCTTTCTGCTTTTCATCAATGGCTTTTTGAGAATGCAAAAACCAGAAATAAGAGTCACCAACTATGTCTTCTTCCTTTTTCTAGAAGAGAATATCAAGATCACTAGCTTCAGATTCAAGATGCTTTGTTGCTACCTTCACTAATGGTTCCTCAATAGCAAGCTTCTTTGGTGATGAAACTAACTTTTGTTGATTCCCACTAGCAGGACTACAAGCAACATTTGGAAGAGGCTTCCTTTGTACATCCTTATAAGGAACGAAGAACATACCTTGAGCTATTTTCTTTTTGAGGGCAAGAAACTCATTTTCCAACCTCTGTACCGCAAGATCCGTCCCTGTGATAGAAGAAAATGAAACAAAAGAAAAAGAACTTTCTTCAAACCCACTTGCTTCTATATGTATTTGCTCGGCAAGAATAAGACCATCCTCGATTTCAGTTGCCAAAGTCCACGTAGCTACAAGAGTAACTGGAGCTGCTCTTTTTAACAAAAAACTGACTTCAAGAATTTGAGCATTGACAAAGAAACACTTCAAATTTGTAGTTGTAGGCTAAGCAACAACTCAAATTCTTCATGTCGATTTGCTGAAATGAGGAACAAATTCACGCATAGGTACATGAGATTCCTTTTTCAACTGGGTGAGTGGGGCCAACAAAGCATGAACATCTTCAGGAGGTTTGAACCTTTTCAAACTTGGCTATGAGAGTAGCCCAATTTGTGATAATCTGTGGTGGTAGATGGTAAAACCAGACAGCAACCACACCTTGGAGAGTTTCCATCAAGAACCTCACAAACACGTCCTCATGTTCAACACCATGAACACCGCATGCAATGTAAAAAGCAACAATATGTTTGTCAGGATGTTGTCCATCACCAAAGAAATCAGAGAAATTCTTCTGCGAGCCATCAGGAAGAGCATGTAGAGGTAGAGTCAATTCAACAGACCAAAAGCATTTCCCAAAGGACCTTGGACAACCATTTACATGTCCTTGTTAAAAGCTTCAAAAACTATATGAAATAAATTACAATGAATAGGACACGGGTATACTTCAAATGGAAGCATAAGGCTTTCGAATGAGGTACATTCCAAGTGTAGTCACCAAAAACTATTAGCTAAAAGTTTTGTAGAGGTAGAGCCAAATTCAACAGACCAAAAGCATTTCCCCAAGGACCTTGGACAACCATTTACATGTCCTCGGTAAAAGCTTCAAAAACTATATGAAATAAATTACAATGAATAGGACACAGGTATACTTCAAACGGAAGCATAAGGCTTTCGAATGGGGTACATTTCCAAGTGGAGTCACCAAAAACTGTTGGCTAAAAGTTTTGTAAGTCACTATAACCACTTAGGCAACGTCACGTGAGATTACTTTCTCCTCTCAACAATAGGGGAGGCTCCCTTCTTATCATAGGGGGCTCCAACAAGGACTTAACTAGAAATTACAAAATAGGGTGGTTCTCTTAATCTATTCCTCTTTTTCCAAGAATGATTTTACAAATAATTTCCGAACAACACTAAAACTTAACAAAAAGAACCTATTGATACAATAAGATCAATGTCTTATGTGTTATTCTTATGTCAACTCACAAGTCATCGATATTATTGTAGCAACAGGTACTTTTTGTTAGGTTTTTGTGCTATTCGGAAGTTGTCTATAAAATCATTCCTGAAAAAGAGGAATAGATTAAGAGAACCACCCTGTTTTGTAATTTCCAGTTAAGTCCTTGTTGGAGCCACCTACAATAAGAAGGGAGCCCCCCTATTGCTGAGAGGAGAGAGTAATCTCACTTGACATTGCCTAAAGTTACAGTTTTGCAAGTTGTGGTCACAGTGACTTACAAAACTTTTAGCCGACACAAAGCTTAAAGCAAGTATAAGAACAAGGAGCTTTTATATAAATCTCTAGCACATGTGGTGCCTCCCATCTTCCTCCCTATGTCTCAGCCCAACCCTGTTTCACTTTACGCTTTTCCCTTTTTTTCCTCTTCAATGTGGGCTAAAAGAGAGTGTATTCCTCAAGGGAAACCCAGTTTCACTTCATGCTTTAACCTTTTTTCCACTTTATTGTGGGTTAAAAAGCAAGTGTATTCCTCAAGGGAAACCCCTACATCCACCAAAGACTTCACAATTTCCAATGGTGCCTCTTGTTCCACACCTAGCACAAACAAAGGAAAGGCTCCCATTTTGCAAAAGTTCAAGGCTCACCCCTCAGTTCAAGCTTCCCATGCTCAAGGACATCCCATTTTTTGTTTATAACAAGGATAAGAGATCACCGCATTCTCATCCATCTTCCTTGACACTTGCCTCCTAGCCTCTAAGGGAGCCCCCTATTCTTCCAACTACTCCTAGAGAAAAATGGGAAGGGCGTCTGTAATTGAGCTTTCACTTGTCTTTTCGCTAGTCCTCCTACTTCAATGGGGTCACCTTTATCGATCATACCATCAATGGCCTTCCCGATGGAGCAAGATGCTAGCAAACCTTCACAAGATTCTCATCCTACTCAGTAGCTACACCAAAACAAGCTTGCGCACAAGCGTAAGTGTAATGTCCCCGTTTTTCAGGCTTTTGGGATTAGCTTGGTTTGGCGACCCTCGCAAGTTAATCAGGTGATCAGAGGGGGTCAGATGTCAGAGCCAGTGTTGGGATTCCACCCTGGGGATTCAGTTTACCACATCTGCTCTTTGTTCGAGGCAATTCGGTTGACTTACTATTTTTAGTAAGTGGTGTTTTTGGTTTGGTCAGGATTAGCAGGGTGTTTGCACGGAGTGTCAGAAGTTTCAGGATCGAGCTTCAGGATATCTCCAGTTTGAGAGACCATTTTTAGTAAGTCTATTTTTAGCAGCTGGCTATTTTTGGCAGTGGGTTATTTCCGGCAGGGCAGTTGGCGTTTGGGCTCTGGTGTCGGAAATGAGTCTGTTTCAATTAGCAAAATTCAGTGGCTTTGTTTTTAAAGTTATCATTATTAAATTAAAGTATTTTAATTTAATAATGTATGTACTTTATAACTTTATTGTTATAAAGTGAAATTATCATTTTAAAGCCTTTTATATTAAAAAAGTGAAATTGTGCTTTTTCCAAAAAAGCTATAAGTACAACTCAAAAAAGCACTTTCATTTACCGATTGATTATTTGATATTTTGTTTGTGAGAGAATTCTACTTGGCTTTGGAAGCTAGGGTTTGAGCTCGGTCTTCAGCTTTTGGAGAGAGTTCTTCTGTGATTATCGAGTTTGGTCTTCTTCCAGGAGAGAACTCGTTCTGGTGTTGAATTGAATCCAGTGCTGAGGTATACTGGATGTGTATGAAGTTATTCTACAGGCAAATAATGTGTTCTCTTGAATTCTGAATTTGTCTTTTGCTGAGGTTCGAATTGTATTGAGAATTGTGCTGTGTCTGATTTATTGGTGTTGCAATTAAGAAATTGGTACGAATTATGCAAAGGATCAAGCTTGTGTTTGCCCTAACAGCCGTAGCACACATTCAGACCCTACGTTAGTTATTGGTGGACATCACCCTTCACGTGGAAGCTGTTAATCTTTGCAGCTGGTTGCGTGCATTACCAGGGAGGCTGCCACGTCCCAAACCCTGCTCACGTGAGGATAAGGGGACTGCTTTTAATAAGGCTGGAGCTGTAAATACACAGGGCGCCACTATACATTTCTAGGACAGTCACGTTTCCTCACAAGCTGCTAACGTGACTGATATTGGAGGGGCCGTTTATCATCTTGCTGGGTTTCAAAATTGCTGCAGACTGTCATGTTACAAAATTCCAGGCTCTCACGTGACTGTTGCAGTTTGCCGTTTGAGAATTGTGGCATATTTTTTGAAAGACATTACAAATTACAAGCATTTTCGGATTGTCAAGTGCCTTTGTTTTTTATATCAATTGAAATGCTTTTATATACTGTTGTAATGGGAAATAAGAATCAATTAAATTATCAAGGAATATCATTTGTCTTGGATGGATTATTTTGAATTTGGTGAAGGTTGATTATTAAATTGCAATTAAAAGATTCATTGAGCAAGTGCTGCAAATATTTTAAATAAAATAAGAGGATTTGGAAGAAGCCAGTTTTGGTTCTTCACAGTAAATGTCGTCAACGGGCTAGGGCCTTCAATCGTGAGGTCACCGCGAAGGCGGAGCTAAATCCTTGGTTCCTATGTCTATGTCGTATTCATCTAAAATGGCACTTGCTCCTGTTGCATCCATATCTCATCTAGCCTTATCTTCAATTTTGCTTCCTATTGCTCCAAGGGTGGAATGGCGGGCCTCACCCTAAGAGGATCTAGGTCTTCATCTCTCCATCCTAGGAGCCCTTTCTCATCAACTCATTGCCTTTTATCCCTCCATTTCCTAAACCAATTATGTTGCATAAATAGGAGTGTGCAAAAGAGAATTCATCACCCTCAAGATTGATAAAATCTCAAGGGAAGAATCAGCTCTTGTGCCACCTCCCTTCTACTAGAGCTCTGGTGAGCTAGGGTGAATTTAAGAAATAAAGAAATAAAGAAACTGAATTAACTATACTAACAAATATAAATATTTTGATTACTAAATTGGTCAAACATGATTAACCCAATCACTACCAAAGCCAAAAGCTAAAAGCACTTTATGCAAGAAAGTCAATTTGACAGAATAATAAGCATTGGCCATGTCCAATTAACTTAATATTGTCATTTCCTTAGAAGACACCATAGAGCTAATAGCCTTAGTTGCGACAATTATCCTCTCCAAAATTTGCCTACCAACAACAAAGCCATCTCTTGCTCCTCTGAATTAACCTATTTATCCATGACTTGAGCCTCTCCGCAATCAGCTTAGTAATTATTTATAAGGCACATCGCAAAGAGCTATGGGTCTAAAGAGATCCAAAGAATTAGATCCTTTTATTTTGAGAATAAGGGCAAGGAAACTAACACATTAGCTCATTTTCATGTCTGTTGACATCTATTTGTTCCTTTGTGACTTCTATATTAGTTCCAAAAGCTCAAATTTGACAATCTCCTAGAACTCTTAATAAAATTCTTTAGCGAATCTATCAGGACTATGGGCTTTCCACTTCATCTAAAACATAATCTCCTCCAATTCAGCCAAAGATATAGGTCCAATAAGTGATTTATTCATCTCCATAGAAACAAATAAAGGAATAGAGTCCAAAATAAATTTTTCTTCATCCCCAGGGTTATATAACTAGGGATATGGTATTTTAAGGTATTTCAATGGATGGAAATGTCGGCACGTGGTACACATCCCTTATGTTAGTTTTTACATTGTTTAAGAGGTGAAGCTGAGGAATAATATGCACCATTAGATAATGATATTTCATCTTTGGCTGAACTAGAAAAATCTTTCTTAGATATAAATGGGCCCCAAAAGAAGAAGAAGAGAGAAAATGAAGACGAGAAATAAGAGGAAAAAGATGAAGAGGAAGAAGAGGATAAGGAAAATAATGAAGAGGAAGAAGAGGAGGAAGAAAATGAAGAGCAAGAAAATAAGGAAAATAGAGAAGAGGAAGAAGAGAGCAAAGAAGATATAAAAATACAAGGAAAAAGATGAAGAGAAAGAAAATGAAAAAAATGTAGAGGAAAAAATAAAGAAGATGATGAATGAGAAGAAAAAGGAGATGATACAAGTACATGCATTTTAACTCTTAGAAAGGAAAATTCAATCTTTCTTTTTCATGGATGCATTTGAAAGGAAAATGTTATTGTTCTATAAATGCTAGCAGCAAATATAACTTCATCTATAAAAAACAGAAAAAAAGATACATGTACAAGGAAAAAAAATCATCGACAGTCAAATATTAGGTATGGACACTCAAATATATGAAGATATAAAGCTCTCTATGGATAAATATGTTTTTCATTCAGACTTGCATACTTTGGGTATGGATGGAATGGATATCCTTGGTTAGAATCTGTGGGAACAATAAATATCAATGTGCAAAAGAAGTTCATGAGCTTTGGTATAGAAGGAAAAAATTACATCACACGATATTACACATAAGAAGTTCGTGAGCTTTGGTATAGAAGGAAAAAATTACATCACAAGATATTACACATAAGAAGTTCACAAGGCCCAAGTACACCACCCCAAGATGAATGTTATTCTCATAGGACAGGAGGCATAGAGTGCTCTTGGGCTTGAGGTCCCATCAAGTACGCCACACAGAGATGGTATGGATGGCCAGCTTTCCATGCCCTTGGGCCAAGAGGTGGAACGGAAGACTGGCCTTCCACACTCTTGGAGCAAGGACTGCTAGCTTCCAAGGTGAACTAAGGAATGGAAGGGCAACCCACCTTTCATGCTTTTGCAGGACAAGGGCAACCAACCTTGAGACAGCAGTTTCCAAACATTTCAACAAATTCCTAATAACACTATTAAAGGAATCTACTGTGAAATTGCTATTGCTTATTTCTATTTCAGTATGAATAATGTTTATGGATATCATAATGTTTACTGATGATCAATAAGATACATGTTATCGTGGTAAGTGGTAACAATTCACTATCATTTCCAAGTGACCAAGATTTCTCTTATTAGGAACAACTTTATATTGTCCATTTATTTTTCCAGGCATCACAAATTTATCTATATCAGTTGTTACTTTGTCCAAAGTACCCTAAAAGTACAAAATATATTATAGAAATCTGAGAAGCTAAATATACTTTTAGATTATCTTCAATGAAACAAAATTGACAAAAATTTTAATTGAATAGAATATAATAGGCAACTTACTTTTCCAAAGGTGTTCTTAGTCTTTAAAATATATTTGCAATGTCGAACCTTCGGAGGCAATATGAAAAGCCAACACAAAACATTGTTTCCGTCTACAGAAATGTTAGAAGTTACAACCTGTACATTATCACCAACCAGAAAACCAAGATCAATATCATAAAGTGACAAAATTAGCCCTCTAGTATTATATTCCACAAAAAATGTGGTATTCCCATTCATCAAAATCAAAGATCTTGTTAGTAGCACTAATCATCTGTGAATTCCTATCATAATAGTTAGATGGTAGAGGCTGAATTTAGCTAACAATGTCCAAAAAAATAGAAGTCCTTTAACACTCATTTTTCTTTGTTGTTGAGAACCATTACCGAGTGTCAATTTGCATAATGCATTGGTGCTTCATATAGACAGCTGTGGTTTTTGGAATAAAGTTGACAGCTTGTTAAAATCTTTACCAAGAAAGTTTCCATCAAAAATAATTATCCTGCAGAACCATGACAATATAAAATAGGGCAATGAGAATCGAAGTAGATACAAATAGTTCTAGATTATCTTCAATGAAGCCAGATAGACAAAAATTTTGATATAATATAATAGGCAGCTTACCTTTCCAAAGGAGATCTTGATCGTCCAGCTTATTCACAATTTCTTAGCCTTGGGAGACATCTCAAAGTCCAACACAATATTTTGCCTCGATTCTGTAGAAATGTTGTCAGTTATAACTTTTGCATTTTCATAAACCAAATTAAGCAATATTCATGCATGCCATCACCTGTTAGACAACTGAAATTGTATTTCGATTGTTTGAGGTGTACTGCCACAGTTAGCATTAGGAGCAACTTTATACTGTCCATTGATTTTTCTGAACATCATAACTTTATCTATATGAATTATTACTTCCTCCAAAGTACCCTAGAAGTATAAGATATACCTGTGAGAATCTGAAAAGCTACAAATACGTTTAGCTTATCTTCAATGAAACCAGGTTGGCAGAAATTTCAATATTATAGTATACAATAGACAACTTACTCTTTCAAAGGTGGTCTTAACTACTTGGCATTATAAGATATTTGCAATGTCATACCTTTGGGAAGCATATCAAAAAGCAACACAAAAGTCTGTTTCCATTCTGAAAAAAAATTTATCTCATACTTTTATGAAATTTTTATCTCAAAAGTATTTGCAATGTCATACTTTTTCCCTCATTTCAGATTTCTCTTCATTCAGCTATTTTGATCTTTGATCATCTGTTACTTGGAGTTGCATATGATTTACGACCGACATCAGATCTTGGCTCGGTTCTCGCTTCTCACAAAATCTAACATAGTATCGGATCCGTGTTGTTTGGTATAGCTCATTGTTTCTCTAATTTTCATTGAGATATTTGAGACTATTAGATAGCTAAAATTTTCCTTAAAATCCAAGTATGCTCTTCTCCTACATTCTCACCTAACCTAGAGGATCAGAACAGTTAAAAGGAAAATAGGCATCTAGCTAATCTGGTTTGCATATATATGTATATGCATATGTATATACATCTATATACATACATATACATATATATGCATCTGTTCATCTGAGATCTGGGTGATTGCAACATTTTTTAGTAATATTGGAGGAATTTCCTGTGCTTCCAGAGAGTCTGAAATGCCTAAAAAAGTCAAGATTGACTTTTATCTCACCTAGTTCAAAGATTGGAGGACATGGTAACAAATCAGAGTAAAAATTTCCAGAATTTTTTACTGGAGCCATTTTCAATTTTGCTTCAGAAATCTAGCTTCCACTCATTTGCAAGAAAAACGATTCCAAGGTATTTTTCCCAAGGATGAAAAAAGATCTAGGTACCTCTTATTTTTTGTGTAAATTCAATATATTTTGCATAAATTGAGTTTCAATCAGGCGTGAGCCATTTTTTGGCTGGCAGATTTAGCATTTTTTTTAAGAAATTGCACAACTTTTTCCTTGAGTGTTGGATTTTTGCAAACGAGTACTTGATGAAAAGTTAGAAACGAGCACTTTTCATCCATGTGTATCTCATTGAATAATTTTGTCATTTTCCTTCAGATATTGCAGGTTGAATCAGTTACATTTTTTTTCTCTTCATCAGGCCATATCTTTCGCCTCAAAATTCCGTTTTACAAAAACAAATAGGCATTGGAAAGGTATTTTACTATTTAAGAATTAAGAGTATTACACAGCTATAAGGCTATTTTTATTCATCTTTTCCATCATATTTATTTGCATCAAATTTTTTATTTTGGCCATTGTAAACACACTAATTATAAAGTGCCAACCTTGTAATATTTAGGGGGTGATTTTTGAGACTAGTGTAAAGAGGGCTGGTTGTATCGTGTGTATTGTTTATTGCACTTTTCCTCATTCTTTGCAATCTTCTTTTCTGCTCTCATGGATGCATCTACAGTTCTGTTTCAACACCATATAACTATTTTGAATGGAAATCTAAGATGATAATATATTTGAAAAGGCATGGATATCATTGTGTTACAATGGGACTTGAAACTGAACCTAAGGATGATGCAAAAAAGATAAAATAATTTAATAAATCTGATGAAGCCTTTGGTGTTTTGTATATGTGAGTCTCTTCTAACCTTTATCACACTGAATCTGCCACTACACTAAATGGAGTGCGGACCACCTTGGAAAACCTCTTTGGTAAACAAGATGAGTTAAGAGGTCATTAGTTGGAGAATGAACTCATAGAGTTGGACAACCAAACCCTCGAACTCACATGCCTTGGTTGTCAATTAAGACACAAAAGAACAAAAAGGCTCCAACAACCAAGATAAGAAAAAAAAGAACCAAGGAGAGCAGAGTAAAGATCAAAAATCTGTTATTTCAAAAGCAAATAATCACACCTCTTCATCAAAAGGTGATCAAACTAAGAAGGAGAAGGGCAAGTGTTCTTACTGTAAGAAGCTTGGTCATGATGAACATAAGTGTTTGAAGAAACAAATAGATCGCCTTTCTACAAAAAAATGAATATCAAGATGCCTAATTCAGTCAAACAAAGTTCATCAGAAAGATCTTCTAAGGACATGGACAAAAGTAAGGGGAAAGGAAAGGGTAACGCCCTAGTCATCGTTGCTTTGCAACCAAATTTTTGGATAATTGACTTCGGTGCTTTGAGCCACATGGCTTATTCAGAAGATGATTTCACCTCTTTAGAGCCATGTTTTATGCCTACCATACTAATGGGTGATGACACTCCTATTGAAGTACACGGGAGAGGATCTATTAATGTGGGTGAAGGAACATTTGAGGATGTCCTTTGTGTTCCATCTTTATCAAATAATCTCCTATCTTTTTATTAGATCACTCACATTGGTTCCAGCAAGCGAGTTAATCTCACACCATATACAATGTGAATCAATGAAATGCATAACACTATTGTTGTGGAAAAGAAGACCATCAATCCAAGTTATATCAATTTTCTCACTTTATTCCTAACTCTCCTTCGATATTCTTACTCGTGCAAATGCAGTGAGTTGTTTGTGGCATCAAGAATTTGGCCACCTGAACTACCATTACTTGCAATAGCTCAATCAACAAGACATTGTTTTAGGGTTTCCTTCTACTCATTTTTTTATGGAGTTTGCCAAGGATGCATTCTTGGTAAGCATCCTGAGGAGCAATATAATAAAGGTAAAGCATGGAGAGCTACACAGCTACTGGAGTTGGTACATAATGACTTGGTAGGAACATTTCCACAACCATCTTTTAGCAGGGCTAAATATGTCTTAACATTCATTGATGATTTTTCTAGATACATGTGGGATTAATATCCTCTGAAGAGCTGTCATTCACATTCTAACGGCGATACTGATAATGAGGATTCACATTCCTTCTAGTCATCATTCACAGGTTAATGATTCTCCTCCAAACTTTCTAGCCTCAACACCTCTTTGGCTTTGAAAGACAATAGATTTAGTTGGTGATTGGATTAGTGATCCATTAAATACTAGAAGAACAAGGTCACAATTTCAACATGCCCTCATTGCTTCAGCTTCTAATCCACAATATCTTAGAGAAGCTTTAGGTGTTCTCGAATGGGATGTTGCGATGCAAGAAGAGTTCAATTCCTTGGAAAGGAATCATACATAGGACTTAGTCCCTCTTTCTAAAGGAAAGAAACTTCTTCAATGCAAGTGGATATATCGAACAAAATTTGCAGCAGATGGGTCAGTTGATAAGCACAAGGTCCACTTGGTAGCAAAAGGGTTCTCCCATGTTCTTGGGATTGACTACCATGAGACTTTTGCAACAGTTGCTAAGATGAATTCCATCTGACTTCTCCTAGCTATAGTTGTTGCTCATCACTGTGAATTTCATCAAATGGATGTCCTTTCTTCATGCTGACCTTCAAGAGGAAACCTTCATGTAGCAGCCACAGAGGTTTGTTTAGGATCCCGCACTTGCGTATCATCTTTTAAAGTCTCTCTGTGGCCTCAAACAAGCAAGATCCATTCCTTCTGACAGTTGGTTTCACTCGATGCCATTCTGATCTGAATGTATATATTGTTAGCATCAACTGATGGTAACCGGTAAGCTGTCTACCGGTCCAAGTATTGTCATTGATTGGCAAAAGAGGATAGAGATTTGTCATCTCTATATAGGTGGAAGTTCTAAGAAAACCTACATCAAGAGAAGCTGGTTTGGCAAGAAAAGAATAACTGTAATCCATTGTAACTGGTCTCTACACTAAGCATCAATAACCAAGCAATGCACTCAATTAGGGAAGAGAGTATTCCAGTATCAACCAAGGACCAAACTACAACCGGTATAGACAAGTACAAGTAAAAGCAATATCCAACTAGTGTCTACAACACAACCGGGACAGTGCAACCGGTAGTCCGCACAAAAGGAAGCACACCGAGGACATGCAATCGGTAAGCCAAGCATGAAGAACTCAACCGATATATTATAAGACTCTGGTATGAACCAAGGAAGTCCTAGTCAACTGTCTGTTCCAAACAACTCTTCTTGACCGGGATTTATTACAGTAAATCCGAGAGACTTTGAGTTATCTTGGTGATCGGTTTGAGGCGCAGTTGAAGGATTTAAAGCCAAAATCAGTGGCTTTTTGACACGATTGAAGGATTTAAAGCCAGCATCAGTGGCTTTAAATCAAAGTGTTATCTCCTATGAAGGAAAGTTGTCTGGCACGCAACTACTGCTTTCTTCATTAATCAGATAAAGCAAGGGCATATATCGGATGTTTCCTCAGTAGACTAGTACTCGACTGAGCATTGAATCCGATGAAGATCTGAAGTTAGGTCATGTTTAATGAGCACAATTAGGGCCAGAACCCTATATATTCTTCTACCTAAGGCAAATAGAACTTGCCTTCATTCTGCCGAGAAAAAGAGTGAGCCTATATGCTAAAGAAGCAGGGGTAAAAGAAAGTAGAGAAAGAGAGATAACAGATTGTGCAAAACAGCACAACAGTAGATGAGAATACACCTGTGGTGACCGGTGTTGATTCTCAGTTGAGTGCAAATAAAGATCTTATCAGGGTAAGCAAAGCCATCTGTAAAGATCACACTTCTATTGTTTTCTAGCAAACTACAATGGACAAATCCCAATATTTGGGTGGACTCTAACAGGTCCCTTGTATCGAAATCCCTTAACCAAGTGACATCTTTCAAGGTGTTTAAAAGTCCTTTAACCAGACAAGTCCTAGCAAACTTTATTATAACAAATCCCTTGACTGGGTCACATCTAGCAAGTGCGCTTTTATCCTTTAACCGGGAAAGCTCTTAACAGGCCGTACTCCAGGAGAGTACAAAATTTGTGAGGTCTCCTCACACCGTGGTTTTTACCCTAACCGGGTTTCCACATGATAAATCTGGTGTCATTTCGTGATTGTTTACTTACTATTATTATTTGCTTAAATCTGTTTGCCTTTTGTGTTGTAAGTTTACTTCACTGGATTTAGCGAGAAAAAGTTTTTACTAGTGTTGATTCACCCATCCCCTCTCAGCACTGGTTGGGACTATCATATATTCTCCAGCAAGATGACTCTCGCATTTATAATTCTCTATGTTGATGACATGTTGATCATAGGGAGTCACCCATCCACTATCAAGGCAATGAAAACCACTCTACATGATAGACTTCCAATGTCAAACTTGGGTCTTCTACATTACTTCTTAGAGATTGAGTTCACTCATTCATCTTTAGGTATCTTCCTTGTACAACCCAAGTATGCACTAGGCAATAGGCATAGATATTGACTTGATTCAGAATCACAAGTCTACTTTAGGGTATCGCTTCTAACTTGGTTCTGGAATAGTTTGTTGGTCGAGCAACAAGCAGTTTGCAATTGCTCTTTCATCAATACAGGCTAAGTATTGAGGGGCAATTGATGATACAACTAAATATTTGGCTTCTGAATATTCTCATTGAGTTTGGTATTTCAATCAGAAAACCTACAATCATTTTTTGTGATAATCGGAGTGCTATACACATCACAAGAAATCCAATTTGTCACTAGAGGACAAAACACATTGAGATACATATGCACTATATTTGGGAGCTCATTCAAGAAGGCATCGTTGATCTTAAGTATTGTTCTACATTGGAGAAGATTGCAAACATCTACACTAAACTCTTCACTGAAAACAAGTTCCTTCATTTGCAAGATTTGCTTGGGATACAAAAAGTGTCTACTTTAGGAGGGGCTTCTTAGTGCATTTTTTCTCCCATTCCTCTTTTTTTTTTGAGAGGGGGGGGGGGCTTCTTCTTTTGGGGGACATCTCTATGTACATGGGCACCTAACATGGCCTCATTTGTCAGGACCCATCTTTTCACCCACCTAAGAAACACATAAGGGGGGTGTTAGTGTATGTTTTTATTTTCTTTATGTTAGGGGTATTTGTTGTGAGGTTTTCACACCATCGCCCCAAAGAATTTGGGGACCCCCATTTTTTTTTAGCAAGCCTTGACAATTTTTCTAGATCCGGGTATTTGGGTGCCTTAGCGAATTTTGGGCGATCTAGAGGTTTTGGAATGAGAATTTTACACCTTGGATGTTTTTAAAGTGCCTGGGGGGGTATTGCTTGTTTTCACCTTATGCGAAATGTTGATTTTCTTAAATAGTCGATTTTGTCTCCAAGCCAAATGAAATTCGATGAGAAAATTTTATTTTAATATTTGGCGGGATAAAATTGCAAATTTTGGACTTGATTAAATTTTGAAAATTGATGAAATTGAAGAACTCGAGATTTTCAAAATTTAATTGTGAAATTGGATATTTTGGGGAAAATCTTGTAAATTTTTTTTGGTGGAGAGAAATGGAAATTAAAGAATAAATTTAAAGTTGCCAATTAGAGATAATAAATTGCAAAAATAAAAAAGGATAAAATTGCCAAATGGAAATTAAATTGCAAAATGATTTTTGGGTTGCAAAATAATAAAAAATTAATTTTGGTTGTCATGATTAAATGCATTAAAATCATATTTTTTGGGCTAAGTGTTTGTAATTTAGAAATTTAAATTGGGCCCCTTTGTGTGTTAAATTCAACGTATTTTAAGGCCTAGGAGGTGTGAAATTCAAGGCAAGTTATTGGGTCCACAATGGGGAGGGTTTAAAGCTATATTGGAGGCCTAAATGACCTTTTTTCAAAATTTCAATTTTAGGGCCTATGATAATTTCGGATTTGGCTAATTTAAACCGATAATTTTGCACTAGGTTGACCCAATTTTAAATTAAAATAAAATCCCCTAGGGCTGGGCAATTTATTTCATTTAATTCATGTTTAATTTGGCAATTTTAATTTTTTGTTTTTCCCTCCTCCTACAAAGTCGGCCTTGCTTTTTTGGAGGCAAAAATTTGGTATATAAGGGGAGCTCTCCCCCACTTCATTTCACCATCTCATTCACTTCTCTCCTTTTCTCTTGGCAGCAAAAAAAGCAGTCCGAAAAAGCAGAGCGAAAAAGCAGTCCGAAAAAGCAGATCCGAAAAGCAAATTCGAAAATTGGAGAGTTTGATGAAGAGAAGAAGCTTGAGTTGAGGCAAATCAGATTTGTAATAGAAGAATTTATTGATAGAAGATTCATAGCAATCAGATTTTGAGAGTGAATTGGAGAAGGGGAGATTTTCTTGTGGAGATAGAAGATTTTGAAGATCAAGCCCAGCTAATTGCATAGACAAAGGATTCCTAGCCCTTGTTGGTGAGTGGCCTATCTTTTCCTCTCTCTTTAATTGCTTTCATTTCATTGGTGCTAGTTTAGGTGTTGAAAACTAATTTCAAGAGTAGAGTTAGGTATTTGGATATTAAGTAGATTACTCGATTGTCTTGATTGGCTTTTTTCCCTCAAGTTCTTGCTTGCATTTCATCATTGCATTTTATCTTAGGAGGAAGATTTGGAGTGATAAGTGTAGCCCATCTTAAGGTAACGGCGGGGAGTGATAAGTGTAGTATTCCACCCCTAGGCGAAGATTGGAGTGATAAGTGTAGTCCATTTTAAGGCAAAGGCGGGGAGTGATAAGTGTAGTTTGCATCATTGCATTTCATTTTAGGGGAAGATTTGGAGTGATAAGTGTAGCCCATCTTAAGGTAACGGCGGGGAGTGATAAGTGTAGTATTCCACCCCTAGGCGAAGATTGGAGTGATAAGTGTAGTTCCACATTCATTGCAGAAAAGGCGGGGAGTGATAAGTGTTTAGGATGGCTGATGTTAATGCAAGCAAGCGACCCAAAGGAATTAATGCTGAAATAGGAGACAAGGAAGTCATGATACCCAATTCCAACTTCCGCTCAAAATTGAAATGCGTTGGAGACACCAACATTGGTACCTTTGATATGATTCAATTAAGAGAGAGGTTGAGAGACAGCCAGTCACTTGTGGCAAAGAGGATCAAATAGTATGGATTTGTGCAAGGAAGTGTTCAGTCTACCCCAGCAGCAGACATGATACGACATAATTGGTTACATCAAATCATCAAGGCTCACAAAGTCAGATTGCAAATCAAAGTGCAGCGCCTTCATCGTGCTTCTCAGTCAAATCCCAAGCTATGCTAAAGGTACACAGTTTGATTCTTGGATGTTTTATTTTATTGAAGAGATTGAGAATGGTTAAGGAAAATTGATTGGATTAGGATCATTAGCATGAATTTAAAGTTGCAACCTTGGATAGTACAAAATCGGGGGCAAATCTACATGGGGTCCTACTTCTTCAATTCGGGTGCAAGACTACTAGTGATGCTTTGCCAGTCGAACCAAATCTAATCTTGGGGAGATCCATTGCACCACTATGGTTGAGGCAAGTACTTATGCCAAAAGGGCAAGGTTATGGTAATTCGAACAGTTGAAAGCAGTCAAGGGTTAACCAAGGAGGAAAGCATTGATGAAAGCAGTTGATGAATTCAGTGATGGGTGGATTGTGGAACAATCAAGGAGATATGGTGAGGGCAGGTGCCCCAAAACCCAAGGTTATTGAAACAAGGATGCATGCATGCAGATTAAATCCAAATAGGAAGGTTAAAAATGGCAAAGTATTGAAGTAAGGAGGAAAGTGATTGAAAGGTTGAGAGAGGTCAAGTTTGATTTCAAGGCGGTGGCTAAGAGCAAGGCTCTTAAATTGCACAAGGTTCACACCTAGGCAAGCCACCAAGGTCAAGGCAAGATTACCCCAAGTGCATGGAGACCTTAATCTTTTAAGGTCAAGACATCAAGTACAAGCAAGTTCAAGTGGTGGTGAGAAAATTTCTAAGGACAAGCTCAAGCATCCAAGGCTTCATCTCATCTCAAGGATTAATGAACTTTATAAGACAAGGTTGATGAGCTGGCAATTTCATGTGCATGCAATCAAATCATGCCAAGTGTCCTATGTTCTCATTGGTTGACAGATTATTGTAATTTTCTCATTGGCCCACAAAGTTGGTGCCCTCATGTAATTGGTTGAAAGATGGTAACCCTAATTAGGGTTTGTAAGGTTTAATCTTGGCCCTTGATTTTGCCTCTTAATCTTGGCCACTCATTGTAATTTTGAGCCTCTATATAAGGCCATTTGTTCTCATTTGTAAAGAGAGTTATGTTGGAGAATTGTTGCCAAAATACTATCAAAATTGTTCTCTATTCATTGTTGTGGTTTGCATGGTGGATATACATGATCATTTTGGTGTATTGCATGTTTCTTCTCATCTCTCAAATTAGAGTAGAATTTCATTTCAAATTTGTTAAAGTAAGGATAGAAGTAGATGATTAGTTGTAATGGTGATGTTGGTGAATGTTTGATGAGGATCTTATACTAAGCCACTAGCATCTTGGCGGCTTGTCAAGGAGCCTTGTGTGGTAATCTAGTCAATTGCTCCCAAGTTCTACTTGCATTTCATCTTTCCACTTGTACTTCAAGTTGGGTTGGAAGATAGGTGTTAGTGTGAAAATCTTAAGAGTTTCCCTTAGAATCATCGCACCAATGGAGGTAGCGCCGCTGGCAAGTCTTCATTAGGTTGATCCTTGTCCATTTGCCAATCTTTCCATTCAGTAGGAGTAATAGTAGAAGTAATCAGTAGTTCAGTAGTTGAAGTTGAGAAGTTGAAGTTCAAAAGTTTGAAGAGCAAAGCTAGAAGTGGTATAAATTAGTTTGATGAGCGAAGTTGGAAATGATATAAAAGAAGAAAGTTATCTTATCATCATCATAGCAAGAGTTTAACATCTCTGAATGAACAACGTAAGCCCGCCGAAGTGATTACCAGCAAATCACATTTATATAACTGAGTTAGTATCCACAGGTGTAAGGAACCTTGGAGTATTCTTATATACTTTTCAAGAGAGGGTTGAGTGTTTGATACGCTGTATCAAGTATTTCAATTGCTATATGTTATGTAGTGGTACAAAACTCACATCAACAGTATTTATTTTTCCTACACATTTTATTTAAGCTTTCTTAGGTTGTTAGGAGTGGTTAATATGAAGGCATGTGGCAAAATACTTAAGCTACATGTGTCACTCACTCCCAAACATGGGTAGTTGAGTTACACACCTTTTGGCTTATTATGTCACCTCTCATAACCACTATTTTGTCATTTCCTAAGTGGGTTAAGCGTTGGTTGGATTTCTTACCCTCTTTTGGCTTCATTTGCCACCTTTCATAACTCCTTTTGTCTTCATGTAAGGAGGTAAAACCTCCCACTTTTTATGGGGAGTGGGAGTTAATGAGTTACACACCTTCTTTTGGCTTATTATGCCACCTCTCATAACCACTATTTTATCATTTCCTAAATGGGTTATGGGTTGGTCGGGTTTCTCACCCTCTTTTGGCTTCATTTGCCACCTTTCATAACTCCTTTTGTCTTCATGTAAGGAGGTTATCCCACATTTTTGGCATTTACCAAGTAGGTAAAACATCCCACCTTTTATGGGAAATGGGAGTTAATGCACCTCTTGGTTGTATATGGTTTTATTTTCTATATAATAAGCATTCTAACACTTTTGTTGCTAGCTTTTTTCAATTCGAGTCTTTGGAAAACAATTATCTTAAATAAATATACAAGAAAAGGAAATTGAAACCTGCAAACTTAAATTTGATGTCTTTCAATAGCATTCATATCAAAACTGGCTAAATGGTATCCTTCAATAATAGTAGCATTTGCTTTGAAATTACTCTTGATAGATAAACTAAGAATAATATGTTCCCGATCACATCCAAGTCTTTGCAATTGCACTGTTATGGCTGTGAGTGAATTATTGCACAAATTTTGTAATTCTCTGTTAAGATGGTCATTGACTATTTTTTCATGTTTGTAACTGATCTGCAGCTGCTCCCACAAACAAGTAATAACACCCTTAGTCACAAGTATCTTCACCCCAACCTACTCTGCTACCAAACCAATGTGTGAGCCTGCATAGATTGCCTTTGATACTGCATAGTCCAAGTAGAGAACATGTGCATCCTCCTAGCAACACTTTCACTCTTAATTCTTTCTAATCACACAGGATCCCTAAGGTTAAAGTTGTATTAACCTTTGTGATTGGAGTTCGAGACTTGAAAAGTCTAACAAGGAGAGGTATTGCAGATCACATCAATGTCTCTGGAACTGCATCATTATAGCCAGTGTGTAAATTATTTCCTAAGTTTTGTAATGCTCAGGTAAGATACATTGACTATGTAAATTATTACCAAAAGTTTTGTAATGCTCAGGTAAGATATATTGACTACTTTTTCATGTGTGCATCTGAGCTGCAGCCACTCCCACAGCAAAAAAAACACCCTCAGTAACATATATCTTCGTACCAACATGCTCTGCTACCAAATCACCATGTGATCCTGCATAGATTGCCTTTGTTGCTGGTTTCTAAGCTTTTGCAGACCCAGACCTTAGTACTCCAAATGCAGAATGCACATGTCCTCCTAGCAACACTTCCACTCTTAAGTCTTTCTCATCACATAGAATCCATAAGATTAAACCCACGTTGACCTTTACAACTGTACTTCTAGACTCGAGAAGTGTAATGAGCAAAGCTATTGCTTGTGAATGAGAACCTATTGCATTTGTTACATCCTTTCTAGACTTAGAAAGATCCAACAGTACTTGGAAATGCTCAATAAATTGAACTATTATAGTTAGCCACATAATAGTTGGATCTTTCATCCCTACTATTCCATTCAAGACTCTAGGAAATGGTTATTTTAAAATAAATATACAGAAAAAAGAAAATTCAAACCTGCAAAGTTAAAACTGATGTCTCTGACTATCATTTATCTGAAGCTGACCAAATGACCACATCAACATCCCTCAAACTGCATCATTATTGCCATTGTGTGAATTATTGCACGTCTTTTAATGCTCTGGTAAGATGATCATTGACCACTTTTTCATGCTTGAATCTGACCTGCAGCTCCTCCCACGATCTAGAAATAACACCCATAGTCATAAATATATGCATCACATCCTTCTCTACGACCAAACCACCATGTAATCATGAATAGATTCCTTTTGCTACCGGTTTCCAAGTTTCTACAGACCCTAATTGTAGGATTGAAAAGGCTGAATGTAGCTGAAAGATATGAAATGTTTAAAAGGTCAAGCTCCCAAACACTCTTTTTGCTTTGCTGTGCAGGACCATTACCAAGTGTCAATTTGCATTATTCTTTGGTTACTCATATAGACAGCTTCTATTTTCAGAACAAAGTTGACGACTTGTTAAAATGTTTACCAAGAAAGGTTACCATAAAACATGGTTACCTTCCCAAACCCTGACAATATAAAATATTGCAATGGGAAACTAATTAGATACAATAACTTCTAGACTACCTTCAATAAAGCTACGATGAAACAAATCTAGATAATATACAATAGGCAGCTTACCTTTCCAAAGGAGGCATATCAAAGTCGTCCACACTATTCTGCTTGCATTCATGAGAAATGTTGTCAGTTACAACCTGTGCATTTTTACCAACCAAATAAACCAATGTCCATGCATGAAATCACCTGTTAGACCACTGAAATTGTATTTTATTGTTTGATATTTACCATCACGGTTAGCATTAGGAACAACTATATACTATTCACTGAATTTTCCAACTATCATTTGTTAGACAACTGAAATTGTATTTCAATTGTTTGAGAGGTACTGTCACAGTTAGCATTAGGAACATTTGTATACTATCCATTGATTTTTCCAAGCATCACAACAATATATGAATTTTTACTTCCTTGAAAGTATCCTAAAAGTGTAGAATATAGCTGTAAGAAACTGAAAAGCTACAAATGCTTTTAGATTATCTTCAACAATCCAGGTTGGAACAAATTCAGATATAGTAGAATACAATAGGCAACTTACTTTTCCAAAGGTGTTCTTGGTATTACAAGATTTCTGCAATCTCCAACCCTTGTGAGGCATATCAAAGGCTAACAACAAATAACTCTATTTTCCTTCTGAAAAAATGCTTTGAGCTACAACCTAAGCATCACAGTTAGCATTAGGAACAACTATATAGTATCCATTGAATTTTCCAAGCATCATCTTTTAGACAACTGAAATTGTATTTCAATTGTTTGAGATGTACCGTCACAATTAGCATTTGGAACAACTATATACTATCCATTGATTTTTCCAAGCATCACAACATTATATGAATTTTTACTTCCTTGAATGTATCCTAAAAGTGATATAGCTATAAGAAACTGAAAAGCTACAAATGTTTTTAGATTATCTTCAACGAAACCAGGTTGGAACAAATTAAGATATAGTAGAATACAATAGGAAACTTACTTTTCCAAAGGTGTTCTTGGTGTTACAAGATTTCTGCAATTTCCAACCCTTGTGAGGCATATGAAAGGCCAACACAAAACTCTATTTTCCTTCTGAAGAAATGCTTCGAGTTACAACCTAAGCATTTTCAAAAACCAAATAAATCAATGTTCAATATCATTAACTGTTATGAGCAAACTGCATTCTAAAAACTTATGGAGTTCAGGGAAATCATCAATAAATATAGTGGCACACTTATAAATCATTGAATATAAAAGGTGACAGTCTGTTTAAAATTTAAATTGATAAGTGAACTGTCTGTTAACCAGTCAAATACACAACTAGCTTTATGAACTGCAGCATTGTGAACCATGTAATTTTGAATTGCAAAGATTTTAGGACTGTGAATGTCTACCGAAAGATCCTTCCACAAATATAAGTACAGAAACAATCCTATAGCAGGCCACAGGTCTGATTTTACCTGCATTGGAATCCCCTGAAACAGGGCCTGAATAAACAAAGGGGCAGGAGAGAGAAGCAACTGCACACATGTCTTCAGGAATATAATTCCCAAAGCTTGCTTCCATGTACTTGACTTTTCCTGAGAAGTTTCCTACAGATCCTCTAGGACCCAGTCTTGAAACACTAAAACAGGGAGCTGGAATCTTATTTTCCTGGGATGATCTTACTGTTAATCTCTTGTAAATGTTCTCAAGAACAACATCCCCAGATCACAAAGTTGTAAATTGCTAACCAAACAGTCTCTTGACTTTATCAATAATACAGCTAGTTTTATGGACCATAGTGTTGTGAACCATGTAATTTTGAATAGAAATGACTTTAGGACTGTGGATGTCTACTCAAAGGTCCTTCGAAAAATAGAAGTACAAACACAATCACGTAGGGAACTACTAGTCTAATTTACCTGCATATGAATCCCATGAGACATTAGAAATTATTTGCCAATGTTTGTTTCTATGTAGAAGAAATTTGACATTTCCTTAGAAATTTGCTACAGATCATTTAGGGCAGTCCTGAAAAACCTGTAAATAGGGAGCTGGAATTTTCTAATTTTCTATTTTGTGGGATCATCTTACAGACTTACTGTTAATTTCTTATAAAAATTAACAAGAAATTTGACATTTCCTTAGAAGTTTGCTACAGATCATTTAGGGCAGTCCTGAAAAACCTGTAAATAGGGAGCTGGAATTTTCTAATTTTCTATTTCGTGGGATCATCTTACAGACTTACTGTTAATTTCTTATAAAAATTAACAAGAAAACCATTACCAGATAAGAAACTTATAGTAGAGCCATTACATGGGGCAATCGCCTTATTATGAAGCCAAACGTTCCAATACAGCAGCATATATGCTCTTATTGGCTAACAAATTTGACTGACTGCCACAAAAATGACTTTAGGATAATGTGGATAATCTTATTGTTAATTTCTTTTAAAAATTCTCAAGAAAACCACTACCAGATAAGAAACTTATAGTAGAGCCATTCCATGGGCCAATGGCCTTATTATGAAGCTAATTGTTCCTGGGATCATCTTACTGTTAATTTCTTGTAAAAATTCTCAAGAAAACCATTACCAAATAAGAAACTTATAGTAAAGCCATTCTATGGGGCAATGGCCTTATTAGGAAGCCAAATGTTCCAATACAGAAGCATATATGCTCTTATAGGCTAACAAATTTGACTGAACTGCCACCCATTGAATCTGTGCTTAAAAGTCAAATTGCAAGCCATAAGAATGATAATGTGAAATATCAAGATACTGTAGCTACCCCTTACAACAAGTGAACATGTGACAAACCAGCAGTTACTAATTGTCTAACTAAAAATTTGGTCAATATTGAAAGCATGAAGTTTCCACAGTCCATCGTAATTAGTCAAGAAAGCTTCTCAATTAAACTGTGTAGTAATTTGGTCAATTTCATGTATAACTGATTTGTTTACCACAAGAAAAAATTGAAGGCACAGCATTGTACAGATTGAGGGTACTCTTGCACTGGAGCAAAGATCATAGTCCTACTGAAAATATTCAAACATAGCACTGTTAGTACCAGCAGAGGTATATGCCCCAATAAGGAAGAGACTTCACAGATATTAGACAACTGCAAAGTAAAACAAGAAATACAATAAATTATTGTGCCAATCCATCAAATGAAAAAATAGAAAACTTTAAAAAACCATCACAAAATGCGTATTTAAATGCTCTGACATCAATAAAGTCATGAACACTAACAGCTGAAGCAAAATGAAATTGCCACAGCTCAATAGCAATAAATGGTAATATTAAGAATCTAGAATCGGGAAAAGATTAAGAGAAATACCTAGAAATGGCATCATCTAACACTCTAACAGTCACTGGAAATACATTACCTGTCAAAGCCTTATGAACTCACTAGACACATTCTTGAAGGGTACCGTTGGCCATGCTTTCTGAGCCATATCAGAACTGTTTGATCTAAGAAAATCTTGCACAAGCAGATTGCCCCATGCATTGTACAGATTGAGGGTACTCTTGCACTGGAGCAAAGATCATAGTCCTACTGAAAATATTCAAACATAGCACTGTTAGTACCAGCAGAGGTATATGCCCCAATAAGGAAGAGACTTCACAGATATTAGGCAACTGCAAAGTAAAACAAGAAATACAATAAATTATTGTGCCAATCCATCAAATGAAAAAATAGAAAACTTTAAAAAACCATCAGAAAATGCCTATTTAAATGCTCTGACATCAATGAAGTCATGAACACTAACAGCTAAAGCAAAATGAAATTGCCACTGTGTTGGCTAAAAATTTTGTAAGTCACTAAGACGACAACTTACAAAATTGTAGTTTTAGACAACGGTATAGTGAGATAAATCTCTCCTCTCAGCAATAGGGGAGGCTCCCTTCTTACCGTAGGTGGCTTCAATGGGAACTTAACTGAAATTATAAAAGGGATAGTTCTCTCAATCAATTCCTCTTTTTTCAAGAATGATTTGCATACAACTGTTACTTTCAAATTCAACAAAAAGAACCTAATTGCTACGATAATACCGGTGACTTAGTAATTGACATAAGAACAATGACTAAGGCAGCAGTTACTAATATATTTGGTGAACCAACAACAAGGGCCCAAAGTCTCTTGCGATCGATTCTATTTCAAAGTGACAAGAACTAATAGTGAGGCTCAAAGTCTCTCACTAATAATCCTGAAAATAAAGAAAATACTTGAAATTAAAGCTCAAAGTCTTTAACTCCAAATACTAGCAGCCACTACTATTATAGCAATCCCTCTTCTGTAGCTCAAAGTCTCTCAGAAAAATGAATTGAAGCCTCCAATGATGCACACAAGCTTAGCTTTAGAAATGAACTTGGAAAAGATCAACTAATGCAACATAAGAAAACATCATCTAATCTCAAGATTTACAACACAAAGTTTGAAGAATCTTGCTTCCTTTATTCACTTTTAAAAACTCATACAATGAAACTCAAAGTTTTCATCAATTAGTTCTCAATAGGCTCTGCTTGTTTCAACAAAAGATAAGAAGAAATTTACAAAGAGCTCTCTCCTTTATATAGGAAAATAGAAGAGAGAAAAGTGGAGAGAAAGAGGGAAACTCTCAACCACTTTGACTTATTCAACAACTAACTACTTGACTTATTCAATGTTACAAGCCTTAATGTACTTGTAACTTGATTACATGACTTCTGCATACAGGAATATGTTTTCCCATACTTACAAACATTTTATGAACTACATGTAACCTGTCAATCTACCTAAAAAGCATAGAAAAAGTGTTCTAGATACTTAGAATATTTACATCAAAGAGTATTTACGTAAGCTTCAAACTTCCGTAAAGACTCGTGAATAATAGAAGGATCTGGGGCTCCTGTGTGCTGAGCAACTGCAATTGCCTTCTGCAAAATGTGAGATTTTGTATACCCAGTTGCTTGTTTCTATAACTGATTCAAAGATAACTTGCACTCCATAAACCAATCCAGAGTAGTCGGACTAAAGTCATCAACATCTGAGTGGGAGTGCACCATCTCTAAGAACCTTGCCACTATGATCTCCCCATCAATCTGCTCACCAAGCCTGGAAGAAACATCACAGGATATCTTCTCAAATTCTTTCACCATATGAAACTCTTGTTCCTCCCATGATCTCAAAACATCTTGTAAGTCTGTGGTCAACTTACTTAATACTTTTTCCTTATTAACCATGAGATCAAGAGATTCAAAATATGAATCAGCATAAGAGATAACTTCTAGCTGACACAATTTCTCAAGATCGAAGCCCTGTAAAGTCTTCCACACATTAAGATCATCACTTAGAATCTGCAACTGCTTCTGGAAAGATGAAATAAGCTCCCTTATTTCATTGGCAGTGATGCGTATATGCCTTAGGACTTCTAATGAATCCTTAATCATTTGTACACCCTGCATCTCAATTTGTGCAAACCATTCATCACTTGCCCTGGCCTTCTTATGGCGCCCGTCATAGTCTTCGAGATGTGAGACTGAAATCGGGGCTGCATTTTGTGAGTTATTCATCATGCTAATGATCTCGAGCAAGCGCGCATTTTCTTCTTTTAATTTATTCTTCTTCTCCCAAAGCTGATCATTTCTTTGAGAGAGCTGCAAGACAGCATCTTGAGCATCCTGTTGACAACTCAACCATGTCTGTTTCCCCAATTCCACTCTTGTGATCCTGAAATCAGAAGGCTGCACACTGTCTGTAATTTCATCAACCAAAGGTTCAGCAATCTCAGCATATTTGGAATTGTCCTCCACCACAATTCTTGAGACTGTCTTTGCCTTCTTGTTCTTGGGAGCTTTTGGCTTAGAAGCATGCTTGAAATCAAAGCCCTCCAAAGGAATCTCTTCCTTCTTTCTTTTCTGTGTTATGACAGTGATCCAAGGAGGTAAAGAGAAAGAAGAGGAAGTTACTTCTGTAGATGTAATAGCCAAAGTAGTGACTGGATCTGCATGTGCAACCGTGGCAACAAGAGGAAGAGCTTCTGTCAAGACAGCCATAGGTGTAGGACTACCATGAGTAACCTCTGATATGAAATGATCTACCTGTGCCAAAGTAGTATCCAACACTGCCGCTGAAGAGGTAACCATGGATGGGATAGTCATAGAGTATGCGTCAAACACACTTTCAAAACTGTGGTAGGACTCCTCCTGTACAACAATAGGAGCAGCTGATGAAACAGGTAAAGCGGGTGTGACCATAACCGAATCCATGGGAGGTGTGAGCCCTGTAGTGAATTCATCTGCAGCAGTGCCCATAGGTGAATCAGGAGATTCATCCGATGCTGGCGCGGAACCAAGAACAGTGGTTGTAGCTAAATCATCTTCAGGAGGAGGTACATCTGGAGGAAGCGCATCTGGTGAGGACACCTTAGGTGAGTCAGGCATCTCATCATCGATGGATTCAACTTGAATCCTCTCAGAATCTGTACCCTTAATCTCAAGAACACTCCCGCTATCTTTACCCCCCTTAATGGTGAGCTTTGGAAGAGTGGGTACACTAGGAACAACAGGATCAACTACAGAAGAAGAAGCACCATCTTTGGTTCTTCCCTTAATCTCTGACCGCTTGCCAACCGGACCACCATGATCAAAATCCTTGCCGGCCCTTATCTTAATGCTTTTTAGGCCTCTCCGCTTCAACCAAATATTGGTATTTGCAAGTATTGATTGAAAGCGATCCCAGATAGAAACATTCTCCTTTCCTGTAATGACCCCTTCTAGTAGGATCACTAAAACCCCCAAATCTGAACTGTGGCAATTCGTCAAACACTTGGCATACACTGAACGGTTTTGCTTGTAATGATGTGTTTCAATGTGATTATTGCTTTGGGCACCAATTTTGCAATTGAGATAACAATACCAATACAATGTGCAACAATAAATCTCAAAGCAAAGTAAGGACTCACTACAAATATATCAAAACTTCTCTAATTCTGATTGCACTTTCCAGAATATATATGACTGTTACATCTATCAAATCTGAGCACTATTTATGGTCTGTTTACAACACATGATCCATATTACATAAACAAGTCCTATTGATGCACTTTTCCTATTCCAAATCAATAGCAAAGTCTGAATACATTGACTGTTACATGAATACATATATGGGACTGTTACATATCAAGTATTATGGTAGTGCTGTTACCATACAATGCATCCAATTACTATGCCAATTCAATTATGACAGAGACTAACCAATATCTGCTGTAACTATGACTGAGACCAAGCAATTATTACAACTTCCTTGAATTCAAATGCATACTAAACTCATGAATGGAACCTGGTTAGCTCCCAATAGTCTGTCATGGAGTGCTGATGAAGTCCAATGCCAAACAAACCAAAACCGGTCCAAATTGCCCCTGGAAACTCTGTTGTGTGCTGTACTGTACAGTGTCGTACCAGGCCGTACATGTACGGCACCTGCAGAAAATAATATGCAGGGTTTTGACACCCCAAATTGATATCAATGGGACCGCCAATGAGGTACTAAGGTCCTCTCCAAAGCACAAAAATTAACTCCAAGTGTCAAGGGAGATATGAGCAAAATTCTGATTCCAGGCCCTGATATTGAATGTCTGAAAATGTGCCAAATTGTCTTCAATCTTTGCCAAAATAATTCACCAATGCAAGAGGTGAATTCAAACCCTTATTCCAACCACAAACAACCCTTACAACAAATTCTCAATGAAGTACCAATGAGATGGCTGAGTACCATCTCCAAACTTGCAACCCTTCAATAGATATTTCACTACCTCAGTTATGCCAATCTAGGGGAGTTATCGTTCCCAAAGATCAATGATATTTGCAGACCAAAAGACTACAAATTGCTCCACAATGGAAGAAGTAGAAGAAATCCCAAATCCAAGCATGTCCAAATGAGAGGCCAAGCCCTCTATTTATTTACTTTTCTAAGAAGTTACTAAGAACTTCTAGAAACATCCAATTATAATGCACTTTATAATAAAATAACATTATAATATAAAAGTGTTTTTCTCAATCAAAATTATAACAATGTAGGCCCATAACTAAATGTAGGCCCAACTACAACTGAATGTAGGCTCGGACTGGATGTAGGCTCTACTGAACGTAGGCTCTAACAGCAATATGCAATCAACTGATCTCCAAATGATCACGAGATGACTCTCTCCTCATCGCTATCAGTCTACGAGAGCCCGTGATAGACTGATCCCGCACGCCAAATGATGTCAGCCAAAATGGGGACATGACATTTCCAGACCAAGAAGGAGAAGAGATGGGCAAGTCCACAACATGATTGCGGGTGTAATCTCGATCAAGGATGTTATCATCATCCTCAACACCTGGGGGAATATCAGCAAGATTAAAATCAATAATCTGCTTAATGGATAAGCGCTGATAATCCATTCTCCTTATGTTCGTCTCAGTACGGAGATCTATCCAGATATCCTCTAATCTGTAGACATGCACAAATTGTCTCCTCATCTTATCATTGAGTCCCCGCCAGTCAAAGTGACTTCTCGCCATGAACTTCTTCAAGGTAATGCGTTGAAGCTCATATTCCATATTCTTGGCTTTAGGTACTATATCAATTGAGTACCCGCCAATCTTCAATGGATTTCGAGAGGAAATCCCCACACCAGGTCTATGTAATGCATTCTAATGCATTTGAATGGACATAAGTTGCCGGGCCAGCTCCATGAGAATAATCTTATCCGTGGGATACCTCGGTAATGTATGCGGCTCACCTTTGAAATAACCCACCCTCATGTATGTGAAGCTTGGAAACTGGAGGAATAAACAGCCGTACTCATTAACCTTGACCCATGCTTCATCTGACACCCGCCAGTTTGGAAGACTCTTATCGAACATGCACATGAAATGCCCAAAGAAGGCATCCTGTACCCTACGGTAATGCGAGCGGCTTGCCTTCAAGACAAGCTAAGGATAGTACTCCCAAATTGGAACCAATGATCTATCTCCCTTTGTAGATAATCCGAAAAAAGACCCCAGAGATGCAACAATGTAAACCAAGTAGGAATTCATGTAGAATGTACAAGTGTCAACAACTTGGGTAAGTTGTTCACACAGCATATCACTGATCATTTCCCCCCAAAAAATCTTCTTCTTTGATCGGACAATGAGGGAAATATATTTATACATCCAGGGCTTGAAGGTGTTTGAAGTCTTCAACCCTGCCAAGCGGCTGAACAAAGTGATGAGATCGCTGATTTCTTCTTTAAACTCAGTGCGCCGTATCCCTTTTGGCCATCTAGCAATACTCGGTCTCTTATGGAGCAGCCAGTTCTCATTTATGAATTTGGTACATGAGGGAGTATCTTCATTCCATCTGTCTAGAGCCTTCTTCTTTGTGATGTTGATAGTAACAGGGCTCACAGGTACTTTGAATATTCTGTCCACTGTCTCCGGATCTAGACTGATAATGGTCTTTCCGTCTTGATCCTTAATAGTTCTGGAGGTGGGATCAAAATTCCTTGCACATGCGAACACGAACTCCGGTTCTAAGGCAGCCAATGGGAATGTAGAAACAAGATGTATACTGCTCTGTTTGATGGAGAGCATATCCTCTGTAGCTGCAGCATCTACCCTTTGAAGAAAATCTTCAAAGTTCATATGAGAAACATCCGTGTCTCTCACCTCATCACAATAGGAAATCATCTGTGAAGGTGGGATGGAGTTATGATAAGAATCATATTGATACTTCATCTTTTTCTTTTCCTTCTCTTTCGGTGGTATGATCCCTTCAGACATAACAACTTCCTGTGAATGAAAAGCTGTGACATAGAATTCCCATAACGTGAGAACATCCTCTTAAGAAGGATTCATCAACAAATATCAAGAAGAGAAAGGAGATGACTGATTTTGGGAAAATGAATGGTTTTTGGGTGAAGGAAAACTCAAAAAACGGGTTTTTCAAGGATGATTACATATGTGGACAGCATGAAATGTGAAGTGAAAGGATAATGGATGAAATGGAAAGGATAGTATTTTTTAATGGAAAGTCAATTTTGTCATCATTATGAGTTTGACGTCATATGATGACGGTAGGGACAGCAATTTGATGCAAGTGGGAATAGGAAAATAGCACAAAAGGAACTTGCATTTGTCTTTTTTCTTCATAGGATGGGGTTTTTAATCCCGACTGCATGTACAAGAAAGATGAAGTTCTTGCACATGCATCTTTGGAAATTTGGTGAAAAAGGAATTGAAGAAACATGAATGCCATCACATGTAAATTTAAATTACAAACTTAGCATGTAGAATAAGCAGATTTGGAAGAAAAACATGAGAAGGAAGAAGGAAAATTTACCTCAATCAGCAAGACTAAATCTCTTAAAATCTTGAGCCCAAATCTGAAAATAAATCCAATTGATTCCCGGATTTAGAAAAGATTGGGTTGAAAGAGTATAAATAAAGCATTTTCCTAGTCTCCCTCCCTCAAAATTGGGTAGTCAATGACTATGTACAGCCAAATGGGAAAGATTGAGAAGAAAATTGCAAGAAAATAGCAACCGTTTGACCATTTCTCATGCACATGTAATGAGAAAGAAAAACGGCGTCTAGGGCAACAAAGCAACCAAAAATGATGAAACAAATCATAGAAATGCTTACCAAATTGATTCAATGACTGTGGAAAAGATTGGTGATGCTGAAAACCCTCAACTTCAAGGTGTTTTTGAAGAAAAATCAGCTCCAAGTAGATTATTTTGGAAGAGAAACATATGCTGTTCATAATAAACAGTCATATGTAAAGCCCATGAAAATCGACGCCATGCTATGAAAACGCCCTTTTCAAATGCTATTGCAAGTGCTTGAAAATGTGAAATGGCAATGGGAATCAACGCCAAAATAGCAGCATTAAAAACGCCTTTTTCAAATGCCTTTGCACATGCGATTTGAGTGTTTGAAATGCTCATATGCTATGCTGGAAATGGAAATGATGGACGCACTTATAAAGAGGGTTTACATTGCATATTAGTAAGTTTGAATGCAAATGTAATGAGAGTTAGAATCAACGCCTTCCCTCTTTCATTAAAAACGCCTTTTGTAAAAGCCAAAACATATATGACTTGAGATTTCAAACGCATATGTAGAGGAATAAAAAATCGACGCCAGCACAAGTAACATATGTATTTTTGCATATGTAAAGGTATTGAAAATCGACAGCAGCACATAAACGCTCTTTTAAGAGACTAAAACATATGCATTTGGGCTTATATGTGTTTGTCTTCAAAAACGACGACCTCTCATTAAAAACGTATTTCTTGAAGGCCTTTACATATGTAATGAGGTTTCAAATGCATATGTAATGTTTTAGCTTAAAACATTATTTTCGGAAGCTTTTGCATACGCATTTGAAGTATTGGGCGTATATGCAAATAACTCAAAAATCGACGCCTTATATGTTAATATGAAAATGTCTTTTTCAAAACTCTTAACACATGTTTAAAGAGTTTAAGTTATAACATATGCAACATAGTTTGAAATCGACGCCTTTAGAGAAAGAACATTAAAAAAACGTTTGAAGTCATTGATAAATGCAATCAAGTTCAAATTTGACGTCATATGATATGCATATCAAAAACATAAAGGGAAAAATATCATGCAATGACTAGAAAATTTAACGTAAAGGGAAGATATAACATGTTATTTAATTCATGCGATCGCATCGAAAAATAACACCTTTTTGATGATTAAATACGTTTTTTTTTGGAAGATCAACTGCAGGATGTAATGAAAACATATGCAGTTAGTGATAAAAATGACGTATTTAAAGGGGAAAGACTTAAAAGATTTGAATCTTTTAAAATTGAATTAATTTAATATAATTATAATATTTTAACAAAATTAGTTTATTTAAAAACTAATTTTATGAAAACGTTAAAAACTATATTAAAATCAACTCGGAAAGAGTTGAAATTTTAAAATGAATTACAAAATTCATTAATTATATTAAATGTAATTCATTAACGTGCAATCGACTTCAAAAATCACACCTTTTAATGGATTTTCAAAGATATGCAATCAGCCCGAAAAACCCCACCTTTTTCATCATAACTAAAGTTATACAACTCCGTTTGATGTCTAAGTTAGCTCGAAACGAGTGTATTTCAAAGGGCTTTCAACTCGAGGGGAAATCAAGATTAAAAACAAATGGGAAGAACGAAAGAAACGCATGAGAGTGTGTTATTAAGAGCTTTTCAGGGATAACGAATTGCCTTTTTACATCAACTCATCAAAACGTTCAAGACCTAGAGGATACTCCTACAAATTATCGAGAAAAATTCGTAGGGTTGCTACAATTTTGTGAATTCAAAATTGAGGACAACACACTGCTCAATAGCAATAAATGGTAATATTAAGAATCTAGAATCAGGAAAAGATTAAGAGAAATACCTAGAAATGGCATCATCTAACATTCTAACAATCACTGGAAATACATTACCTGTCAAAGCCTTATGAACTCACTAGACACATTCTTGAAGGGTATCGTTGGCCATGCTTTCTGAGCCATATCAGAACTGTTTGATCTAAGAAAATCTTGCACAAGCAGATTGCCTCATGCTTCCGCAACAGCACACCTATTTCTTCTACTGTGCATAACTAAATGGTTGCAATACACATATTGCCACCATTGTGATTGCATCATTATCCTCAAGCAGTACAACTAATCAGATTGCCCCATGCTTCTGCAACAACACACTTATCTCTCCTACCGTGCATGACTAAATTTGGCAATACACAAATTGCCAACATTTTGATTTCACCATTTGGCTTATCCTTAAGCAGTATAACTAATGCATGGCAGTTGTTTTGACAAGGCCATCACTTTCAAAAATGTATTTTAGAGCAATTATAGCCAATAACCTGGTAAGCTGGGCTTGGGTCTATGGATTAAGAAATACTGTGACAGAGGAACAATAGCATATATTGATACTTTTGAATCTTGCACTTTAATATTGTTAAAAAATGCTTCAAGTAGCCTGGTTTCTGATTCTTCACGCTGGTGTGGAATTAGAAGCCCCAAAAGGGATTCCACTACACACACTCTGCCATCAGCTAAGCAATTGATGCATCGTATATCTCTAGAACAATTAGTGCATTATGAGATACTACAAAACTCTACTCACTACTTGATTGTAGCTGCTTCAGAACAAGAGGCACTTTTAAACAGTACTGGGAACTAAAGCACAAATGCAGCAGATTCTCACAATGCATGTGATGGTTGTGGACCAACTAGTAAAAGAACCTTTGAGAATTCAATTAACTCACTGGCATTTATGGTAGCATTTGGCCAACTGGCGGAAGCACTTTCAAGTGCCTTTGTTGATTTCCAATATAAGTTTTGAGTTCCTACTCTTTCAGCTGTACAAGTAGCACTAGAGCTTATAGTGTTGTCACACCTCACTTAAAATAGACTTGGGCAATAGGATGTGAAAGTAGTTCAACTCCAAGGTGACAAACAGAACAAGAGGGTGATTCAAGAAATACAAGTAACAACTACATCGCTTAACTAGGTATGAGTTGCAAACTAGCAAGAGATTAGAGGTTTTCTAGGCCGTTGTTTATTTAGCCATCAGAAATCTAAATCTAACCGAGTTTAGAAAAAAACAAATCCCTCCTTGGTAAGATTTAGATTTCTGATGGCTGGATAGACACCTCATTTTCTAGGGAATTTACTTGCAATACCCTATTTTGGCCCCATATGCTTAGTTCTGCAATTAAAAAGCATACAGAATTTGGTGCATCAAGGAGAACTTTACAAAATCATTGATCAACCAAGCTTTGACCATATCAATTTTGCAGAAGTGATTATGCCTTCTAAACTTGACAAGAGCACTTATTGCTTTAAGCTGAATGATAGTACCTATTGCAGAATCATACTGCCAGAGATCAGGACTGCTATATAGGACCCTTAGTACACCTATTGCAGCCTCTTCTGCTACATCCTGAGGACCAAAGGATGGATATTTGGCTAAATCGTCTAAAGCTCCCAACTTTGGCCATGGCCATGGCCAATTTTTTTGCACTATTGGATTTCGCAATCTCAGTCAAGAGAACTAGAACAAGTGGAGTTGCATCTGATTGATCTGGCATAGGCTTAAGCTGGTCAAGCTCAACTAAACAAAGTATAGATTTACAAGCAGTGGCAACCACCATAATGCCATACACCTTAAAGAGCTATTTAAGATCAACCTGAACAAGGTTGCACACAAAAGAAAATTCTTCAGATAATGCATCAAGTGTTGATATATTCAATTGCTTACAGCCAGGCAGTGATGTCAGACCTCCAGGTGCTCCTGAGTCTGCAACTGCAAGAAGTGTTCTTGCATTACTATTGCACACAAGGCTAGCCAATGCTTGACCAGAAAAATACCTATCAATCATTTTGTTCTTGGACCTTAAAAAGTTTTAAAGACATGTTGATACATGCATGACAGCACCAGCTCTAATAACATCTCTATCTTGGAACAGAATAGCTAACAGAATTGTGCTAACCCATGTAACTCCAAAATTCTCCACCTCCATCTGAAACTAACAAAGAATTATCCTACTTCTATATCATAAGTTAGAACAATCTTTTCCATTGACAAATCTTCTAGAACATAGAAGATCTAAAGCTTAATAGAATGTAAATGACATTAAATGAATAAAACTCTTTCGATTAAAATTCAAACTGAAGACAGATGTATAGAATAAGAAACAAGACATTAAAAAATCAGGAATGCAAAATGGGTGTCAACTTAAGACAGAAGAGAAAAGAAAGAACACTTCAACAACAATAGAATAAAGGCAACCTCAATAAAAGAGTATCAAACACGCACACAAAGCATACATAGCAGGAATGCAAAACAAGCACAAAGAAACAAGGCATAACAGACTATGGTAAATCACTAATGAAAAGAAAAGTTATGTAGAAGCAGAAATCATACTTGTACTCCATTTGGAGAAATGTAAGCCAGCTGTTCAGTTAAGAGTTCAATTGCACCCACTTCCATAAAGGCAGCTTTGGTTTCATCATAATAAGAAGAAATTGTTGATAGCAATTATAGGGAAACTGTTCCTAAGAAAATGGATGCTCAATCATGCATTGAGAATGCATCTCCTTCAAGATATCCGACTTGTCTTTCATACAAATTGTTGACTCTTTCAATACTTAAATCATTAATTTCCATTGCTTGTTCGTTCCAGTATTTGTACAGATAGTAAATAAGTTGAATTAAAAATCTAGATCCCTTTGGTCTGTCTAGTCAATGTTCTCTGCTTGTGTGGTTTAGCGGTGTACAGATAAAACAGCAGTACCTGCAACTTTAATTTCAAAATTATCTAAATGCTCTTGCCTCTGAAACCTTGAGAGAACATCAATTGTGAGGGAAGTCCATGTGGACAAGCATTTCACTAATGGCTCTAAGCTGTAATATGACTCAATGAGTATTGCCCATGGAGGAAAGCTAGAATAAAAGTTTCACCTTGTTTAGCTCTAGAAACTATGGCAGCTGCTTCTAAAGCATCTGATGATGTCACATCCTCTAAATCTGCAGAAGCTAACATATCTATCCATGAAACAGAAGTGTCACAATGGTGAATAGTCTCAATAAGCATATTGAATGGCATGTGAACCAATAATCAGGCAAGTGCAACTACAATACATTCCCATCCCACTTTTATACCATCCTGGTCTTTCATCATGTTCAGGCAGGGTTTGAGTTGCCCTTACATAAACTCTTCTTTTTAAAGGGCAAATATTGCACTGATCAAAATGGAATGATACTGGCATCTACCATAACTCTCCTTCCACTTTCTAGTTTGGATGAAAGTACCCATTATACATTGGATGCCTCTGCATGTGCAACGAATAATTTTTAGGACCTACAAGTTTCTTGAGATGTTGAATATAACTAGAAGCAAGAACCTCGGTACAATTAGCATCACACATTATTAATTGATGGTTGTAGTGGCCAAAACTCGTCCTGTAAACAACCTGCAGCAGCAAAAACCAATTAACTTTGTTTTACTTAATGGACAATTTCAGGCAATTCCATCACTCAAACAAAATAATCAATCTTGCTTCAAAAAAAGATATCAAAAGTGCTTAAAGAATCTTTAAACTACTAAAAAGTAAAAATCAATATCATAACAAAAGAGTGTAGCTAAGAGTTTACAAGTTTTCATTTGCAAACATAAATCAAATTGTATAGTCAATCAACAGAGAATTTCAGATTTTCAAACAAAATTTGAAGATTCAAAAGTGATCTAGCTATCTTCACAGGAGTGTGATTTTGCTCTTTTGTATTCACAGTTGAACATTAAAAATAGGACAAAAGAATGCTGAGTGAACTGTACAACCTGACTGCATTCTATAAGCTTAAGGATTTCAGGCAAACATAAACAAGTATGGTGGCACATTTATACCTCATTCAAATTAAAAGGTGACAGATTGTTTAAATTGTTAAGAAAATAATCTTTTGACTTGTTTATTATACAATTAGCTTTAAGCACGGTGGTATTGTGAAATATTTAATATTGAACTCAAATGATTGTCAGACTGCGAACTTCAAGGTTGTTCCACTAAAAGAAGTACAGATACAATCCCATAGGAGGCTACTGGTCTGATTTTGCCTGAATTGGAGTCCCATTTAACATTAGATACATGAAAAAACCACTGCACTGTTGTGAAACATGTAATCTTGAATTGAAATAACTTTTAGACTGTGAATGTCTACTTAAAGATCCTTCCAAAAATAAAAGTACAGATACAATCCCATACGAGGCTACTGGTCTGCTTTTGCCTGTATTGGAGTCCCATTAAACATTACATACATGAAAGCATCAATAATTCAAATATTTAGCTTAAAATCCAAAACGCTTTCAATTTTTGCGGACAGTAGCCCCATGAAAGAATGCCTTAAACTTGGCAGCAACTGCTTACAGCCATATAGTTCATTTTACCCCAGAAGTTTACTACAGAGCATCTAGGATACAGTGTGGAAAAACTATAAGAGAGTGGTGAAACTTTCTTTTCACTAGAATCATCCTACTGTAAATTTCTCCTAAATGTTCCCACCATGACCAGTTAAGAAACTTAAGGCAAAGCCCATCCATGAGTTCATGGCCTTATTATATAACTAAATATTACTGTACGCATCGACATATATGTTCTCAATATGATTGCAACAAAAACGTACTGACACATACATTAAACATGTGCTAAAAATGCAAATTGCAAACCATATAAAAGATAATGCAGAGCATTAAAAGTTGAATTAGAACAATTTTCAAAGTGTGAATGTCTACTAAAAGTTCCTTCAAAAAAGAGAAGTATAAAAATGTTTTCACCATCAACATTCAGAAATTTATGGCAGAGCCCATCCATGAATCCATGGCCTTACTACTATCAAAATAGATTTCTGTTTCTGGATTTGATTGTCACAGCAACAGTCACTATTTATCATGGGTTGCACCTATGATGATAAACGTTGCTAAAACCTCTACGCCTTACTTTTTATCCCTTTCTTGTGTCCTACTGTTTATTGTTTAGATATCCATATTAGGAATATTTCCCGTATAGGCCTTAAACAGTTTACATGTACAAAAAGAGACAAACCATTTCCTATGCTTCCCTGTTCTTTTTTTCTTTGTCATTATGGTTCGCCACAAAATTCTTTATATGATTTCATCCATGTTGTTTTATTACTTAGATTCCCAAATTAAAACTACCATCCTAAACAATCTGCTCTTCTAAAATCGTGTTCACAGTATGCAGGGAAAACACAAATACTAAGAATCTTGAAAGAGAGAAGAGAAGCACACCTTTAAATTTGCCCGCAGAAATGATGCAGCGGCCATGAAACAAAATATTGGAAGAAGAAAAGTGGCAGGAGCGGCTCGTGATTGTGATTACCGATCGCCTCTTCTCAAACAATTGAGAAACAGGGCATGTAAACGGCTACAATTGGCTCCAGATCTTTATGCTTTTTTACAACGACTATAATCAACTGAACAACTGTAATTGCTTTCTTTACGACACGTGCGAATGGCGCGGCAAATATTTAGGTCACTTCTTCCATTTCGGGAGTCAGCAGACAAATTTAAATTTAAAGTCCCCCAGCGGGGTATATTTTTAAAAGGAAAATGTTCTAATTCTAATAGAGATTTCTATTTTAAACTTTGAAATTTTATTTTTTTATGAATAGTGCCTTTTATTTTTTGAAATATAGATTTTTTTAAAGAAATTATTAATGTTTTCACTTTTTAATAATAATTTTCATAAATAAAATTATGATGATTTATAATTATTTTTCGTTAATATTTATTTTATTATTATCTTTAATTTTGATTATATTTATTTATCATTTTTTTAATCTAATATTTAAATTAAATATTTTTATAATTAATTTAATTGAATTAATTATCTTATTTTATTAAAAATACATTGTGCAAAAAAATAATCATAAATTTGATTACATAATTAAGTAATCATATTTAATTCTCTCATAAGACATTAATCAATTTAATATTTAATATTTAATTAATATATGTCATCCCTTAGTTAACTAATTTAATTAATTAACTATAGTCCAATTAATTATCTAAATGGCAACCCATAGTCTAATAATTAATTAAATTTCTTTCATCTATTAGTTTAAATAAATGCATTCATCTATTTATATTAATTCGTAAATCTATTTTTCCTCCCACTTGGAATTAAATAATGCATTTAATCTAATTTGAGCGCATGTCTCATAACTTTAACCCCTAACCTGACCTATCCCAACTACCTAACCCATAGTTCTAACTCGACCCAACTCATTCACATGTATACTAAACCTTCTTAATTAGCTAATGACTCGTGATTAGTTAATCCAACCCTCCACTCATTCTCTCTCCTCCCATCAACATCCTCATAATTCTCTCACTTGCCTCATAATCCAAGCCTAATCATTCCTTAAACATTTGCACAATCATAATCTATGGATTAAGAAATCCTAACCCAACCCAAGTCAACCCTCATGTCACATCCTCCAACTCCCTCGCCTCATGTCAACCTTAAATGCTCTTACATCCCTCTTACACACTTCATCTCCTTCTTACACCTTTGTCCCCTCTCACATCTCTCAAAATGGTCACATTCCTCATTCTTCCAAACCTCTCTCCTTGTGACACTTGTCACAATGAGAGGCATTTGAGAAAGCACAATTCACGTGCTCTCTCTCAAATGCATCTCCACCCTTCCTAGGTTTGCATCTTGACCGTTCATTTCATCCTCCTCTTGCCTATGAATTGAACCTCCTTCTCCTTCATTTTCATCCACCATCTATGCAAAGTTATAATGCTAATTTGAGAGCCCAAAACCTATCAAATTACCATTATTATGTCGAAATCACTCCACAATTTCATAGCTAAAACCCTCACCCATCTCCATTGTTAATCAAACTTCAACCTTTGAAGCTTAAGTAACATCTTTTGAGCACACATTCCATCTTTAGACTACATCCAAAGATCGAGAAGGCTCTTGGAGTGCTTGTTTATGGTTTGCACTCTCATTTTCATTTGCTTTGTTTTAGTCCAATCTAAGTGTTTATCTACTTTGTTTTGTTGAATGCTTTCTTAGTTTAGTGTTCTATAAGCATTACATTTAGGTTATACATTTTGGCATGTCTAGTGGGACTCACTTCTAGGGTCATTTCTCTATCTATTTCATATATTTGTCTTCCAAAACTAACAAAATACTAATGTTTTGTGTTGTTTTTGTCATGCCCCGCAAGGGAACTAGGAAAGAGAACAAAGATTCTCTTTAGAAAAGAAAACCTAAGTAACGAATTATGAAAAAAATTGAACTTAAAAAGATTTGCATGAACAATCCATAAACATCATTTAACTTACAATCCTTCCAGGGTTCCCTAATAGTACATTTATAATTATTTTAAGATCATTAAGTGTACTAACTCTTAAAGCATAACCTTTGAAATTCTTTAGAGAGAAATATAAATGCTATCATTTTATTACTAACCAATTGATTCCATCAATATTCCCTAAACCTTATTTCATAAACATTTAAAGCATAATCTTTGTAAAAAAATTTATCTAGGAGTTAAACTATTTCACATATGAAATTAACACATTTGTTTTACTAACTTTTCTTGAACAATAGTAATAAGAAACATGCCACTTTGCTTGAAACATATATGAAATTGCTTTTTCTTTTCCAACAACATGATTTACATAAAGTTCACCATTCCCTTTTCTTTTCCCTAAACCTACCCATCCAAATTAAAATTGAAATACATTAAATGTTACATTACATTCATTTCCTCTAGGAGGTAATAATAGCTTTACATTTGAGAATAATGAAAGATAAATACAAAGTCTTCTTCCTTCAAAACTGGAACAATATGCAAGCAAGAATCCATAAGCTCTACAATTGTGAAAGGTACCTTGATAAAAGATTTACCACCCAACCACGTGGATACCAAAAAGGCCCACTCCCCCGTGCTAGGAGATAAACACCAAGGTCCACAAGGAAGTGATATCTAGGTCGTACCTAGAGTTGGAGTAACCTTTCCCAAATAACAACTGAAAAGGAAATTAAAGTACAAACACTTTCCCAAAAGGTTCTAAGGCTAGGTAGAAACTCTAAGGGCCCGTTTGGTTGCACCCCAAAATTGGGTTATGCGACCCATAACCTAGTTTTGGGGTGCAATTCCTTGTTTGGTGACCCTTTTTGAAAATGCAAACAGGGATTTTCAAAACCCCATTTGCCCGAAAACCTGGGTGTCAAAATTCCACCTCAAGAGGTGGAATTCATTTGAAAACCATGGAGTTGTTATTTTATGTACGAAATTTAATAACCTTGTCGGGTCCGTCGAACCCAGGGTTTTGAAAACAAAATTTAATTTGTAATGTCGTCCGTCCGTCTGCTCGTTTCCATCTCTCCTGCTCACCATTTTCAAACCATGGATCACAGTCCATACCATAGTTCTTCTCTCCATTAGCCATTGAAGTCTTGATCTAGTGAATCTCGCTTCTCTGCTTCGGCCTCCTTTGAATACAAAGCATGCATCACCATCGCCATTCTTCCCTGCGAACTTTTTCTAGTTGAAATGGGTATTTTTTTGGTGATGGCAATGCTTATAGTCACTCCCCCATCGTAGCAAGCAACGATATTTCTGTCAAATAATTCCATATGTTGGCACAAAATTTAGAAGATATTGGCCATTGAAAAATCTGCAGGACCTATGCTAATTGCAATCAGCTGTCAACAGATATATAGTCTCATGCATGACCAAAATCAAATTGAAAGAAGTCTGTGCTCCAAAAGTTTGAATGGAATAAATGTGCAGATAATCCCTTGGATCCGGCTGTTGCATGCCTCTGAGCTCCTGCAATTTTACGTATGTGAACATTTATTGGATTTCCATGGCATGGAATTTAACAGACATGGACTGCAGCATCTTTGGAATTTAGTTTTCAAGGTTTAAATGTTCAATCAAATAGGGAATTAGAATTTCATTTGGTTGAAATTCTCATTTCCAAATGAGGAACCAAATGGTTCCGAAAAATGCAAACCAGGGTTTGCATGCCTAGGTTATGCATAACCAGGATTTTTCCAATTCCCCAACCAAACAGGCCCTAAGTGACAATCTAGGTTTCCTCCCTTACCAAAACATCATAAACACATAACACTAAAATTTGGAGAGATTTTTAGAGGGTTTGATGTGTGGAAGCGAGAGGGGAATAAATTTTTCTTTGAATACAAATGAAAAGCTCTACAACTTTCTTGTCAACCCTTTTGTATTTGAATAATCTCCATTCCAATGTAAATGTGATTAGAAATGGATTGACATAGTATTGTTTTCTATTTCTAACCGTTTACATACATGTTTAATTTATTTTTATGAGGCTTTGAACAGAGGAAGTCCTCATTTACATTGATTGTCCCTATTATTGATTTGGTGCAATCAGTCAATTATTTTGAAGTTTAAATGAGCAAATAAGCTCTCCAATTTCTTTGGTTATTATAGATTATGGAGAAGTCTATTACTATATAAGTATGTTCCATTAAGTGTTTGAATGCAGGGATATACAAGAGTTTGAAAATAGAGATCTCTGATTGGCAAACAATACAGTATTAGAAAAATGACCCTCAGTGCAGGGACCATAAATTTCAATTGAACCGTTGGATTTTGACGAGCTTTAAATATCTTTTGAAAAACCTAATTGTGCCCATCCTCACCGGCGCGATTGAGGAGTGTTGATCAAAATCAAAAGTTATACACATCTGAGTACATGTCTGTCTAGAGGGCAGAAATCTATCATGTTAGGACAGTCATAGGTAAGATGATTATTTAAATAAATTTGATCTATGTTGATGAATTTTATCATTATTGACAGTAATAGGATAGTTTTTAGTTCTCTAGGTTTGTGTACATTCAATTCATGATACTATCTCTTTCCCAGAGAGTAGACAAAGAGTAGTGACATAGTTCACAAACTAAATCATAGTCTTATATTATCCATCAAGTAAACAAACAATATGGCATCATAGGAAACATGATAACACATAGGAGAAATAATAATCATTTATACAATAATATATTTACAATATATCTATCCTTTCTCCTAAGTCCTTTCACACAAGAAAAACAAACATAATACAATAGAATAATACATTCTTCATATTGCCTATACACATGAAGCAATCACAAATACATAACAAAAATAATCACACAAATCAAATAAGGAGGAGCATCTTCTAGTATAGCTCTTACTTGGATTCTGGTGAAGATAACCATTGAAGAAGGAGGAATCAATCAACTTGGCCTACTTCCAACACTCCACCAAATCCTTCTGATTACAAACACAACCTTTTCTAAATATATTATAACCAATATTGATATCCTAAAACTAAGATCAATTCTCCTGTGAATAATCTAGCCAACTCCCCATCCTTCAAAGATCTCTCCTGTAAATAGGTTGAAGGATTGGTTGCACGGAAAAATCAACCGATGCAACCATCCCAACAAAAAGGTAGTTTATAGTTTAAGATTTAATTAATTTCATTAAAGCCATTCATGGGAAGGGAATAGCTAATTTAATATTATTAATAATAAAATATAATATGGGAGCCTCATAAATATTAATAAACTAATGTTATTTTCCTTTATTTAAGGAAAATGAAATAATTTATTACTATTATTACTTATCACCTTATTTACTAAAGCTATGGTAAAAGATTTACCATATAATAATTAATCCTTCAAGTAAATAATTTATTTATTATTATTATTTAAAAAACAATTACTTTCACACCATATTATATAGATATATGTAACCATAGGCATACATGTGCACCCATATGCTTATGTGTACATATATTGTTATAATATTATTAAAAATAATATTATTATTAATATTATAAACATCTTATTATTATGGTATTATAAAATATTATTATCTAATCAAATAATAAATCATATTCCATACAAAGTAAAATCATGATCTATGTGTGTGTGTGTGTGTGTGGTGATCACTAACACAAGATGTTCTAACAAGATTAGCAAAATCAATCACAACATCCTATACTCACATAAAATAATAACTCATATGAATTATCTACTAGCAACGATTGAGCATATCATTAAGAACAATTAAAGCTACCATATCCAAACCTTAGTCTCAAAAAATGCAAGAGACAAGAACAAGCAACAAGATCACCATAATCCAACAAACTGATATACACAATGATACATCAACAACACAAGGGACTGACTCAGGAACTCCCTGCCTAAGGGTCAAAAGGGTCAGAGGTTGAGTTCCTTCTCATGGAACCTTGGTGATATCTCTGTAACAACAACAACGATCGAGGATTTGAGGGATCGCTCAGACTTGTGAGACCAGGTGGAGACGATACCCAGTACCTGCAGTCCTGCATCACCGAGAAGAAACACCTATGCAAATATATATATACACAAACATATGAAGACAGATGACTAGGATCGATACATCATGTGGACCTCAACTAAGTGAGTAACTACGACTTCGTCCTGAGTCATAAACACACATTAAACATCTTATACACATGAAAATATAAGACATCATAGATAATAATGGTTAGATTCAAATCCTTGGGTTAGCTTTATAAATCATGTAAATATAGATGTTTTCAAACTTCATAAACATATAAATGATAACAATAAATAAGTGTATCTAAGCATCTGATAAGTGTATCATCCTCTAAATAAGAAAAACTGTAAACATATAGTTCTAACCATCATAATGAAAGTGTCCAAATAAAAGTCCAAGTATAATCATCAGAGAGGGTATTATAGTTTTAGTGTGTTGTAAGGTTTTCTTAGATTTTTTCAAGTTGGAGGAAGAAAGAAGAAGCATTTACACCATCATTCTAGCTCTCAAAATTTGAATAACAATAAAAACATCTATCGACAGGATCACTAGTACGATTGATGGGTTAGCAGCCTAAACTCGCGGGATCACATTCCTACCAAAAATCCCCTCTCTATATTTTTCCCTTCTTCTCTGTCTTCTTCCATTTCCTAACAGTCGACAAGATCACATCATAGACCCATGGGATCATGTTCTCACAAAATAACACTTTCTGTCTTTTTCTTGCATTATGTATTCATTTGTAATTCTTACAATATGTGGGGTGTATTGTCTTAAAATGGAAGCACTTCCATGTTAAGAGTGTTTAGCCCTCTGAGTAAGTGGTTTAGGGTCATGATTGGCATCTTTGCATTCTCCCTTGTCTTCCACTTCTTCTCTGCACTTGATTTCTTCATTCTATGTGAAATTAGGGTTAAGGTCTTAAGGACTTTCTTGATTTTCTCTCTTCCATGGCTCCATTTTCTAGGTAGGATTCAGAAATGAGACCTCCTAGTCCTTCATCACATCATTCTGAGGATTTTCTATCTGTTCCTGACGCTGGGTCCTATTCAGACATCAATTTCCAAGTTTCTAGCATCTCTGGGATCTCTGTTGCAGAACTTGACAAAGTTAGGGTCTGAGGTCAAAGTCGACCTCAACCTTGACTAGGTTAGGGTCAACCTTGACCTTGACCTCTTCCCGCCAGGATTTCAAATTCTCATTTGCCGGTAATTTAGCTTTTGGGATAATTATTTCCCGCCTCCGGGTCGGCTGTTTCGGGTTCTGAAACAGTAAATCCTTTATTTGTATTTAATCAAGGTATATTTTCTAAAGGTGAGGACCTAATTGGAATTTAATTCTTGAAGGTGGCCCATCTAGAGGAGTGTGCCCTAGATCACTATAAAAGGAGGCCTTCCTCTCTCATTTTCACATCACTCCATCATCAAGTTTTGGCAACCAAGCTCTCAAGTTCTCAAGGTGATCAAGCAAGCATTCATTCAAGTATTCAAGTCTTCTTCTTCATCCAAGTTCTCCATCAAAGATCAAGGATTCAAGCATTCAAGCTATTGAATGGATTTGGCTCAAGCATTCAAGATCTATCATTCAAACCCTAGATCTAGCCACCATGGTGGTGTGATCTTCCTTCAAGATCCTTTGTTCATCTTCAAGATCCATATCATTGTTTCCTCAAGGTGGATTTCAAGCATACAATCATGGAAGTTTGATAATGTTATGTTCAAGCTTTCATATCAATATATTTGATTACATTCCAAATACATTAGCATATCTATTGAATTGCATAGCTTCATTGTTAGATTCATTTCTACTACTTGCTAGCATTCTCCTATTTCAATTTAAATATTAAGGTTGATTCCAAACAAGGGTTTGACCAAGGCAAACCCCCCCAAACAAACAACAAAACTATTTTTCTTGTAGGTACAAGTGTGAAATCTCAGATCTGAGAGTGAATTTGGTTACCCTTTTCGGCAATCTTTCAAGATCTTCAAACATAATCGGAATCAAACTTCAAATAAATAATGTGGTCTTTGACCTTTTAAAAGGTCAAAGTCGACCTGTGTGAATTTGGAGAAAAGATTTCTGGGTTTTGTCTACCTCGACATTTCCAATCCAAAACAGGTGACAAAATCTTTAAAAAGTTCATACAAAAGCCAAAATTCAGCATTTCCCAGATCTGCCCTAATTCAAGGTTAGTATTTGCACTTCAATTATTTCAGATTTCAAGCTTAATCCAACTATAGGGAAGTATAGGGTTTCTCTCTCTCTTTCATATTCTGCATAGATTGATTTGATTGTGTATTAACCTCTTGGTTGATCAAATTGGATCTCTCCTTTGGGAATTTGGATTTAGGAGTGAATCTTACATTTTCCCCACACACACACAAATAGTGGTGATTCCAAATCATTACTATTCAGTGGGATCATTGTTTGACCTGGCGGGATCGACGATTGACTTTGCAAGATCACACAAGTAGGACACCTATTTATTTCCTGTCAAATATTTTTCATAATTCTTTTTTATTCTAATAGACCTGTGGGATTCCGTGTACAACCTGCAGGATCATAGTTCCACTATTTGTATTTTTTGTGTATGTGCAGGCCTACGCGATTGAAGGCTCCGCCTACGGGATCACGAATTAATTTTTTTTCAAAAAGAATTCACACATTGTCGTTTGGTGCACTAAAAAGAATAGTGAATGCATACACAACACCTCATCTTTTTCATTTGGGTTTAAAATGAACAACCTGGCTAAAATTAACAAATCAACTTTCACACTTCAAATTTGGGCTTAAAACAAATCAAAATCAATCTTGAATACCTAAGGTTAATGAAAAATACAATGACATATTTCAATTTGGGTCTAAAATGAAATCACACAATTCTTGAATGCTAAAGGAAAGCAACACTTTATTATTTTCTTGCAAAAATCAAACTCTCTTTTATGCTCAAAAAGAACCTTGCATGTTAAAAATGAGTGTTTGATGTTCTACGATAGAAAACACTTAGCCTAATCTAGGTTCAATTTGGAATGAATTCTTGTTAGTGTGTTTGAAGGAGTGTTTTTCAACACTTTCTTAGAGCTTTTCAATTATTGCAAAATCCTTGTTAAAATAAGTGACGTAAAAACAATTAGTTTGTATATGTATCCTCTCCCCTCACCTTTGTGGAACTTGGGTGAAGAGAAATATCAAAATCAATTGGTTTTTCTTCTAGCAAGGCTTGTCTAGAAATAAGAACTTCCTCTTTAGAAAATGACTTAAAATCGATAATTCCTTGATCGGTATATAAACAAGGTATTGAGCAAATTCTCACCTTGTCCTCTCAAGCTCAGGCGATGCGTTTTGATGCCAGTCCAAGGTAGGTGAATATCCCTAGGATTTTAGCATGGTAAACTAGGCTCTTAAATGAGTCACGCACATACAAATTGATTGGGAGGATGCCATAGATCTTACTAGACACCATTAATTCAAAGGCCTACCCAATCTAGTCTCAAAGGCTTCATAATATTTGTACAAAGAGGATAGTAACCTCCTCAAGACACTCACCATATCATGCCATCCTTGACTATTTGGAGTCATCTAATGTGGCATTTTTTATCCATTGTGTGTTCAACAATGGCCATATTTTGATTAGCTATTGGGTGTGTGTCTAAGTTCATGAGCAAAGGTTTTCAAGTTAAGCCATTTTCTTAGGGTAGAAAGTGTTTGTGCATGTCTTCAATGTTACAAAACCCATAAAAACATTTGTTTAAATATACACATTTAGAGTCTCAAGTCCTTCTTCCAAAGAGATCAAACCATAACATATTGTCCCCACAAGATTGTTTTTTCTCTTGTGGGATTGTTAGCTCACCATTTTCCAAAATATCCAGAAATTGTTCAAAAACCTGAGTCAAGGTACACTTACCATAGTCACTACCTATCTTGGAAAGATTTCAAACATTGTGCTCATTATTTCCTTCAGAGACTAGAAAACTTGGACACATGACTGATTCAGCAAAGCATAAGAAAGCGAAGTTACCAATAGCCTCTGTATATCAAGAGAAGAAAGTTGCAAAACACAAACTTAAAGATCATCAACCTACCTTAATTGCAATCAAGAAAGAAACCAAGTATCAAGAGAAACTTGATAGAGTAACTTACAATGCAAAGATCATGCAGTTTGAAGCACACTTTTAGATAAACCATGCCTTTGTTAGCCTTGAAAGAGAAAACTAGTTGGCTTATCGTACAACATATCTTTTTTTCTCATAAAATTGTCTCAACATCTTGGCATATTATACCATCCATTAGGTACATTTATGTCATCCCCTTAGGTAGTCTCACTTAGGTCAAACCAAATCATCCTTGTTCCAAATCCAAAAAACCAAAAATAAACCAAAACATCCAAACATCCACTTAGTGTCACATTCTTTTGAGTTGCTTAAATCCTTATCCTAAAAACAAAAACCATCTTATAGCCCCACCCTCTCGACTAAAATTTGCCTAGGATAGCTAGCACTTGTCCTTTTAGGCCTCATCATCTTGATCCAAATATTGGCATGCATTGACAAGGATCCTATCTTCCAAAGATCACAACTCTATCTAAGGCTGGAAATCTCATCCATTTGATCCTACACCAGGAAAGGCAACTCACTCTCATTTTGACACTCACTAATCCTTAGGTCCTTAGGACATACCCATTAATATCCCAATCAAGCCACCATCCAAACATCCTTTAGGATCATCCTATGTCTTGCATTTAGCCTTGGTCTTCTTTAGGTCTGTCGTATCCCCACTTTTTTAGTTTCCCCCTAGCTTCACCTTACATTCATCCATCATTGCACCCTCATCTCTCCCCATCTTAGGATTTGCATTTCATGCTTGTTGAGACACAATCAAAGAAGAGAAAGGATATGTATCCTAATCTCGCAACTAGTGCATCTGACCCCAATGACCCTAACAATTCCATGGTAATATATGATACAAAACCACCACAAATCAAGAATGTATGGGTAGATCCAGCTGAAACACCCACTACAAGTTCCATGGAAGCATTCATGAGTCATCCTAGCCATGCACAAATTTTTAGTAAAATTATAGCCTAAAATCATCTCACCATCTTGGCTAACTACGCACAAGAGGGTACTCCCATACCGCTAGAACTTCAAACCTTTAATCCCGCAAATCCCATACACATCACCGCTAACACCTTCCACATCATTCTCCAACAAATTGTTGACCCCAACCTTCAGGTGACCCAAGTGGCCTCGCCCATTCCTCATCTTTTTCAATCTAGTGCTACCTTTCCCATAGTGCAAACAATGGCACAATCTACTCCTTTCTCCATCATAGGACCACCGCACCCCCCTGTAACATCTCAAGTCGCCAATCAAGAACAGAGCTATGCACAAGCATCACCTCCACCTCCCACACATAGTTCTACACAAGAAGTACCTCCAAATGTCATTTCCCAAAGCTCCACGTCAATACCACCTTTTCAAGGAGCCACACAAACTCCTTTGTCAACCGTTCAGCAAGCCTTCACCCAAGTGTCTCTATCTACCCCACAACAAGCCTTCACTCAAGCACTCGTTCTACCTATCACCTAGATTTCCTCCACCCAAATGTCTCTCCCACCTTTCACTACTAATATGCAAGCCCAACAACCATTTTACACAATAGGGATGCCATCTACATAACCACCCAACCAACCATTCAAGTCACAAATCCCCACCATCACACACACATTTCTAGCTATCTCTACATCCCAACCTGATACAAAGGTAGGTTATCCTTGGGGTCTTACTTAAGCACAAATGCATGCCCTAGAGATACAAACACAATCACACATCTCCTATCCCACAAACAACTATCCCATTTGTAACACAACCACCACCACTGCCTCCCCAAAATATATCTATCGCCACATTTATCAACTATCTAGCTATGCCATCTTTCATCCCTCAAACCATACCACCACCACAAAAACATATCTCTACCACAAAAACATATCTCTTCTCACTTTGTCAACTACCTTACACAACCACCTCCTATCAATAGCATCCAAGGACCCTTTCCACCCCTCAGCAATGCATGAGTGCATCCCACATACATCGGCCAAACACAAAGCCAAGCACATCATCAAACCACACCATTTCACCAACCTCCTCCACAACAATAGTACTTCCCTGCACAACAACAATATCCCTCTATCCCCTAGAAACAACATACGATTTCATACCTCACACAACAATACGCCTCCGCACTCCTACAATAATACCTTCCCTAACCACCATCGCAAAACCCACTCCAATCTACCTACATATCAAGGAAATCCCCTTTCCAAGTCCCCCAGTACCCACCTCTAAATCATTTGTATTCGCCTACAACATCTGAGTCCTTCCTAATGGGAGTACCCACTCCAACACATGCTAACTCATAATGGAAAGAGATGAAGAAAGCTCTCAAGGATCACAGGGTTAGAATAAAAAGCAAGACCTTCAAGTTCAAGGAGGTTTTCCCTTACCCCTTTGAAAGATCCATCATAGTAGTTTCCTTCCCCAACAATTTCAAGATGCCAAGTTTGACAAGTATCGGAGGAAAGGAGATCCAGTCAGCCATGTCAAAGAATTCTACATGGCTTGCCAAGAGGTTTCTTACAATGACAATTTCCTCATGCACCTCTTTTCCAAAAGCCTAGGGGGAATTTTTATTGAGTGATTGGGATGCACATACAAATTGATTGGGAGGACGCCACAGATCTTACTAGATGTCATTAATTCAGAGGCCTACCTGATCTAGTCCTGAAGGCTTCATAATATTTGTACAAGGAGGATAGTAAACTCCTCAAGAAACTCACCTTATCATGCCATCCTTGAGTGTTTGGAGTCATCTAATGTGGCATTGTTGATCCATTGTGTGGTCAACAGTGGCCATATTTTGATTAGCTCTTGGGTGTGTGTCTAAGTTTGTGAGAAAAAGGTTTTCAAGATAAGCCATTTTCTTAGGGTAGAAAGTGCTTGTGCATGTCTTCAATGTTACAGATCCCATAAAAAAATTTGTTTAAATATACACATTCAAAGTCTCAAGTCCTTTTTCCAAAGAGATCAAACCATAACGTATTGTCCCCACAAGATTGTTTTTTCTCTTGTGGGATTGTTAGCTCACCATTTTCCAAAAGATCTAGAAATTGTTCAGAAACCTGAGTCAAGGTACACTTACCATAGTCGCTACCTATCTTGGAAAGATTTCAAACATTGTTCTCATTATTTCCTTCAGAGATTGGAAACCTTGGACAAATGACCGATTCAACAAAGCATAAGAAAGAGAAGTTACCAATAGCCTGTGTATTAAGAGAAGAAAGTTGCAAAAAGAAAACTTAAATATCATCAACCTACCTTAATTGCAATCAAGAAAGAAACCAAGTATCAAGAGAAACCTGATAGAGTAACTTACAATGCAAAGATCATGCAGTTCCGAGCACACTTTTAGATAAACCATGCCTTTGTTAGCCTTGAAAGAGAAAACTAGTTGGCTTATCGTACAACATATCTTTTTTTCTCATAAAATTATCTCAACATCTTGGCATCTTAGACCATCCCTTAGGTACATTTATGTCATCCCCTTAGGTAGTCTCACTTAAGTCGAACCAAATCATCCTTGTTCCAAATCCAAAAATCCAAAAATCAATCAAACCATCGAAACATCCACTTAGTGTCACGTCCTTTTGAGTTTCTTAAATCCTTAACGTAAAAATAAAAACTATCTTATAGCCCCACCCTCTCGACTAAAATTTTTCTAGGATAGCTAGCACTTGTTCTTTTAGGCCTCATCATCTTGATCCAAATATTGGCATGCATTAACAAGGATCCTATCTTCCAAAGATCACAACTCTATCTAAGGCTGGAAATCTCATCCATTTGATCCTACACCAGGAAAGGAAACTCATTCTCATTTTGACACTCACTCATCCTTAGGTCCTTACCCATTAATATCCCAATCAACCCACCATCCAAACATCCTTTAGGATCATCCTATGTCTTGCATTTAGCCTCAGTCTTCTTTAGGTTTGTCTTATCCCCACTTTTTTAGTTTCCCCCTGGCTTCACCTTACATTCATCCATCATTGCACCCTCACCTCTCCCCATCTTAGGATTTGCATTTCATGCCTATCGAGAAACAATCAAAGAAGATAAAGGATATGTATCCTAATCTCGCAACTAGCTCATCTAACCCTAATGACCCTAACAATGCCATGGTAATATATGGTTCACAACCACCATGAATCAAGAATGTATGGGAAGATCTAGCCGAAACACCCACTATAGGTTCCATGGAAGCATTCATGAGTCATCCTGGCCATGCACAAATTTTTAGTACAATTATAGCCCAAAATCATCTCACCATCTTGGCTAACTAGGCACAAGAGGGTACTCCCATACTGCCAGAACTTCAAACCTTTAATCCCACAAATCCCATACACATCACCACTAATGCCTTCCACATCATTCTCCAACAAATTGTTGACCCTAACCTTCAGGTGACCCAAGTGTCCTCGCCCATTCCTCATGTTTTGTAATCCAGTGCTACCTTGCCCATAGTGAAAACAATGGCACAATCCGCTCCTTTCTCCATCATAGGACCACCGTACCCACCTGTGACATCTCAAGTCACCAATCAAGCACAGAGCTCTACGTAAGCACCACCTCCACCTCCACCTCCCACACACAACTCTACACAAGAAGTACCTCCACCTGTCATAGCCCAAAGATCCACATCAATACCACCTTTTCAAGAAGCCACACAAAGACCTTTGTCCATCATTCAAAAAGCCTTCACCCAAGTGTCTAGATCTACCCCACAGTAAGCCTTCACTCAAGCGCTCATTCTACCTGTCACCTAGCTTTCCTCCACCCAAGTGTCTCTCCCACCTTTCACTACCAATACACAAGCCTAACAACCATTTTACACAATAGGGATACCATCTACATAACCCCCCAACCAACCATTCACATCACAAATCCCCACCATCACAGACACATTTCCAGCTATCTCCACATCCCAACCTAATACAAAGGTAGGTTATTCTTGGGGTCTTACTTAAGCACAAATACATGCCCTAGGGATACAAACACAATCACACATCTCCAATCCCATAATCAACTATCCCATTTGTAACACAACCACCACCACCGCCTCCCCAAATTATATCTATCCCCACATTTATCAACTATCTAGCTATGCCATCTTTCATCCCTCAAACCATACCACGACCACAACAACATAGCTCTTCTCACTTTATCAACTACCTTACACAACCACCTCCTATCACTAGAATCCAAGGACCCATTCCACCCCTCAGCAATGCAGGAGTACATCCCACATATATCAGCCAAACACAAATCCAAGCACATCATCAAACCATACCATTTCACTAACCTCCTCCACAACAACAATACTTCCCTACACAACAACAATATCCTTCTATCCCCTAGAAACAACATACGATAGCATACCTTGCACAACACTACACCTCCACACTCTAGCAATAATACCTTCCCTAACCACCATTACAAAACCCACTCCAATATGCCTACATATCAAGGTAATCTCCTTCTAATTCCCCCAGTACCCACCTCTAAATCATTTGTATTCACCTGCACCATCTAATCCCTTCCTAATGGGAGTACTGACTCCAACTCATGCTAACTCATAATGGAAAGAGATGAAGAAAGCTCTCAAGAATCGTAGGGTCGAAACAAAAAGAAAGACCTTCAAGCTCAAGGAGGTTTTCCCTTACCCCTTCGAAAGATTCATCATAGTAGTTCCCTTCCCCAAGCATTTCAACACCCCAAGTTTGACAAGTATTAGAGGAAAGGAGATCTAGTCAGCCAAGTCAAAGAATTCTACATGTCTTGCCAAGAGGTTTCTTACAATGACAATTTCCTCATGCACCTCTTTTCCAAAAGCCTAGGGGGAATTGTTATTGAGTGACTGGGATGCATATACAAATTGATTGGGAGGATGCCACAAATCTTACTAGACACCATTAATTCAAAGGCCTACTTGATCTAGTCCTAAAGGCTTCATAATATATGTACAAGGAGGGTAGTAACCTCCTCAAGACACTCACCATATCATGCCATCCTTGAGTGTTTGGAGTCATCTAATGTGGCATTGTTGATCCATTGTGTGGTCAATAGTGACCATATTTTGATTAGCTCTTGGGTGTGTGTATAAGTTTGTGAGCAAAGGTTTTCAAGTTAAGCCATTTTATTAGGGTAAAAAGTGATTGTGCATGTCTTCAATGTTACAGAACCCGTAAAAACATTTGTTTAAATATACACATTCAGAGTCTCAAGTTCTTTTTCCAAAGATATCAAACCATAACGTATTGTCCCCACAAGATTGTTTTTTCTCTTGTGGGATTATTAGCTCACCATTTTCCAAAAGATCCATAAATTGTTTAGAAACCTGAGTCAGGGTACACTTACCATAGTCACTACTTATCTTGGAAATATTTCAAACATTGTGCTCATTATTTCCTTTAGAGATTGGAAAACTTGTACATATGACTGATTCAACAAAGCATAAGAAAGCGATATTAACGATAGCTTGCGTATATCAAGAGAAGAAAGTTGCAAAACATAAACTTAAAGATCATCAACCCACCTTAATTGCAAAGATCATGTAGTTTGGAGCACACTTTTAGATAAACCATGCCTTTGTTAGCCTTGAAAGAGAAAACTAGTTGGCTTATCGTACAACATATCTTTTTTTTTCTCATAAAATTATCTCAACATCTTGGCATCTTAGACCGTCCCTTAGGTACATTTATGTCATCCCCTTAGGTCATCTCACTTAGGTTAAACCAAATCATCCTTGTTCCAAATCCAAAAATCCAAAAATCAATCAAACCATCCAAACATTCACTTAGTGTCACATCCTTTTGAGTTTCTTAAATCCTTATCCTAAAAAAAAAAACCATCTTATAGCCCCACCCTCTCAAGTAAACTTTGTCTAGGATAGCTAGTACTTGTCCTTTTAGGCCTCATCATGTTGATCCAAAGATTGGCATGCATTGACAAGGATCCTATCTTCCAAAGATCACAACTCTATCTAAGGTTGGAAATCTCATCCAATTGATCCTACACTAGGAAAGGCAACTCATTCTCATTTTGACACTCACTAATCCTTAGGTCCTTAGGACATCCCCATCAATATCCCAATCAACCCACCATTTAAACATCCTTTAGGATCATCCCAAGTCTTGCATTTATCCTTAGTCTTCTTTAGTTATGTCTTATCCTCACTTTTTAAGTTTCCCCCTAGCACCCTCATCTCTCCCCATCTTAGGATTTGCATTTCATGCCTATCGAGACACAATCAAAGAAGAGAAAGGATATGTATCCTAATCTCATAACTAGTGCATCTGACCCCAATGACCCTAACAATGCCATGGTAATATATGAAATTCGCAACCACACTAGTACATTTGAGATATTTTTCCAACGGTAGACTGTCAAAATTTTGACAGTATACCGCCGATCAAGAGACACCACTTGTCGTTGTAGTTTTGTAGTTGAAAAAAATGATGGCTAAGATTGGTGTTGTAATTACGATGACTATGGGCATCACAAAAAGGGGGTGTCAACATGGAGGACATATCGTCGGGCCTATTTGTGGCCATCGCAATTTTGACGATCATCCGTCGTAAAAAACTACAAATGACGACTACCTGTAAGAAACTTCTAAAGGGTAGCCATCATTTGTATTTTGTTTGCCGACGGAGATGTTGTACATGTGATGGCTACCCGTCAGAAGTTTCTGATGGATATTTGTCATTTGTAATTTTTTCTGATATCGATGTTGTACATGCGACGGTTACCCATCATAATCTTCTGACGGATAGTCATCATTCTTAGATTGTTTTTCGACGGAGATGTGTCATTTGCAATTTTTTTTGCCAATAATGATGTTGTACATGTGATGGTTACCCATCGTAATCTTTCAATGGATAGCCATCATTTGTAGTTTTTTCGCTGACAGTGATGTTGTACATGCAATGACTAGCTGTCAAAAGTGTTCGATAGATATCCATCACTTTTAGGTTTTTTGCCAATTGCAGTGCTATACATGCGATGACTTGTTGTTGGATGTTTCTGATAGATAGTTGTTTCTTTTCTTTGGACGTCATAATTGCGACAAAAATCACTATTTTTAAAAATATATATATATTTTTCAATCAAGTTGATATCGATTTAGAATGGTGTTCTTGTAGATTTGGTTCGAGCTGGTTACAAATCTTGTTCCAGCTAGTTGTATTACTTTTAGATCTCGATCAACTTGCAAGGTGATTTGGTGAGTCGAGGTCTTTTATTCCTGCTTATGATTTGGTTATGTCATTCAAAGATGACTTTACAGTAGATTCGGTAGTGGCTCATGGATTATTGAGTCGAGTCTAGAGACTTGGATTTGGAATGGATCCGACCAAATCAAGATTTGTGACAGCGACTGCTCTAGCACAAGAAGCTAGTGTGGTGATCAGAGATGCATTCTTCTTGATGTGTTTGTGGGATATATGTGGACTTGATTACATTCAGATCTGATTCGAGTGACTTCTTGACTTCTTTGGTCTGAATTAGATGTGCTTTGTTCCTATGGAGTGTAGCAGTGACTTGACTTGGAGTTTGAGTAGACTATGCATTGATTAGCTTGAAGACATAATCAAGCTACTCTCTGTGTTGTTGTTGAGATCAGGTTGTGACGGATCGCTGGGATCATCTACTATTTTTTCCATAGTTTCGAATGAGTTAGATGTGATGTCGAGAGAGCGACTTGCAAAACTTGCACATTGGAGATTCGTAGATCACTATGGTGTCCGTGATGACTTGGGAGAAGTCTTCTTCTTGGTGAATCAAGCTGAGAGACTTGGATTACAGAAAGTGGGATGTTTGATGTGACTTATGAGACATTGGATGCCTCTTCACAATGGGTTCACGGTGCGGTCTGTGGTGTTTCTTTACGACTGGGTTCTTAGTAGAGATCTATTGATTTGGTAGCCATTGAGATGGATCAATATGACTTGATCTTGGGTCAAGACTTCTTGAGGCGAGCTGAAGTGATCATTGCTCCTTGAAGTGATTGATGTTTTTGATAGATAGTCATCACTTTTAGTTTTGTCATCAGTTATTCTATGGTTTCCATCGTAATTGCGACAGGTCACACTAATTTTTAAAAAGAAATATATATTTGTCGTACGTGGATTGAGATCTTAAATTATTGAGCTTCTCTTTGTTTCCAGAATAGTTTAACATTCTCTAATTAACAGGGCCAACCACGTGAAGGTGGAAGCTCATATGGCCCCTCCTAGGATCCTCTTATGACCCTTTACGACACTTTAAGACCTCTAAGATGTATTCTTAGGTATCGTAAAGGGTCATAAAGGGTCATAAGGGGTCCTGGGACACAATAGTTGAGAAACATAAATGTAGGCATCATGGTCACAATTGTTTGGAGATACAACATAATTAAATGCTATACCCAGAGGATGCAACATAACCACTACTCTTATAGTTCTAAGTTGACACTGTGGGATCCAAAAACCAAAGATAAGGAGTCTATATATGGTTTTTGGATCCCAAAATGTCAACTTAGAACTGCAGGAGTAGTGGTTGTGTTGCATCCTCTGGGTATAGCATTCAATTATGTTGTGTCTCCAAACAATTGTGACCATGATGCCTACATTCATGTTTCTCAGCTGTTGTGATACCTGCATTTATGTTTTGTATCTATTGTATTTATTTGCATGTTCTTTATGTATTTGGCTTCTCTCCCTTGCATCGAAAATAAGATTTTACCACTCTGAATCGAGAATGCATGTGCAACACAAGTAGAATATGCATGGATATCAGGTGGAGCTAAGAAAACACAACACGTTTACATTTTTTTAATAGGTCAAAATTATAATGTTCGTGATGGTCTATAACTTAAAATACACAATTAAAGACCTCTATAAAAAATGCAACCCTGTTGTATTTTTCAACTCCACGTAATATCCTATGTATATGAATTGAGATTGCATATTGAGCTAGGCGTCTCCTTCTGCATTGCCTGAAACCAAGAGATTATCACAGTTAACATCTAAAATCATTATTGAACTTTTATTATTATTGAAAAGTACACTAGCACTTGCACTGAAAGAAGGTGCAAGGGATACACAGATGATTTGGATGTAAATTCAATCATGCATCTTTGTAGTGTTCATCTTATAGGTAGCCTTTGACTAAGGTTCAATTCTGGGTAACATTCATGCTCCTTTGTTTCTTATACACCATCTCTATTGGAAAGTTTCTTCATGGATGGCCTCCACTTTCTTCCCCACTACAACTGTAACCACTATTCATTCTCTCGTGGTCATTACTATCTTCTCTATTGATCAAACCTCCACTGCAATTTCTCTTATGATAATTTCCAAATTCACTATTTGGTATTCCTTCATCTCCCCTCAACTCTATCACTTATGGTTACAAATAAAGTTCCAAGAATTAGAATAGCATGTCTCATCATCACAACTAATCCACCTTAAATAATTGATTAACCATTCTAGACAAGATGATGATTTAAGGTTTTTTATGAAGCTTCTAACTTGGTAGTTGCAATCAACATTTGTATTGCAAGTTTTGTTGTTGTTCAAGTAGTGTGTTTTAGAAAAGAACTCATTGAACATTCTAATACTAATTTCTCCCAAAATATGAAATCCACTAAAATTTAGCAAAAACCCCTCCAACATTACAACAGTGTATAAAAGGAAACTCAGTGTTTCTAGTAGCGATAAATAATTTTTTTGAGAAGAGTAGAAGAAACAATAATAGAAATAATACACTTGGAGGGAGAAAGCCCTATAGACTTACGACATACCTTTGCATTCAGCCCATTAACATTTCAAATGCAAGAATGAAAGAAAACATGGAACTAAGCTCAAACACGTGTAAATAAACATCAGTCATTATCAAATAAACATCGGCCATTATCAAATAAGTTGCATAAATGAGAATCCTTTTTTTTTGCTTTTTTTTTTTTTTGCTTCCCTATGTTGTTGCAGAGGCATATCCATGTCCACATTGTCATTTCTTCTCGGTCATGTACGTGATCTCACTATCCTTTGCAAAGGCGGGTCCTCTGTAATAACAAATAAAAGACTTCAATTAAAAACATATTATCATAGTTGGGGTTAATTTTAAAACATATTAATTATTGTTACAAGCATTTCAATACTTTAAAAAACATAAATGTGACACTCTTTACCTTGTCCAACCACATCATCTTGCCCGACGGCTTGAACCTCAACACGCTCATCAGGAACAACCTCTACATCCCCTACAACTGCAATAAAAAATGTTTTATTAATCCCAACACATTATAATTAATTTTTTATTACTACGCCAAATTCAATTTAACATGTTTACTTGTATTAAATATTCATTAATCAAAATTCGAATAGAAAATGTATACCTTGAGTACTACAATTCACATTCGAATAGACGCCTCCGTTGTGCTCGGCCAGTGCAGTATCAATATTGGCAGGTTGCATTTCAATGTAAATAATTAATGCATTCATCGACAATATATACATATAAATACAAGACAAATATTGAGAAATGTTAATCATTCAGTTTAATACATATAAATATATTCACTTTAAAGTTTTAAACAAATATATAATCATTTTTTCCTTACTTAAAACAAATATATTCACTTTATGTTGGAACTTAACTTCAAATACAGTAATTGGTAAAGTATTCAACTTGAAATAAAAATCAATTATTTTATTTACCTAATCAATAGATCCAGCAGAAGAACTTTGTGCACTCATTGCTCGGTATCGTTCAACCATGACTTTATAGCCTTGTTTGTAGCCTATTTTCTTATCCTCTTCTATAATCAATTTTTTGAACTCCAAGGCCTGCATTTTTTATTGGCATCATGAATTTTTATTGTAGTGAATTTCATCAAAACTAAATTGATTGCAATTTATAAATATTTGCATATGATTTTTCATTTACTAATACTTACAACTCATGCAACAAGTTTTGAATATCCACCCAAGCCAAGCTTGTGTTGCCCGTGCTTTTATTTTCTTTCTTTTGTTGCCTTTGTTGTGTCAGGCAACCTATGTGATGTTTGAAATATGTTAGATCACATAAGTACAAAGAATAAATAGTACATAATTTCTTTATTAAGATTATCATGTACCTTCTTTCCTTGGGTGATATTACTCGTCCACTATGTCTTGCGCTTCTTTCAAGTGCATCCTTTTTAAGATTCTCCCACTCATTAAGAGGAATATAGGGAGGTCACTCGTAATAAGGGTTGCATTCTATTTGGGTCTTGTAGTTGTCCCTAATATACTTCAAAACATGGCCCGCTTTGTCAAGGAGTTTAAGTCTATGAAAGACTTCGGGTCCAAAAAGTGTTGTCATAGAGTCAATGAGTTTATTCTTTAACCCTTTATCTTGTGATGACCACCTTTTAAGAAAAAAACTGTTAGATTCATAAATGAAGTGAAGCTACTTTTTAATATACTTGAAGAAAGGGATGAAACAAAATCTAATCTTGCAATGAAATCAAAATATGATACCATGTGTGTATGGTCGGCCCGAAAATGCACAAACATTCATCATTGAGTTTTTCATAAAATAGATTATTCTCTACAAGATAATAATGAGATTATTATAATTAGTTATTGCAAGGGATCACACAGGGGGTTAGTGCATTACATTATGAGTATTATATTGTATAGTAAAAGAAAGGATCAATCTTTAAAGTACCTAGAAGACGGGCTACTCTCAAGGGAAGTCCATCTTTATTGCTCATGAGCAACTGATCACAATTCTATATTGTTCTTGTACATTCAACAGGAGTACATCCAAGAATTGTGTGATCGCCTCCTACATAAAATGAATCCAATATTACAAAATGCCCCCTAAGAAAGAATATATAGTTCAAGTGAAATAAACACATGATAAATGAGAGAGAAAAAGAGGAGTCTACTTACCAATAATAGGTGTTGACATCGCATCTATGGTCATGCTACATGTTGTCGAAATTGCAGGCAACATTACCTCTGTGGATCTGATCCTCGTAGCAGGCGACGTACTCAACATAGGATCAATAGCAGGTGCTAAACAAAAATATTGTTAGAGCATAAAAAAAATGGATAACCATGGACAAGATGGAGGATAAAACATGCGATGTACCACCTAAAGTATTTGCATCTGAGGTGTCACCCTTTAATGTATTTAGCATCCTCTGTAAAGAGAACACATATATATTTTAGTTAATGACATAAATAAAATAGTATACTATAAAAATCATTATTGAATTTTTGTTATAATTAAAAACTAAATTAATACTTACTCTATAATTCTGAACATGGTGAATCAACACATACTCTGTCCTTTGTCTTTCAGGAGTGTGAGGTTGAATATCTATCATTTGAGCTAACTCTTTTGATATTTCGTGAAGAACCCTTTGCAGTGCAAGCACAAGATTAACCTCTAATAAAAAAATCAACATTGAATGGATCCTGATCATCCTATGGCTCCTCATGGACTACTTGTTCCTTTCCCTTTTTTTGATCAACACTCATTTGTGAGAACAATATTATTAGCACTTAATTTAAAAAGCAATTCAAAATAGTAGAACAACAAAAAATACGCATTAACATAACAAAAAATATGCATTAACATTTTTATTGTATGTGCATTTGTACAACAACAATGAGTTTTACCTGTCGGGAAGAAGAAGTCTCATGAGAACTATCACCGATGTGCGTATCATGTGGCTGTTGATCCATACTATAGCTTTGTATTTCAAAAAAATGCATTCAGACATGTTAAAACACATGTGTTCTTATTCTAAGTTACATTGAATAATAGAAAATTATCAAAATGTGTACCACCTCGTCCATAATAGTGATGGGGTTTTTTGCATTTATGCAATTCAAATTGTAATCGATAAGCAGCTCCTCACCTCCGCGTATTGATTTGATTGCACATACAAATACGCGATTTCCCTCGTGCACCTCAAATATGAAATTGGGTTGCTTCTTAATTGACACAGATTGTGTACTATTTATAAAACCTGCAATATTCCCTGATGCTTTTGGTCTTCCGTCAATGTATATAACTACTATTTTACTTTGTTCAATGACTTTTTGTTGTATATAATTTGCCGCGAGTGCATACCTACACATACTTTTTTTATATTTAACAATCTGCATCCAACTACTGTAATTATAACAAGGTCCGACATAATCCATCAATTTGACAATTTTGGGGTAAGAGACCTTGTTGTTCATTAGGGACCCATTGTTTCTATAGATGTTTGTACCTAAAAGGCACCTCAGAGTTGCATTTTCTCTCATCATCATAAGAACACGACCCCCCTTGAGCAAGAAAAAATTTCATGCGTTTATTGAATTTCTTTTTGATCTTTTGACCTTGAGTCAATCTCATTTATTTAGACATACTAAATGTCTCACTTTCTTCTTCCATTCCTACATTTTTCTCACTCGAGGAAGACAATTCTGACAAATACCTATTCATTGGTACCTGCACTTCATGCAATGAGAGAGACAAGTGGAAATGAGAGAGATATTTTACAAATGGTAAAAGACATTAATCTCTATGGGGTGTATTGACTTGTACCTGACAATCCATGAGACTGTGTGGGATACCTAACATAAGATAATACTTATATAATCAAACAAACATAGTTCACTCCATATTTTTCATTATATCTTGTGAAGGACATTATACATTATTAAAATTATCTATTTATCCAACAATATTTTGAATATCTCAGCATTGCATGAGACACCACTATTGTGGCATTTCGTCAAACAATTCTCGTGCCTTGCCGGTGTTTTTATTACATCTTGTGAAGGACTTTATACATTGTTAAAATTATCTATTTATACTTTCAAAATTAGCTCACTCCATTGCAGGGAACAAAGAGAATCCCCTGTGATTTAACATCATTGATGTGCAAGGAAATAGAAAATTAGCAGAAGCAACTCTCATAAGATATTATTTAGATTAAATGCATTGATATAAAAAATACCCCAAAAAATTATAAAGAAAGATAATTTTCTTAATCACGTCACTAATTTGTGCATGTCTAAATACTGGTGTCTTTCAAGTGATTTGATTCTTGTCATGCCCACTACAAATGAGAACAATCTTAACTAGTGAGGTTGTTTAAGCATATAGAGATTAAATACACTCTTTTAGAATGAAATTTCTCTTAAAAAAAGATCAAAGATATAAGTAGGACATATAAAACAAGGTGAATAAGAGTAGTACATATAAAAAAATCATTAGAACATGCCAAACATCTGACATAATTGTACATTTCATTCATGTCATTGATATTCTTCTTCATCCATCTCATCATCAAAATCATCATTATTGATGACATCATCACCACCACTATCATCATCATCATCATCATCATCGTCATCATCATCATCATCAGCATCATCATATTCTTCATCATCCTCATCAGTAGCAGCAACATCATCATCATCAGTAGCAACATCAACATCATCAGTAGCAACATCATCATCATCTTCTTCTTCATATTCTTCTTCGACTAGTTCTCGATTACGATCATCATCTACATCATCTTCCACTTCTTCATCTTCCTTGGTATCTTCTTTCATCACATCATACTTTATCAGCCTTCCTCTTGGATCATGTCTAACAACAAATGACCAACCCAGTTTATGTGGACCCTCTGAGTAAAATATCTACTCACATTGGCTTAGAAGAACATATGGCTCTTCTCCAACTGGCTCAAACAACCTTGTATTAATCATTAGAAATTCATTATCATGTTCAATAGCGATTCTATCAGAATCATTTTTATTGAGTCATAGTCTATACCATTTCATAACAACGAGAACTAATTTGAAGGAATTAAAGTTAGTCAAGTATATCAACCAAAATACCATAGTATCGATTTTGTGACTCTTGAGGATGTAAGTCGTTTGTAGATGAAATATTAGTCACCTGAAACACTGCACTTATCCCATAATCACAAGTTCTCTTCGTGTCATCCAACTTTTTGATGCAAAATTTATAACCATTGTATAACATAGTCTTGTGGTGTTTCACCTACAATAATTTCAAACATGTATAAATTATTGCATCACGAGTTGAAAAACATACAGTTGATTAATTAACAAATTTATAAGTACCTGGTGATCTTTTAAACCATATGCTAAATCTATTTCCTTTTTTGTAACATTGAGATCTCCATTACAATGAGCTTGTATAACCAATGAAGACACAGATTCCCATGTTAATCTATGACCATCATGTTGACATATTTCAATCCATACCATCATCCAATCTTGATTGTTTGCAATAAACAAATGTATTGTATCCCACTCTTTAGCAACTTTACAAAAGTAAATAGATGACTTACAACATATTTATTTTGAAGATTAAAAATTAATTAACTACAATAACATCTCATAATTTATTACCTTTCAGTTTCTTAAATCTACCATTGCCCACCAAGTACTCCCCTTAAAATTTTTTAATGGAGTCGAGATCCCAAATGCAATTTATATGGGTCTTTTTGCAAGATTAGGAAGATATTGAGTAACGTACACCATCATCTAGTATACTATATATCTCTCAAACATAGAACCCTCAGGATGTGCTCTTTGTCATACCAAACCCTTAAAAAATTTCAAGTGTCTCTCAACCATCCACATTGACCTAGCATGTATAGGTCCACACAATTCAATCTCCTCAACTTGGTGTATGAGGTAGTGTTTTTGTGCATTGAAAAAAGTTGAAGGTAAACACTTTTGCATTTCACACATTAGTTGACAAATTTTTTTCTTCCAATATTTTATATCTTCTTTATGAATTTCTTTAGATGATAACCACCTACAAGGGATTCAAGACACATAAATATATAAATATGAGACTTTACAATATATTACTTATTTGATATTATTGTTTGATATATTGAACAAATCTCACTGCTTATCTCATGTATTTTCCAAGATCATATATCACTTTTTTTTTATTATTGTCAAAGTTCTCTGGGAGAGATAGGGGTAGCAAATACTGCAACAATTACCAACTGATCAATTCATACAATGAAAATTGAATGTAGTTACACAAATATATTGTAAATACAAAAGACTATGACTTACCTTGATGAAGGTATGTCAATCATGTGTTTTCATCCCTGACCCAAAATTATTTTTCTTTGATATGAGATTGCTTATATCCACAACAAATCCTGTAGGAAATCAAATTTTTCAGATGACTTCTTTTATGGCATTACTTTGTTGCTCTGTTAATAACCAAGGAAGAACACTTATATTAATCCAGTCTACATTGCTATTTGATTCAATGATATTTTTCATTGCATGATTGGAATCATGAATGTCACTACAAATTTTGTCAAGTTTTTCTTTGTCACACCTTCCATCCAATATTTTCCACAATGTCTCTGTTACATTCTTTCCAATATACATAGTATCAAACAAATGCATAATTTGTAACTGCTCATAGTAGGACAGCCTACTAAATTCTCTGGGATAACATTTTAGTCCCTTTGGAAGCTGGTCGGTGATGCCTTCATGACCTTCAAGATCATCAACTACATAATTAGCCAACAAAATACAATCAAAATATATAATTTTAAAACATCGACCATTAGGTGGAATGATATTACCTCGAATTCTATTATATTCCAACTGCCATAGGTGAGGTGTCATTCTTCTGGGATTTGATACAGTCTCTTCTTTCCCATTGAAAAGATGTCTTTCCGCACTTCGATACTTATGATTTTTGGAGAGGAAGTGCCTATACTCATCAAACCCCTACTTTCTTAAACTTTTGGAATGACAAGATTTCATCTTTAGACCACACATTGGACATGCAAATTTTCTTTTTGTTTGAAGACCTACAAGATAACGATACAATTGGATTAAATATGTATATTTTTAGAATTTGAATTATCGTGTACAACTAGAATTCACCATAACATACCACATAAATGTGTCAACCCTAGAGCATCATGAATTGTCCACACAAGCATTGCATGGAATTGAAATTGTATTTATCCAATTGGTCTAGAGATGTCATACATAGTGAAACCATTCCATAACACCAACAAATCATCGATAAGAGGTGCAATATATACATTCATATCTTTCACTTGGTACTTACCTAGTCAAATTAACAACAACATTAGATAATTATTGTGGCCATTTCACTCCAAGACTTATAATTACATGTAGATAACTATAAAATAATAAGATACCTGGAAAAATCATTTTCAACATAATGTGCTCCCTCTTTATTGACATCCATGGAGGAAGGTTATTGTTTATAACAAAAATAGGCCACACCAAGTAAACGGATCTCATCCCTCCATGCAGATTGACACCGTCTACTACTAGAGAAAGCTTGAGATTTCAAGGTTCTTTTTAAAAGTGTGACCACTTTTCCTCAATGTCCATAAATGATGAACCATCCATAGGCATTCGAATAATGTCATCTCGACTCTTGCCACATGCATGGCAATCCATAAATTGTGCCAAGCTATTACACCTGAATAATCATTTCAGACGTGGAATAATGGGGATGTAATGAAGAACCTTACGAGGCACCTTTTTGTCATTTGATCATCTCAATATCTGCTCGTATGGCATTCATATAATTATATTGCATCTTCATATTCTTTATGATAAATAATATGATCTTCAGGACAAGCATCTATTGCTTGATACTCCATTCCAATATGTTTCATAGTGGCACATAATTCTCGGTACGAGCAAGAGAGAACATTTTATGGTGGTAATAGAAACTCACCTATCAATTTGTAGAAAATAATATAAGTTGTTACTATAAACAATCTTAATGGTACATGTTTCACCTTTTATAGACTATAATGACATATATGACAAACCTTAGCATATGTGACAATGCTATGTTGGATAAACCATTCATAACCTTCAAATTCACCAACAATAATACAACAGAGAGAAGAGTAGATTGAGAGCCTTCATAAAGGGTCATGTTCACCTTCTCAAGTAGATGTATATCATGGACAATGTCAATGTCATCCTCATCATAATCATCATCATCATCATCATCAGTAGCAATACTAGCAGCACCAGTACCAAATGTGTCAATGATTAATGCATTCATACCATCATCTTCAAATGTGTTTTCTGGCACATGATCATCATCTTCCATGAGATCATGATCTTCAACTTCAATACTCACACCTCCATGTTCCTCTATATTCACACTGGAGAGATCGACCTATATAAAAATGATGATAATCAAACCCCCCTTCAATGTGATAATCAAAACTCCTTCCATGGTTCATATGTATATTAATTGTGAAAACAATATAACAAACAACGTACTACTGGATGATAATCAAACCCCCCTTCAATGTGACTATTCTCCTTACAATATCTCTTTATTGTTTTGATTTGGATTCTTCTTGTCTTTAAGCCGTTACAACTCTTGCATGGACAATAACATTTGTCATCACCTTCTCTTTGAAAGTTAGACAACAATCTAATGATTGTCTCCCTATTTTGATCAAATTCCTTTGTATTATCTGACATGATCCTTAATGTGTATATCTGAATTTTTTTTTGGATATGCCTCCTTTCATTAGCTTCATGTCACCTTCTCATAGCTTCTCATAGCTTCCTATGTGTTTCATCCTTCATTTATACACTTACTTCGACCAAACTTTTAATTTTCTGAAAGATTTTGTCAAAGGCTTTTTAGGAAACCAAGTAAGGGGTATTCTTGAGTTCAAACACATTGAGCTGCTACAGCTGAATTATAAATCATGAATTCACTATAAATCAAGGGGCATTATAAATCATGAATTTTCTATAAAATTAATGTATTGCTCTAGATTTCATATGGACATTTTGTCAAATAGTTGGCATATATGTTTATTCAAATGGAGTTATATCATTTGGAATGGATATATGATAGGTTGATATCAAATTCTATGTCAAAATTTACAACATTAAATTGATCATAGTTAGAAGACTCAGACACGAGAAGAATATGAGTATAACCAATTTTCAGAAGAATATGAATGAATGCAAACATACATAAGTGGATAAACATAAATAATGAAGGTACCATATATTGCCTGAAGTAATGAAGTGTTTACCTGGGGTTCAATCTAGTATGCTCATGTATGATCCAAAAATTGCAAGGAAGGAAATGATGGGGTTAGATCCAAAGGATCTAAGCAATGCCTAACACCCTATTATTGATCCTCATCTACAATTATGCATGTGCATAGTTAAGTCATACACTTCTAAAAGGAATTATGCTATAAAACATGTGCACTCAGGAAAATACACTAATGAACATGTGCAGTGTATAGGCGCTGGAATCCAAATGAAGCCCTACATTTATGTCTCTATGAACACCTGGTGAATCACTATTGTGGCTGCATTTATGTCTCTATGAACACCTAGTGAATCATTGTTGTGACTACATCATCCAAATAGTGCAACAACAACACTAGATGTTGTTGTTCCATCTGGTGTTGTTATGGCATCATTTCCAAATGATGCATCCACAACAGTAACCCACCATGCCCATCAACACAAGGTAGTCATGATAAAGCATAAAAAATGGAGGGGATATTATCAAGGTCAAATCAGAGGTCAAATTTCATTCCTTGAAATTTTATATTTGTACTGTTATAAAATTTCATGCCTTGAAATTTTATAACATAGTTTCTTAGCATTTGATTTTCATATTGCAGCCATGACTTGAGGTAGGCATTCGAGATTTATCTTCTCATTAACTCAATTTCATTTTGATGGCATTTGTTGATTTAATGACACAATATCAATGTTAATACTGACATTATTTCCATATTTGCATTTGAAATGCTCGATGACTCGTGAGCTTTGAGAGCTAGGGCATCGTTGCTATTACCTTCAAGGCATTGTGTGAAGTGTTTGATCTCTTTTTATTTGTTGTGTTGTTGATATTCACTATGTGGTACTCCCCATTTATGATCATTTGATGAGGAAATGTCTTGATGGCTCGTGGGTTGCAAGCTAGGGCATCATGCATTGTTTATGAGCCCACTGTTTAAGAACCTCATGTCCCTATTTGATTGGTCGGTCCTCTGTTTGTTATATTGAGTTTATATCATATATTTAGTCTTAATAAATAACTTATAAAACAACATAAAACTAACCCAAAATACTTTGTCTTGATAAAATCTTAATAAAACAATATATTTAGTCTTAATAAAATCTTATAAAACAACATATATTGTGTGAAGTGTTTGATCTCTCTTTATTTGTTTTGTTGTTGAAATTCACTATGTGGTACTCCCCGTTTATGATAATTTCATGAGGAAATGTCTTGATGGCTCACGGACTGCAAGCTAGGGCATCGTACATTGTTCATGAGCTCACTATTTAATACTGGCATTGTTTACATCTTTTCATTTCGAATGCTTGATGACCCTCATGCTATGAGACCTAGGGCATTGTTGCTATTACCTTCAAGGAATTGTGTGAAGTGTTTGATCTCTCTTTATTTGTTTTGTTGTTGATATTCACTATGTGGCACTCCCCGTTTATGATCATTTCATGAGGAAATGTCTTGATGGATCACGGTCTACAAGCTAGGGCATCATGCATTATTTATGAGCTCACTATTTGAGCACCGACCAATCAAATAGGGACATGAGGTGCTCAAACAGTGAGCTCATAAACAATGCATGATGCCCTAGCTTGTAGCTGGCAGACCATCAAGACATTTCCTCATGAAATGATCATAAACGGGGAGTACCACATAGTGAATATCAACAACAAAACAAATAAAGAGATATCAAACACTTTACACAATATATGTTTTTTTATATGATTTTATTAAGACTAAATATATTGTTTTATTAAGATTTTATTAAGACAAAGTATTTTAGGTTAGTTTTATGTTGTTTTATAAGATTTTATTAAGCCTAGATATATGATGCAAACTCATAATTATACTTTATATATATAATACAATGGTATGTAGTATAATCTATACATTTGTGAGATGTGATTAATTCCAGTTATATGATGTTTTGGAATTAAATTGGTGAGTTTGTATACTTTCTCCATTTTAAACTAACCTATGACTTCAAAGGAGGAATTATAAAATATAGTTGTAGGTAGTTATCTCTTCTATAATGATGAATGAGTGAAAGGTAATGATCAATGAGGTTGCTTCTATTAGATCATACATTAATACACTTACTATTTTTAATTTGAACTCGGGCATCATGCAATGTTATTGCTGTCATTGCATGCTTGTTGTTGTTGTGCACCATATATTGTTTTATACACTGTTTATTTTATTGAGACCGTAAGCTTGGCATTGGTAATATATTTTCTATTATTGGATCAATGCTACCATGTTGTTGAGGCTATAGATGCATTAAATCACCACTGATATTCTATTTTGATAGCAACAATATAACAAATAAAGCACTGACCAATCAAATAGGGACATCAGTAAGACATTTAATGCATTATTACTTCATCATGATGATAAAAATTTCATTGGCTCAAAGCACATAGAATGTGGGTAGACGCATTGAATCACCACTTCCATTCTATTTTGATGAAGAGGAACCATGTTATAAAATTTGAAGGCATGAAATTTTATAATTGTACATATATTTTATGAGTATAACTATACAACATAAGAGCACCCACATGCCTTGGTTGTTATTGGTCTATACAAGGTTTTGGTTTGCCTTTCCCAATTGAGATGTCATCCTAAGATTCAAAAAGGCCAAGGTAATGATAAGTCTTGAACATAAATGCATGATTTTGGATCCTCAAGTAAGAGTTATGATGCAAATGAAGAACACCTATATGGGTTTACCCACATAAGGACAATGATTTTATTCATCTTTCTTTCAAGTGCTCTTAGGTACTTTCCTTAGCCTCTAGGCTTGGGCATCCTATAGGGGTTGAACCAAAATTATGAAGGCAATAAGGACACATAAAACAATAGTTTGGGGACTTGGACTTATGTTCAATCCTTAGTAATGGTTTGGGAACTAATTAATAGATGAGTGACTACAGTACCCTAGTTTTCATTATTAGATGATCTTGTTTAATTTGTGTTCATTTCATGCAAAGATACATGTAAAGAAAAATAAATTTTGGCATCTAAAGATTACATGTATATATATGAAAAATAACTTGTATATACTATACAAAGAAAATAACTTTCAGAAGAAAATTCAAGAGTACAGACATACATAAGAGGATGAACATAAATAATAAGGGTGTCAGACATTGCCTGAAGGGATGAATTTTTGACCTAGGTATGAATCTAGTGTGCCCCTATGTGATCTAGAACCTGCAAAGAAAAGAGAGATGGGGGTTAGATAAAAAATATCTAAGCAATGAATGACATCCTATTAATGATCCTCATCTACAATTATGCATGTGCATAGTCAAGCCATATACTTTTGAAAGAAAAACCATGCTACAGGACATGTGCACTCAGAAGAATGTTACAGAAAGTAAATGGTTGTATTTATGTCTGCATGAACACCTGGTGAGTCACTATTGTGATTACATCATTCAAACAGTGCAACAACAACACCAAATGTTGTTATTTCATTTGGTGTTGTTGTGACATCATTTCCAAATGATGCACCCACAACAGTCACACACCATGCCCATCAGCACAAGGAAATCATGAGAAAGCATGAGTAAGCAATGGAAGGGGCATACATCATCATCAAATTAGAGGAGAAAAGCATCAAATCTGCATATTAAGGGAGGAGTACATCATGGATTTCAAGTAAAGATCATAACATCACAACATGGTTGGCAACCTCAAGGAGGCCCCATTGCATGCAGTGAGTAAGCTACATCAAAACAAAGAGGTACACAAATCTGCATCATTTATACATTAATGCTATGGCATGGAGTATATTTGAATCTACATTTTAAAGGACAAGTAAGAAAGCTACATGATGCTACTGAAATTAACAAAGGTACAGATCTAATGAAGTAATGAAGCTACCCACATTCTATGTGCTATGATCCAATAAAAATTTTATCATCATGATGAAGTAATAATGCATTAAATGTCTTACTGATGTCCCTATTTGATTGGACAGTGCTCTGTTTGTTATATTGCTGCTATCAAAATAGAATGGCAGTGGTGATTCAATGCATCTACAACCTCAACAACATGGAGACATTGATCCAATAATATAAAATACATTACAAATACCAAGCTCACGGTCTCAATGAAATAAACAGTGTATAAAAAAATATATGGTGCACAACAGCAGCAAGCATGCAATGACAACAATAACATTGCATGATACCCGAGCTCAAATTCAAAACAGTAAGTGTATTAATGTATGATCTGATAGCAGCAACCTCATTGATCATTACCTTTCACTTCTCCATCATTATAGAAGAGATAACTACCTACAACTATATTTCATAATCCCTCCTTTGAAGTATATATATATCAAGTATAATTATGAGTTTACATCACATATTTAGTCTTAATAAAATCTTATAAAACAACATAAAATTAACCCAAAATACTCTGTCTTAATAAAATCTTAATAAATAATATATTTAGTCTTAATAAAATAATACACTTACTATTTTGAATTTGAGCTCAGGCATCATGCAATGTTATTGCTGTCAAAATAGAAAGTGTATTAATGTATGATCTAATAGAAGAAACCTCATTGATCATTACCTTTGACTCCTCCGTCATTATAGAAGAAATAACTACCTACAACTATATTTCATAATTCCTCCTTTGAAGTCATAGGTTAGTTTAAAATGGAGAAAGTATACAAACTCGCCAATTTAATCCCAAAACATCATATAACTGAAATTAATCACATCTCACAAATGTATAGATTATACTACATACCATTGTATTATATATATCAAGTATAATTATGAGTTTACATCATATATTTAGTCTTAATAAAATCTTATAAAAAATATAAAACTAACCCAAAATACTTTGTCTTAATAAAATCTTAATAAAACAATACATTTAGTCTTAAGAAAATCTTATAAAATAACATACATTGTGTGAATTGTTTGATCTCTCTTTATTTGTTTTGTTGTTGATATTCACTATGTGGTACTTCTCGTTTATGATCATTTTATGAGGAAATGTCTTGATGGCTCATGGGGTGCAAGCTAGGGCATCATGCATTGTTTATGAGCTCATTGTTTGATCACTAACCAATCAAATAGGGACATTAGGTGCTCAAACAGTGAGCTCATTGAATAGAGGTAAAATGGAATCACCTAATTGAATGTATGTATTGGGGAAATATGAGATCCACTTCTAAATCCAAATTCCCAAAGGAGAGATCCAAATTGATCAACCAAAAGGTTCATGCACAATCGAATCAATCTATGGAGAATATGAAAGAGGAAGAAAACCTTATATTTCCCTATAATGGAATTGTACTTGAAATTTGAAATAATTGAAATGCAAACACTAACCTCAAAATAGGGAAAATCTGGAAAATGCCAATTTCTGATGTTTGTGTAGTTTCGGGTAATTCTACAACTTGTTTCAAACTGGAAATGTCGAGACGAAGAAAACCCAGAAAATTTTTATCTTTCTGATAGCAGGTAGTCTTTGACCCTCATAAAAGGTTAAAGGCTACATTCTTATTCTGAAGGTCGACTTTGACTTTGTTCATAGATCTTAGAAGTTCACTGAAAAGGGTATCCAAATCCAATCTCAGATCCAAAGTTCCACACCTGCACCTACAAGAAAAAGGGGGTTTTGTTGTTTGTATGGGGGTTTGCCTTGGTCAAACCCCAATTTAGGAATTAACCTTGAAATTGAATTAAATTGTAATGTGCATAAACAAAGCAAATGAAACAATTCACCTTGCTTATGTTGAAGTCCTTGTAGAGGATTTGAATCCTCAAATCCACAAGTAAGGATGCTCCAATGGATGTTTTGAATGAATTTAGGATGTCTCAAATCAATGAAATTTGATCTTCAACACCAATCTTGAATAGATCTTTGCATATGAGGAGGCTTGGATGAATGTAGAAGGATGGATCTTCAAGGGGGATCCAAAGAGATTGAATCCTTCAATGGCTAACAATGGATCTCCTTGATGGATGAATGCTTGAACACTTGAATTATTGAAGGCTTGCTTAAATGCTTGAAAGCTTGAGAGATTTCTTGGTGAGAATGGATGTGTTTTCATTAAAACTTGATGATCAAAATGAGAGAGGAAGGCCTCCTTTTATAGTGAACTAGGGCACAAACCTCTAGAGAAGGCCGACATTGGGGAATTAAATCCTAATTAAACTTAACCCCTGGAAATAGACCCATATTAAATGTAATTTAAGGATTTACCATTCGGAAACCTAAAATGGCCTACTTAGAGGCGGGAAAAAGAATCTTTCTGAAACCTAATACCCAGAAATTAGAAAAACTTGAAATTTGAACTGGGGGTCAAGGATGAGGTCAAATCTACCCTAGGTCAGAGTTGAGGTCGACCTTGACCTAGGTCAAAGTCAAGGTCAAATTTGACCCTCAAGGTTTACTTTGACCTTGAGGTCAAAAACCTCAGGACCCTAGCCTAGAATGCTAGGAAATGCAGATAGGAAGTGGAAAATAAGTGCAGAGGGAAGCATAACAGGGGGAAAAGCCAAATACATACAAAGACCCGATCAAGGTGCTTAACATGACCCCGGAACACTTACTCAAAGGGCTAAACATTCTTATCATGGAAGTGCTTCCATTTTAAGATGATACATTAAGCCCCCACTTTAGCAAGAGTATGGACTCGATGCAAACTCTTGGTAAAGGAGATCAAAATGAAAAGATAATCTTATCATAATCCAAGGGACAAAAAGAAACCTTAAGCCCCCAGGGACTAAAATCTTCATTGATTTCTAGATCACAATAAGATAGACTTCTTTAGAGAGAGAAAGAAAGGGTGTGATTATCTCACCCAATGAGAACCTATGTCCCATTGTGAATCAAACAAGGAAACAACACAACTAGAAAGATGGAATTGAACCGCCTAGTGAATGTGGCTACTCACTAGTCAACCTATCAAGGATTTATCCTTAGGAATATTCTATTCCATAAGAATAAAACCAAAGCAAAAGAGATCCAGTCTTAAGGACACCTCCGACCTTAAGGGATCAAAAATATATGTATATTTGAAATTGGAGGGATCAAGAGATCCTAAAATATAAATCCATGCTTTAAAGATTAGTCACTAATCCAAAAAGGGAAAAAAGGTATCTTGAAAAATATTTGTGTATCAAAAAGTGCGTGTGTGCAACAGGTGAGCAAAGCGTATGCCCCCATGTTAAAGTCATTGCTAAGACTTTAACAGGAGGAATGACTTTAACAGAAACATAAACAACTCCACCGATTACGTTTCCACGTCAAGATGCCCCTAGAAAAAGACAAATAAAGAGAAATATCACATAAACATATAAAGAACACATAAGGGATCTACCTAGCATGGGGTCAATATGATCATAAGATAATATATATATGATATTATTGCAAATGAATTAACATCATTCCCTAAAGAAAGTAGAACTATGATCACAAACGAGGAAAGATCACATAAGATATACGAAGGAGAATCTTTTCAGACCATGACATGGAGACCAAAAAGAATTAGTGCTACCACGTCTCGAATCCAAGTAGATTACACAAGGAAACATTTACGAACAATAGCACAATTAAAACATAACATTAAACAATGCATAGAAGAATAGAGATACATATAAAAGAATTTGAACAACAGTTTCACCTTGTACCAACTGAGTAACAAGGATCATATAAAAGAATCCAACAACATTTAGCAAACACATTATAGGAGAAGCATAGTACAATAGGCAAACACACAACAAAGCTACCACAAAGGACAAGACAATCAAGCATGCTGCCTACTCTCCCCATCTCATTGTATATCATTTAGGGAAGGTGGGTAACTCACAAGAGGGACTATATCCAACACAGTAAGAATGATAGCCAGTTCCAAACAAGGATCCTCTTAAGAATCACAATGTTCAACACTAGGTGTAAGAGTTAATTGTGATGAAAGCATATTAGGTAAATCAATGTCAATGTCAATAGTCTCATATTCATCATTAACATCATCAGTATCATCAAGAGTATCTTCTTCATCCAAATTAATCAAAATAGGATCTAAGATATGAATAGAATCATCATAATCATGCATCTTAACAACATTATTAGTAACAACTTCTTTTAACACATCATGCATAGATTTATCCGAAGAAGGTAGAGATCTTTGAAGAATAGAATTACGAGCTTTAGCATGAGCACAACACTTTTTACGATGTTCATTGGAAGATCGATAACATTTTGATTTATTTGAAATAGGTTGAGAACTAGGAGGAACAATCATAGGATCCTTCATAGGTTCTTTAGGAAGATCAATAGGATTATCAACAATAGGAGGAACTATCATAGGATTTTTCACAAGTTCTTTAGGAAGATTGATAGGAGGTATAGAAGGTGTAGGAAAAAGACCATGATTAAGATCCATAGGAGGTATGCTTAATTCAATAATCTTATGATGTTTATAAGCTTGCTATGAATGGAAAATATTATTAGGTCAAGGAGGACATGAATTAGGTAATGAAGGCCAAAAGAAATCAAGAGCATCACAATCTCTAGGCCTAGAAGGTTGATATAAACTATGATTAAACATCTTCACTTCTTCATCTTGAATGAATTTAAGACACTTGTGGATAGGTGAAGCAATGACATGCATGGCATTCAACCAAGGCAAACCTAGCTTAACTTGAAATTGATTAGAAGTAGGAACAACAACAAAGGTAGTGTTCACAATTTTTCCACAGAGTTCAACTGGTAAAGTAATAGAACCAAATGATGGATAAAGAAACCCATTGCACGTTTGAATTCATACATCTGATGTATCATAAGAACATGTTGTAAGCTTTTCATAAAAATATTTTCTTCAGAAATAACATTGAATAAGGATGTAGGATCAACAAGACAACCACGAGTAGGTTTCTGAGAAATCCTAGCATAAATGTAAAGGGGACCATCAGGAGCTTTAATAGTCTCAAAGTCATCAAAGGTAATCAAAAGTTCTCGAGGTCTTTTATTCTTAGGTTTTTGTCAAGATTTAGGTTGAGTTTTCAATTTAGGCTTATGTTTTGGTCAAGATTGAGATTGAACTTGAGGTTGAATATGAGGTTGAGGTTAAGGTTGAGGTTGAGGTGGAGATACAGATTGACCAACATGCTCTACTTGATTAACAACATGATTGAGATCATCTATCTTCAAATCATACACAATTTCCATAGCAGATGGCTGAGCAATGGTATTAGTATCATGCGTAGGTAAAGGATTTGTATAGATTTCAAGGTTTTGATTAGGAGGAGAAAAAGATTTGTTACCACTAACATCAAGATTATCAATAGATAAGGCATTAGAGTCAATTAAGTCTTGAACCTTATATTTTAAAGAATAACAATTCTCAATATCATGACCATTCTGATGATGATATTGACAAAAAGCATTTTGATCAAAAGATTTAGATGCAATCATAGTAGGTAAAAGAGGTCGAATAGGAGGTAAAGTAATCATATTAGCAGTTAAAAACCTATTCATAATTGATGCAAAAGTGGCATTGTGAGATGCAACAACAACTACATTTGCTTGTTTGTTTATCTTGACATAGTTGTTGAATTTTTGAAATTTGTTTGGATTAGGAGGAGCATCACTCTTATCAATTGGAATGGGAGCCATTGGAGTGTTTCTCTCAAATTGAATCACTTGTAATTGATAATGATGAAGCACTGCACAAAGTTGTTGAAAAGAGGTAAATTCAGTAAGCAGAATCTTATCTCTAATATCTTTTTGCAAATTTGAAATAAACATATGTTGAATATCAATATCAAGAACAAGATAGGAAATTTGAGCATGCAAATTCTTAAATTTACCAATAAATTCAGTTAATTTTTCTTTAGTACTTTGTTTACAATGCATCAAATCAATCAAAGACACTTGCGGGCCAATGTTGTTTTGAAATTGTTGAATAAAGGCATTAGCAAGTTTTGGAAAGGAATCAATAGAATAAGGAGGCAAGGAACAATACCATTGTAAGCCCTTGTCACGGAAGGTTCTAGCAAACAATTTGGCTAAAATCCTATGGTCATGAGCATAATCACTCCAAAGGATTTGGAATGTTTTAAAATGATGAACAAGATCTCCTTTTCCATTATAATTCTCAAGACGAGGCATATCGACTTGTTGAGGAACAGGAGTACAAATAATATCCAAGGACAAAGGACTTCCCATGTCACATGTAGGAATACTAAACTTGTTTTGAGGTAAGGAAGCAAGTTGTTATTGTAAGGATGACACAATTTGAGCCAAACTAATGATTGTTGAATCATTAGAGGAAATAGGAGGAATAGAAACATTAGACACACTAGGTAAAGTGTAAGAAGCTGCAGGAATAAAAGACACAATTAGAGGAACACTAGGAACTACAGTTGGAAGTGGATTGGAATAAGTAAAAGGAACATTATGATATGAAGGTTGTGATGTAGGAAGGGACATAGGAGGAACACTCATAGGAACAGAGGGAACCGTCACAGTCACCAAAGAAGGAGTATAGGTAGGAATACTAGGTAAAGGATTAGAAGAGGGTTCAACACTAGTGATAGGAGGAATCAACCCTAAATCTTGAGCTTCTTGAGCTAAAGGTTTAACATTTGAAAACACGAGGTGAGTAATACCAAACAAGAGGTTAACACCTTGATCACTATCATGAAGAACTTTCTTAAGAGCCTCTATAGCTTGAATAGAATCTTGATTATGGTTCTCTTGAATAAGACAATTACCCATTTTATCAAGTTCAGTTGAAAATTTTTGGACTTGTTTAGGAGGAACTCTTAAAGCGTCATCCTCATCATGAGATGAGTGAGAAGAATTTTGCTCCATAGTAGGATTGGAATCATGAAGAATCAAATTATCATTCAGGATCCTAAGGAAAGGAGAGGAAGATTGAGGATCAAAGGCACCCATGAGTCTACAACTTCTTCTAACCGGAATGTTATAAGTAGTACTCATAGTAGTAAAGCTCATAAACCAATGTAATGCAAATGAACCAAACTAAGAACACATAAAGCATCAATATTTTTGTATTTTTGAAATCTAATTAGCATGCAAGATTTAACACAAAAGAGAAATCTAATACCAACAAGATAAAAGGAAATTTAACACCACAAAACATAATAGGGCATCCAATTCCACAAAAGAAAGGAGAGTAAGTATGTTGGGTTCACCAAAATGAATAGAGGTAAAATGGAATCACCTAATTGAATGTATGTATGGGGGAAATATGAGATCCACTTCTAAATCCAAATTCCCAAAGGAGAGATACAAATTGATCAACCAAAAGGTTAATGCACAATTGAATCAATCTATGGAGAATATGAAAGAGGAAGAAAACCTTGTATTTCCCTATAATAGAATTGTACTTGAAATTTGAAATAATTGAAATGCAAACACTAACCTCAAAATAGGGAAAATTTGGAAAATGGTAATTTTTTAATCTTTGTGTGTAGTTTTGGGTAATTCTACAACCTGTTTTGGACTGGAAACACCGAGACAAAGAAAACCTAGAAAACTTTTATCTTTCTGACAGCATGTAGTCTTTGACCCTCATAAAAGGTCAAAGGCTAAATTCTTATTCTGAAGGTCGACTTTGACTGTAGTACCCCACCCCTAGTCCAATTGTATAAATGATAGGATTACTCTAGGATGATAGATTATATGTTAGGAAATTATTGATACATATGATTTTACTGACCCCATAGTTGCATGTGTATGGTTGACATGTTTGTTTTATACTTCTGTTTGACGTGCCTGATGTGGTTGAGGGATGGAGTCATAGTTACTTGCTTGTGAGATCCACATGATTTGCCAATCCCTGCCATTGTCTGTTATATCTTTATATATGTTTGTACATGCGGGTTTTGTATGCAGGTTTGCAAGTACTAGGCATCGACTTCCCTGAATTGTCAGGATGAGCGTTCCCTATCACAATATCTCAAATGGTAAGAGAGGGGAGATAACACAGATCTAAAACCCTAACCTAAGCCCATTTGTTCTAGGATTGGACAAGTATCTATTGACTACCCTATTCGAATTTGTTAGGTTGACAAAGTTTGTGGATACCTTCCTTGAGCTTATTTGTTTTATTTGATGATCTTGATTTATTGCTTTTTGAGTATGTGATTTTCTATAGTCATGGAGATTAGTATTATAATTGGAAAAAAATATTAAATTAATTCTTATGTTATTGTATGATTATTAATTAAATAAAAATCAAATATTAGGATATTTGGTTTTAATTAATTAATTGTGTGAAAATAGGATTAGTAATGGTTATTAGATATTAAATAATTAAATTGCATGATTTAATGGTGTTTTGAATATTAAATTAGTTAATGAGAGTTTATAATAATAACAGGTGCTTTATTAAGTTTGAATATGTCTTGTTTCAAAAAGGAGACAACTTGTCTTTAGGAGACTAAGTTGAGTTGTGCATAAAAATATGTATTTTTAATTATTAATTAGTAATTTCTTTCAACTTAAGAGGGTGAGTTTGATTAGGAGTTGGATTGGGAGTCATCTAGGGTTTGCATGAATGGTGGAGTTGAATCCCTAATAGGGGGAATTAGCATTCTTTTGGGTGGAATCAGGTTGTTGGAGATTTTTGGAGAGAGAGCTTTTGGAGGATTTTAGACTTTTTGTTATTTTTGAGCTTTTGTGTGTGTGCTTGAGTTTTCTGGGTGAAGATTGCTTGCATCTAGATTTGGGCTTTGCATACACTATGATTTAGATCTGCAGGATTGGGTTCTTCTGTTGACAGATCTGGGAGTTTCATCATTCTACAGGCATTACTTTATAGTTTCTAGCATTGGAATTGAGGTAGGGTTTGAAGAAACCTTCCTGTAATTTTATCTGTGGAATTTTTAGTATTTTAGTATGCTTGGAATGATTTATTGTCATAGATCTATTTACAGTTTTTCTTTCATTTTGGGTGTTAATAAAATCTTAGATTCTTGGCTTTTAGATTATTTTATGACTTGGCATAGCAGGGTTATGCTGACAAAATTTCATTAGAAAATTTTGTGCTAAACTCCTAGGAAACGAATTATTAATCAGGATTATAGATATACTATAGAGGCTGGAAAATGAATTTAATCATTACAATAAAAAATCAATTTTGTTGTCAAACCCAATTCTAGTTAAGAATGGTCATTCTAGTTAAAAAGAAATATAGTCAAATCAAAAAATATAGATAAGACAAAAAGAGACAAATCACATGCATGATATTTGTAAGTATGTGCTTTATTGGTTCTTTAAAAATATTTATATATATGTTATTTCTTGCAAAAGAAATCTGTGAATATCTTTTTTTTAAAAAAAACATCAACTTTTTATGTATTTTCCCTTCTTAGGAAATTATTAAATAATAAATAAATTAAAAAAAAATGCATGTGTTGGTTTTTATATTGCAAGTTTTATTCTTAATGCAAAGGAAATTGCTTATAATTTTTTTTTTATTAAAAACAATTTTTTTTATTAATTTGTTAAAAGGTGGGGGGTGGGGGCCACCATTTCCCCCTACCCTTTCCCTCTCGCCTGTCGTGTGTACCCATGCAACAGAGGGTATTGCCGACGGTAGTACCTCTACTATGGCAAAGAGTACTACCATAAGCAGTACCCTATCACGAGGTTGTGTGCAGGGATCAGTGCCTTGGGCACTTTTTAACTTTTTGTCATGTTTTAATATTATTTAATTTTATATGTGCATTGTTTAATTTTTTATAATAAATTTTAAAATTTATTTATTGAAAGATTGAAATTTATGATACTTTATTTAAGTGCTAAATTTTGTATGTTAGTTGATTTCTTTGTTATTTGATAGTGGATAAATTTTGTTAACCAAAGTATATTTGTTTATTTAAAGATAATAATTTAATTTATGCACTTAATAGTTTTTATTTTATAAACTTTTATTTAAAAAGAATAATAGTGGTTTATTTTATTTTAGGTCTATACATATACTCTTATTTTATATGTCGAAAATATGCTTATATGTTATTTATTTTCTAATGTTAGAATCTAATTAGACCTTTTGTTCTGAATCAAATGCGACACATGGATATGTATAAATGTTAATTAGGATACACCTTTTAAGCATTATGTCATGTAATTAAGTGTTATCGACTTTTTTTTTGAATAGGAAGTGTTATGTTTTACTGAAATTGGGCAATTTTATTCTATTGAACCTATAAGGTGAATATAGAGCGTATTATTGTTTTATGGCATCATTTTAATGTTTATGATAGGTTTTTCCTAGTAGACCTATGTGGCTTTATACTTGGTTTCAATTATGCTCAATTATGGTATTTATATGCCTATTGGATTAGATATCAGTTTTCTTTAATGCAAAAGTGTTTTCTTCATTCTTGGTGTGTCTTCTTATGCTCATTATGTTTTCGGGGTTCTAGAAGACCTAAGGGGAAGACAGAGGTCAAGGTTTGTGTCAGTTGTTCTTGATTTTAGTATTATATTTGATGTGTGTGTTTATTTCTGATTATCATCCATGTCTTGACCATTCGGGCTCATGTTGTATTGAGTTTTACTTCATATTCTATAGAGAAGAATATGGCATTGAATTTTTATGTCTGATCCACGAGATCATGTGTATATTCTTTTATGAACACTTTGAGAGTGTTTTGTGATTTCATGGTTATGTGAGAACCAATGTGTTTCTGTTATTTTGTGGAACAGTCCCGAGGGACATTGTTATCTTCTTGTGATCTATGTGAGATCTGTGAGCCTAGGGTAGTTTACCTAGATATGTAGTAGGAGATGGCTTGCAATAAGCGTTGGGGCCCACAAGTGGCTACCAGGATCACTTATTGTTAAGTATCTTAATCAAGTGATAACATAATATAACATTGAGATATTTTAAAATGAACCTAACAAGATAAGTTTCCTCGCCCTGGCTTAGTGCTAGTATAGACTAAGGTGGGAATGGAGAAGATGACTAGCCCCCTTTTAAGGGATGAGTTGGCATAGTTGATGACTTCATCTATACGAGAGGTCATTGACACCGTGTATGGTCACTTGAGTGCTGGGATCCAGAGAGATTACTACGATGAGAGTCAAGGGTTAGACGTACATGATGACACCTTCCTATGCATAGTCTAGTTATCCTACATGTGTCGATTGCCTCTGGATTAGTGAGTCTTTCATATCATTATAATTTTTCACCTTGAGTAGAGAGCTTACATGATCCTTTCCTTAGCTTGATCTATTTGATGTTTGTTATCCGAGTGGGATCTGTTGTTATCTCCTCAGTGCGGTGGGAGTGGACCATTTAGGTTCACGAGGTCAGGTGGTAGTGATTATTTTACCATTTGAGATTCTGACATTCATGTACCAGTGCTGGATGGTCCCTGTGGCAGTTGTTCCTTCTTGATCTTCATTTTTGGAGTTGTGTTCCTCTTTCTCTTCTTCTTGTGATCATGTATCTTTGTATCAGTTAATCAGAGATATTATGTGTACTTCTTTTGGTTATTGTATTACATACCCTGCGACATGTGCAGTGGATGTAGGGTTATGGATACCCTATGGTACCAGTTGTATTTATGTTACCTTTGATGTGATATTGCTTTTATCTTTCATTGTTTATATGAGTTTTGTGATTGTACCTAATCTAAATTAATTAATTAATGTTAACATAATCTTCATCAAGGAACCCTTGAGAGTTGTAACCTGTGTTGGTTATTATATTATTTTGAGTAATGGTAATTGCTTCCGCATTAATGTTTATCTTGTATGTTAACTTTAAAAAAAAAATATTCTACAAACTTAAATGCTTGTTTAGGTTAAGTTCTCCTGAGTTCCCTAGTAGGGCATTACATTGACTTTGTTCGTAGATCTCGAAAGTTTGCCGAAAAGGGTATCCAAATCCAATCTCAGATCTAAAGTTTTGCACCTAAACCTGTAAGAAAAAGGGGGTTTTTTTGTTTGTATGGGGGGTTTTCCTTGGTCAAACCCCAATTTAAGAATTAACCTTGAAATTGAATTGAATTGTAATGTGCATAAACAAAGCAAATGAAACAATTCACCTTTCTCATCTTGAAGTCCTTGCAGAGGATTTGAATCCTCAAATCCATAAGTAGGGATGCTCCAATGGATGTTTTGAATGAATTTAGGATGTCTCAAATCAATGGCATTTGATCTTCAACACCAATCTTGAATAGATCTTTGCATATGAGGAGGCTTGGATGAATGTAGAAGGATGGATCTTCAAGGGGGCTCCAAAGAGATTGAATCCTTCAATGGCTAACAATGGATCTCCTTGATGGATGAATGCTTGAATACTTGAATGCTTGAAGGATTTATTGAATTCTTGAAAGCTTGAAAGATTTCTTGGTGAGAATGGATGTGTTTTCAGCAAAACTTGATGATCAAAATGAGAGAGGAAGGCCTCCTTTTATAGTGAACTAGGGCACAAACCTCTACAGAAGGCTGACATTGGGGAATTAAATCCCAATTAACCTTAACCCCTATAAATGGACCCATATTAAATGTAATTTAAGGATTTACCATTCTGAAAGCCGAAATGGCTAACCCAGAGGTGGGAAAAAGAATCTTTCCAAAACCCGATACCCAGAAATCAGAAAAACTTGAAATTTGAACTGGGGGTCAAGGATGAGGTCAACTCTACCCTAGGTTAGATTCAAGGTCAACTTTGACCCTCAAGGTCAACTTTGACCTTGAGGTCAAAAACCTCAGGACCCCAGCCTAGAATGCTAGAAAATGCAGATAGGAAGTGAAAAATAAGTGCAGAGGGAAGCAAAATAAGGGGAAAAGAAAAATACATGTAAAGACCTAATCAAGGCACTTAACATGACCCTAGACCACTTACTCGAAGGACTAAATGCTCTTATCATGGAAGTGCTTCCATTTTAAGATGATACACTCATAAACAATGCATGATGCCCTAGCTTGCAACCCGCAAGCCATCAAGACATTTCCTCATGAAATGATCATAAATGGGGAGTACCACATAGTGAATATCAACAACAAAACAAATAAAGAGAGATCAAAAAATTCAGACAATGTCTTGAAGGTAATAGAAACAATGCCCTAGCTCTCAAAGCTCGCGGGTCATCAAGCATTCCAAATGAAAAGATGTAAACAATGCCAGTATTAAAAAATGAGCTCATGAACAATGTATGATGCCCTAGCTTGTAGCTTGTGAGCCATCAAGATATTTCCTCATGAAATCATCATAAACGGGGAGTACCACATAGTGAATATCAACACCAAAACAAATAAAGAGAGATCAAACACTTCACACAATATATGTTATTTTATAAGATTTTATTAAGACTAAATATATTGTTTTATGAGCTCACTATTTGAGCACCTCATGTCCCTATTTGATTGGTCGGTGCTCTATTTTTTATATTGATGCTATTATATCAAATAGGGACATCATTAATAAAATAGGGACATTAAATAGGGACATCAGTAATAAAATAATACACTTACTATTTTGAATTTGAGCTCATAAAGATTAAGATATCCCTATTTTATTACTAATGTCCCTATTTACATCTTTTCATCAAATGACCCAAAAACATTAAGAATGGTCCTGTATGGTCGCTAATAGCCAACTTTTAGAAGAATATGAATGAATGCATACATACATAAGTGGATGAACATAAATAATGAAGTGTATTATTTTATTATTGATGTCCCTATTTTATTACTAATGTCCCTATTTGATCTAATAGCATCAATATAACAAACATAACACCGACCAATCAAATAGGGACATTAGGTGCTCAAACAGTGAGCTCATAAACAATGCATGATGCCCTAGCTTGCATCCCGTGAGCCATCAAGACATTTCCTCATGAAATGATCATAAACGGGAGTACCACATAGTGAATATCAACAACAAAATAAATAAAGAGAAATCAAACACTTCACACAATGTATGTTGTTTTATAAGATTTTATTACTTGACTATATATATATATATATATATATATATATATTATGACAAGCTTTTCAAAAGTGTATCATAATTAAAGGCATGTGAATTCATATTTTACTAAATCCAAATGCCACTGTGTAATGTTTTTACTTACGATATTTTGAGACCCCTCTTATGGGAAATTACAAAACCAATAATATAGTATATGAATTCTTCCTCCTAAAAGAGTTTATGGATACTCGAGTGAGTCTACAAATTTGGGAAGGTGAATTCCAAAGCTGAACTCACATATCTCTAAAATCTTACCCCTCAAAACCAAGAAAACTAAAAACAATCATTGGAATGAAACAAGGTTCATAAGAGGTACTCAACGGGTAATAATAAAGTTACCAAATTTACATAGAGAATAAACTAAGTAATCTACAGAGACTATTACCCTTTACTCATGATGCCACTAAGTTTGGTGTCTCAGCCTCAACAGCCAAAATAGTTGTATGGACTTTATCCAGCCAATTGTTAAGCATGTCCCATAATGATTTGATTTGTGGGATTCCCAACACTCTAGGCTATACCCAAGTTATGTGCACAGCCCCTTCAACTTGATCAATTACCCCTTCAATCAAATGCACAGAAAGACTTTTCATAAGAAGATATTCAACATCTTCTACTGATAATTTGGTACATTCAGCAATGACCCTCAATGGGATTATTTGATCTTCTGAAGGCTGGCTGAATATGATCTCCATCAAACACAAGATATTAATCCTTTCCAGCATTTTTTTCTCATTCTCAACAAGACCTAGTTGTGCATTAAGGGCTGCCATATGAGTATGGAAAAGTTCTTGATATCGGACAAGATCACCAAAATTGAAAGCTTGCAAAATGTAGTAAAGCCATTCTACACGTGTTCCCAGAAGACTTTTCACTATTGGATGGGCCAATAATTCTCCAAAATTGTATATATTATCTCCAAGCATAGCAGCAAGAGATAAGTCAAATGCCAGATCTAGTTTAAATGGTTTTGAAAGAGACTCTACAATCGTATAAGCCAAATAGAGAAGGGCACTTTTGTAAAACTTCGCAAACTCTTGTCTTAATTTATGATATTGCGGTGAGACCCAATGGTAGCTTGCATAAACAATAGGATCAATATCTATCATACTATCTAGAGTGCTTTTTCCATCATCTAGCAACCTTTTGCACTCTTTTTGTTCACCTTGCTCAAGTTTGAATGCAGCTATTTGTATTCTAACATATATGTTAGGTTCATCAATCTTCATCTACCTTGTGGCACGAAGCTTCTCAATTACTCCCTCCAAAAAGCTAATAGCAGCCTCCTTTTCTATGTACTGACGTGAAACTATAACAACAAAGTGTGCAAGCTTAAGCATATTTATCTTTGTTTCAAATTTTGTAATAAAATTGTGATATAGCTGAATAAGTGTATCACCACCCTACAAAACCGCAAGGAGCAAGAACTGATCTAGTTTGAGGGTGAGCTGATGCCATAGCTTGTGCTTGTAGAGATCTACCATGGTGGTATACCATTTTGCAAGCCCTAGCTGCAATGTCCTCTACTGCTCCAAATACTTCACACTTCCCTCCATTCCTTTTGCCTTGAACCCTCTCTAGTTATCTCTCACCCTCTTTGCCTTACCCACTCTTCCCTTTGCTACAAAAAATAGATTTATAGCCTGAGACTTGACTAAATATGTTATTTTATTAAGATTTTATTAAGACAAAGTATTTTGGGTTAGTCTTATGTTGTTTTATAAGATTTTATTAAGACTAAATATATGATGTAAACTCATAATTATACTTGATATATATAATACAATTGTATGTAGTATAATCTATACATTTGTGAGATGTGATTAATTCCAGTAATATGATGTTTTGGGATTAAATTGGTGAGTTTGTATAGTTTCTCCATTTTAAATTAGCATATGACTTCAAAAGAGGTATTATGAAATATAGTTGTAGGTAGTTATCTCTTCTATAATGATGAATGAGTAAAAGGTAATAATCAATGAGGTTGTTGCTATTAGATCATACATTAATACACTTACTATTTTGATAGAAATAACATTGCATGATGCCTGAGCTCAAATTTAAAATAGTAAATGTATTATTTTATTACTGATGTCCTTATTTTATCTAATAGCATCAATATAAAAAACAAATCACCAACCAACCAAATAGGGACATGAGGTGCTCAAATAGTGAGCTCATAAATAATGCATGATGCCCTAGATTGCAACCCGTGAACCATCAAGACATTTCCTCATGAAATGATCATAAACGGGGAGTACCACATAGTGAATATCAATAGAAAAACAAATAAAGAGAGATCAAACACTTCACACAATGCCTTGAAGGTAATATCAACAATTCCCTAGCTCTCAAAGCTCGCGAGTCGTCAAGCATTCCAAATGCAAAGATGTAAACAATGCCAGATTAACATTCATATTTTTCCATTAAATCAACAAATGCCATCAAAATGAAATCGAGTTAATGAGAAGACAAAGCTCAAATGCCTACCTCAAGTCATGGCTGCCATATAAATATCAAATGCTAAGGAACTATGTTATAAAATTTCATGCCAAATTTCAAGGCATGACATTTTATAACTATACATATATCTTCTTTAACTCCCCCACATTGTAAACTCAATGCTAAGGAGAAAAAAGCATGATGTCAAAAAGTATAAAATTTCATGCCTTGAAATTTTATAACATAGTTCCTTAGCAGCTGCCATTGGAAGATCAAAAGGCTCCAAGCTTCCAAATCAAGCTCGAGCTTCACAACAAAAGAGCAGTGCAAAGTGGCAACTTTCCCATTTTACAACAGTGAGGGCTCTCTTTTACCATGCTTTTTGAGCTTTATGTTTTTTTTTTAAGTGAAGACAAAGATTATCTTAATTTTATTCATTTTATGATTTTAAAAATTGAAATAAAAAATATAAACTTTTAAGAAACTTTTACATCTTTTCATCAAATGACCCAAAAACATCAAGTATGGTCATATATGGTCACTAATAGCCAACTTTCAGAAGAATATGAATGAATGAAAACATACATAAGTGGATGAACATAAATAATGAAGGTATTGGACATTGCCTGAAGTAATGAAGTGTTGACCTGAGGTTCAATCCAGTATGCTCTTGTATGATCCAAAACCTGCAAGGAAGGAAAAGATGGGGTTAGATCCAAAGGATCTAAGCAATGCCAGACACCCTATTACTGATCCTCATCTATAATTATGCATGTGCATAGTCAAGCCATACACTTCTAAAATGAACTATGCTACAGAACATGTGCACTCAGGAAACATGTGCATGCAGTGAGTAAATCAAGACCAAAATGGAGCAAAAGGTATGATGTCAAATGTGTTATCAAGAAACACCTCATGGGCTATGAGTCAACATGGTATATATGCTATTTATACAAGATCAGTAAAAGGACATCTACAGCCTCAACAACATGGCAACATTGATCCAATAACAACAAATACATTACAAATGTCAAGCTCACAGTCTCAATGAAATAAACAGTGTATAAAACAATATATGGTGCACAACAACAAGAAGCATGCAATGACAATAATAACATTGGTTTATGCCCGAGCTCAAATTCAAAATAGTAAGTCTATTAATTTATGATCTAATAATAGCAACCTCATTGATCATTATCTTTCACTCCTCCATCATTATAGAAGAGATAACTACTTACAACTATATTTCATAATTTCTTCTTTTAAGTCATATGTTAGTTTAAAATGGAGAAAGTATACAAACTCACCAATGAAATCCCAAAACATCATATAACTGGAACTAATCACATCTCAAAAATTTATAGATTATACTACATACCATTATATTATATATATCCAGTATAATTATGAGTTTACATCATATATTTAGTCTTAATAAAATCTTATAAAACAACATAAAACTAACCCAAAATACTTTGTCTTAATAAAATCTTAATAAAAAAATATATTTAGTCTTAATAAAATCTTATAAAACAACATATATTATGTGAATTGTTTGATCTCTCTTTATTTGTTTTGTTGTTTATATTCACTATGTGGTACTCCCCGTTTATGATAATTTCGTGAGGAAATGTCTTGATGGATCGCGGACTGCAAGCTAGGGCATCATGCATTATTTATGAGCTCACTATTTGAGCATCTCATGTCCCTAATAATCAAATAGGGACATGAGGTTCTCAAACAGGGAACTCATAAACAATGCATGATGTCCTAGCTTGCATCCTGCGAGCCATCAAGACATTTCCTCATGAAATGATCATAAACGGGGAGTACCACATAGTGAATACCAATAATAAAACAAATAAAGAGAGATCAAACACTTCACACAATGCCTTGAAGGTAATAGAAATGATGCACTAGCTCTCAAAGCTTGCAAGCATCAAGCATTCGAAATGAAAAGATGTAAACAATGCCAGTATTAAATAGTGAGCTCATGAACAATGTATGATGCCCTAGCTTGCAGCCTACGAGCCATCAAGATATTTCCTCATTAAATGATCATAAATGGAGAGTACCACATAGTGAATATCAACAACAAAACAAATAAAGAGAGATCAAACACTTCACACAATGTCTTGAAGGTAATAGAAATGATGCCCTAGCTCTCAAAGCTTGCAGGTCATCAAGCATTCCAAATGAAAATATGTAAACAATGCTAGTATTAAACAGTGAGCTCATGAACAATGTTTGATTCCCTAGCTTGCAGCCCACGAGACATCAAGAGATTTCCTCATGAAATGATCATAAATGGGAAGTACCAAATAGTGAATATCAACAACAAAACAAATAAAGAGAGATCAAACACTTCACATAATGCCTTGAAGGTAATAGCAATGATTCCCTAGCTCTCAAACCTCATGGGTCATCAATCATTCCAAATGAAAAGATGTAAACAATTCCAGTATTCAATAGTGAGCTCATAAACAATGTATGATGCCCTAGCTTGATACCCATGAGCCATCAAGACATTTCCTCATGAAATGATCATAAACAGGGAGTACCACATAGTGAATATCAATAACAAAACAAATAAAAAGAGATCAAACACTTCACACAATTCCTTGAAGGTAATATCAATGATACCCTAGTTCTCAAAGCTCGCGAGTCATCGAGCATTCCAAATGCAAAGATGTAACAAATGCCAGTATTAACATTCATATTGTGCCATTAAATCAAAAAATGCCATCAAAATGAAATTCAGTTAATGAGAAGACAAAGCTCGAATGCCTACCTCAAGTCATGGCTTCCATACGCAAGCCCTCTTCGCACTTCCAAATCGTCAAGCCCTCTTCATAGCTCACAAAAATTACAAATGAGCATTTCTTTTTCTTTTTTTTGTTTATAATCATGTGGGTGTTGAAATTATGACGACACCATCACTATTACGACACTGTCAGGCACACTTGAAAAATAAACACACAAATGCTACTGCCATCAAAATTGGCATCGAAATTTGACCCCAAATGTTGTAGTGCCACCACGAATAAAGAATGTATGGGAAGATCCAATTGAAACATCCGCTACAGGTTCCATGGAAGCATTCATGAGTCATCCTGGCCATGCACAAATTTTTTAGTACAATTATAGCCCAAAATCATCTCACCATCTTGGCTAACTACACATAGGAGGGTACTGCTATACCACCAGAACTTCAAACCTTTAATCCCACAAATCCCATACACATCACCGCTAATGCCTTCCACATCGTTCTCCAAAAAATTGTTGACCCCAACCTTTAGGTGACCCAAGTAGCCTCGCCCATTCTTCATCTTTTTCAATCTAGTGCTACCTTTTCCATAGTGCAAACAATGGAAATATCTGCTCCTTTCTCCATCATAGGACCACCTCACCCACCTGTGACATCTCAAGTCACCAATCAAGCACAAAGATCTTCACAAGTTCCACCTCCACCTCCCACACTTAGTTCTACACAAGCAGTACCTCCACCTATCATGGCCCAAAGCTCCGCATCAATATCATATTTTCAAGGAGCCACATAAACACCTTTGTCCACCATTTAGCAAGCCTTCACCCAAGTGCCTCTATCTAACCCACAACAAGCCTTCGCTCAAGCACCCATTCTACTTGTCACCTAGCTTTCCTCCACCCAAGTGTCTCTCCCACCTTTCACTACCAATAAGCAAGCCCAACACCCATTTTAAACAATAGGGATGCCATCTACATAACCCCCCAACCAACCATTCACATCACAAATCCCCACCATCACAGACCCATTTCCAACTATCTTCACATCCCAACCTAATACAAAGGTATGTTATTCTTGGGGTCTTACTTAAGCACAAATGCATGCCCTAGGGATACAAACACAATAACACATCTCCAATCCCACAAACAAGTATCCCATTTGTAACATAACCACCACCACTGCCTCCCCAAACTATATCTATCCCCACATTTATCAACTATCTAGCTATGCCATCTTTCATCCCTCAAACCATACCATCACCAAAACAACATAGCTCTTCTCACCTTTTCAACTACCTTACACAACCACCTCCTATCACTAGCCTCCAAGGACCCATTCCACCCCTCAGCAATGTAGGAGTGCATCCCACATACATTGGCCAAACACAAAGCCAAGCACATCATCAAACCACACCATTTCACCAACCTCCTCCACAACAATAGTACTTCCCTACACAACAAAAATATCCCTCTATCCCCTAGAAACAATATACGATAGCATACCTCGCACAAAAATACACCTCCGCACTCTAGCAATAATACCTTCCCTAACCACCATCGCAAAACCCACTCCAATCTTCCTACATAGCAAGGCAATCGTCTTTCCAAGTACCCCAGTACCCACCTCTAAATCATTTGTATTCACCTGCACCATCCAATCCCTTCCTAATGGGAGTACCCACTCCAACACATGCTAACTCATAATGGAAAGAGATGAAGAAAGCACTCAAGGATCGTAGGGTCAGAACAAAAAGAAAGACCTTCAAGTTCAAGGAGGTTTTCCCTTACCCCTTCGAAAGATCCATCACAGTAGTTCCCTTCCCCAAGCATTTCAAGATGCCAAGTTTAACAATTAAGTATCGGAGGAAAGGAGATCCAATTAGCCATGTCAAAGAATTCTAAATGGCTTGCCAAGAGGTTTCTTACAATGAAAATTTCCTCATGCACCTCTTTTCCAAAATCCTAGGGGGAATTGTTATTGAGTGATTGGGATGTGCATACAAATTGATTGGGAGTATGTCACCGATCTTACTAGACACCATTAATTCAAAGGCCTACATGATCTAGTCCTGAAGGCTTCATAATATTTGTACAAGGAGGATAGTAACCTCCTCAAGAAACTCACCATATTGTGCCATCCTTGAATGTTTGGAGTCATCTAATGTGGTATTTTTGATCCATTGTGTGGTCAACATTGGCCATGTTTTGATTATCTCTTGGGTGTGTGTCTAAGTTTGTGAGCAAAGGTTTTCAAGTTAAGCCATTTTCTTAGGTTAGAAAGTGCTTGTACATGTCTTCAATGTTAAAGAACATAGGAGCTACCTATCAAAGAGAAATGATAACCATATTCTATGACATGATACACAAGATACTCGAAGACTATGTGGATGACATTCTAGGAAAATATAGGAAACAATTGGAACACCTCGATATTCTTGAGTGTGTGTTTGATTGTCTACATCATTATGGCTTAAAGCTCAACCCAAAGAAATGTGTCTTTAGTGTAACATTAGGTAAGCTACTGGGGTTCATCATATCATGATGAGGAATTGAGATTGATCCCAAGAAATTCAAGGCCATAATGGACATGCCTCCTCCCTAAACACTCAAGCAACTAAGAAGCCTACAAGGAAAATTACAATCCATCCAAAAATTCATATCATAGTTGGTCAACAAGTGTCAACCATTCACACATCTACTTCACAAGGATACCAGCTTCAAGTAGGATCCAATGTATCAACAAAGTTTCAAGAAGATCAAGGAATACTTGGACAACTCACCCATTCTTGTGCCACAAACACTAGGATTCCCTCTCATCTTGTACATTTTAGAAACTAATATAACACTTGGGGCACTGTTGGCCCAACTCGATGATAATGGTAAGGAAAGAGCCATCTACTAAATCAGTCACACACTAGTTGGCTATGAGTTGAATTATTCACCCATGAAAAAGGTATGTCTTGCAGTGGTTTTTGTCACTCAAAAACTTTGGAATTACATGCTCATCCACATCGTAAAGGTCATTTACAAAGTAGATCCACTTAAGTACCTATTGATGAGAACAACACTTATAGGTTGGATGGAAAAATGGGTTATGCTCCTTAGAAAATTTGACATCCAATATATAGACAGAAAGGAAATAAAGGGGCAAGTCATTACAAATTATCTATATTAGGCACCCTTGGTAGATGTGTATCCATTAGTAATGAAATTCCCTGATGAACATCTATGCATAGTTGAAGAAGAATCGGCGTGGAAGCTGTATTTTGATAGTTCCTATACATCACACATCTTCAGGGAAGGAATCCTCTTTGTCACTCCCCAAGGTGATTACATTCCTAAATCATTCAAATTAGGATTCCCCTACACCAATAACATTGTAGAATACGAGACACTCATCTTAGGCCTCATAATGGCTATCCAATGGAATTGTGTGCAGAATGAACTTAACCTATTCAGAATAGGCATAGACATTCAAACATTACTAAATCAAAGTCTAACAACATATTCCTAAACATATAGAAAATTCTATTCGCAAAGACATTTAGATAGAGCTGAAACGGGAGCACCCTATCACCATTTGATTTTCTCTCTCTTTGGTGATGTGGGTGTGCTCTCAAAACACTTGGAGAAATTCCCTAATGCAGATGAAACACAAAATAAACTACAAATGATTAATCTAGAGTGGATTTTAATCCAAATGAAACATGATATGATACTAAAATGATTAGAAAAGCTTCCAATGCATGACAATATGCAAACGGTTGGGGGTTTGCATGAATGGTGACCTCAGTGCCTTGATTCAGTAATTTGATGTACTGATGATATGTAGATGGTATAGATTTGATGGAATGGATCCATGGTCAACTAAGGAGGATGTTAAATGGTAAATCAAGATCAACAACATGGTAGATGGTGTCTTGAGTTGCAGAGCCTAGCTTGATAGGCAAAATAATGGTACCTTCAGAGATACACTCCAAGTTATCATATGCCTTGATAGTGATGACCTCATGTGATATGTCAACCTTTGTGAACCCTATTTTCTGAATGAACTTCAAAGTGCACAAGTTTAGGGAAGAGCCATTATCTATCATGACCTTTTTTATGGAAAAGTCTCAGATCATGACGACGATGCAGAGGGGGAGATTGTGGTCTGGCTCAACAGCTGGTATATCTGATGGTTTGAAGGAGAGAGCACATGACACTGATAAATGTCCTACAAGATTCTCAAACTAGATGGTATTTATGTCTGTGGGGACATGTCCTTTTTGGAGGGCTTAGTTGAGGATATCTTGATGGATGGGTGAAGTGTGGAGAAGGTCGAGGATGGATATTTGGGCAGGTGTATTCCCATGATATTTTATAAGGTTGTATTATGCATTGTGTGATGGCCTTGTATTGTCACCAGTGATAGATATACAGCCTTTGTGGGTAGTAACATCACACTAACTATCTGCTCCTTTGATGTGGATGACATTGACTATGGGCTCGACTTGGGTTATACATCCAACAAATTTGTCATAGTTGATATGAGTAGTAGTATAGTCTTTATGGTCAGTATGGTCTCCTTGCTTGCCTTTTCCTTGGTTCTGGAGTGGAGGATTGGCATTAGCCTTGTTCTTCCCAGCATTGTGTTGTGGAAACACGTTCTGATAAATTTGCAAATTAACATTAGGTGAAGCTTGGGCTGGTGTGTCCACTTGGATCTCTTTCCTATCAATGAGATCTTAGATGTAATGCTTTAGCTTCATGCACCTTAGGGTAGTGTGTCCTTTGACATGATGATAATCATAGTACTCATGATATCTATACTAGTTAGGTTTGGGAGTTGCATCATCAAATTGTTGAGTTGGTGGGTAAGTGATTAGATTGGCCTTAGCCATTCAATGAAAGTTTACATCCGGAGGTTCACCAAGAGGTGTGAAGATTCTCTTCTAGTGAGTCTGGGCTCAAGGCTTGTTATTATTGGGAGTTTTGGATATGGCATTAGTTTGATAGGTTGGATTTAGATGCTATTTTTGAGAATGTTGCATAGGTTGTAGATTGATTGGCACTTGATATTGTTGTGGAGGTTTCTGATTGTTAGGTGCTTGTTGCTGTTGGTATGCAAGAGTTGGTGTAGGATCAACCACAACAATTTGGACATGCTTGGTGTTAGTGGCTCCATCAATAACAACATTCTTATTTCAATTCCAATAATGGGGCTTGTTGTGGGAATTATCCTTGTAATGTCAGATTGTGCCTTCATCTAGGAGACCTTTTTCAATGTTTATCTCCTTGCTTTTGATATCTTGGTAAGTTTGGATGTAGTTCATCTTCATGAAGTGGTATAGTTTGGGATGTAGGTTATCGATAAAGATCTTGGTTAGATGCTTCTTAGGTGGTTGGTATGATAACTTGGTAGTGAGATTCTACCATCATTGCAAATAGTTGGTTAGGCTTTCTCCTCCTTTCTATTTTGAGTTGCAAAGGTCTAGTAAAGACAACTCATTCTCAACATTATGGGCATATTGGGCAATAAATTTTTTAGAGAGCTTGAAAAAGGTTGAGATTGTCCTGTAGGGTATTTTCTAGAACCACTCAATGGTAGTTCCTCCCAATCTTTTGGGGAATAGGCACATAAGGTAATTATCACTATATGCTACTTCTTGGCATGCCATATAGAACTCTTTGACATGTCTTACTGGATCTCCCTTCCCTTGATATTTGTCAAATTTGGGTGTCTCAAAGTGCTTAGGGAAAGGGATATCCATGATCGATTGATCGAAAGGATAGGGACATACCTCCTCAAATTTAAAGGTCTTTCTCTCTGTTTTGGCTTTGAGATCCTTGAGAGCATTCTTCATTTCTTCCCACTCAGTGTTGACCAACGTTGGAGTGGGTACTCCCATTGGAAAAGGATCTAATGGTGTTGGTGAAAAGAGATGATTTTGAGGTGGATATTATGGGGTGGGATATGAAGATTTCCCAACAGGATAGGTGGATTGGAATGGATGTTGGGGTGATGGTTGTTGGGGAGGATATTGTTGCTGAGGTGCAAGAGCATATTATTGTGGAGGATATGAAGTGGATTGTTGCTGCTAGGGGATGATGGGATGTTGCAATTGTGATGGGTAGGATGATGCTTGTTGTTGATGTGGAACAATAGGATCTTGTTGTTATTGCCCTAGGAAGTGTTGTTGCGGTGGAGGAGGCTGTTGGAATGGTGCAGCTTACTGATAGGATGGTCCTTGGTGCACTTGGCTTTGTGCTTGGTTGATGTAGGTAGGATGCATTCCTACATTGCTTAGGGGTAGAATGGATGTTGAGAAGCTGGTGATAGGAGGTGGTTGTGCAAGGTAGCTAGCGAGATGAGATGAACTTTATTGTTGTGGTGGAGGTACTACTTGAGATGAAGTGGGTGGCATAGACAGATAGTTGGTGTACGAAGGAAAGGATGAAGCTTGCGGAGGTTATGATTGTTTCTACTGCACTAATTGAGGAAAAGTGGCTTGTTGGTTTGTAGGCATGGATATGTGAGATTGGGTAGGTATGTCTAAGGCTTACATTTATGCTTGAGTGAGACCCCAACAAGAACTAGTTCATGGCAGGAGTTGCGATGCAGAGAATGTTGGGAATGTAGATGTGGGGATTTGTGATGTAGATGGTGGATTATGAGACCCCATGGAGGATATCCCCATTGTGAAGAAATTTTTTTGGGCTTGTGTATTAGAAATGAAAGGTGGAAGTGAAAGGAAATGCTTGAGTGACCCTTGAAAAGGGTGATGCTGATGTGGAGGCTTGCTGAGAAAAGGAAGGAAATGATTGCGTTACCCTCGAAAAGGGTGATGCTGATGTGGAAGTTTGTTGGGTAAAAGAGGGAAACATTTGAGTTGTCCTTGGAAATGGTGATGCTGCTTGGCTCATGGATGGTGGAGGAATTACTTGTGCAGAGGATTCTGTAAGAGGTGGCGGTTGGTTTTGTGCAAATATTTGGGCTTGGGTGATGTCTTGAGATGCCATAGAAGATGATAGTGTTCCCATAATGGAAAATGGAGTGGATTGTGTCACTACTTGTGTTGTAGGACTTACAAAGATGCTTTGTAGAAGATGGGGAATGGGTGAGGCTTCCTAAGATATGTGCAAGTTGGGATCAGGGATGTGTTGGATCATGGGAGTATAGGCTTCTGCTAGGATTTGGATGGTTTTTATGGGGATGCAAGGTTGGAGATGTGGTGGAATGGGAGTACCTTCTTGCACAAAGTTAGCCAATATGGCTTGTTGATTCTGATCAATAAGTGCACTTACTATTTGTGCATGCCCTAGATGGCCCATGAATGTTTCCATAGAAAATGAAGTGGGGGGTCCGTTGGGCTTGTCCCATACATTCTCAATTTGTGGGATTTATGGATTGTAGGTTACCATCGCGCTAGTAGGATTGTTAGGATCAGATGGGCTAGTGGCCAGGTTGGGATCCATATTTCTTCTCCTCTTGGATCACATCTCGACGGGCATGGAATGTAGATCTAAAGGTGAAAATGCAGATGCTGGGTGGATGCAAGAACTCTAAGGATGATGGATGAAGATCTAAATAATCTCTAAAGATGGTGGATTTCTAGCATGTGATGCATGAACTTGGATCAACTTAAGGATGGTGAGATGCTGAAAGATGGTAGGATGGATTTGGATCGAGGAGATGATGGACGATTGGTGGAAGATGGTGGAGGATTACTAAGTATCGGTCAAACAAGTTTCTTTCTTCTCGATGTAGGATAATATAGGATTGGATTGTCAACCTAGGATAGACTAATGATCTTTAGTTGACAAGATTCTTATCAATGCATGCCAATCTCTTGCTTGAGATGATGAGGCTTACAAGGACAAGTATGGATTCCCTAGACAATGCTTTTTTCAAAGGGTATATATTTATGATTTAGGATAAAAATTTGAAGCAACTCAAAGGATAAGACACTAAGTGTTACTGAATTTGGTTCAAGGATGGTGGGTTTCGTACTTGGATGTTAGATTTTGGGATTTGGACCAGGATGAAGGATAATGACAAGGATTCTAATTTGTGGATTTCTGATGGAAAGATGATGAAAGGATGATTGAATGATGTTATTTCTAAGAGGATGACCTAGGTGCAACTAAAAAAAGTGATGACTTATGATGCAACTAAGAAGATGTCAAAAAATGTACCTAAGGATGGATGGTGATGCAATGATGAGTCTAAGGATGATATAGAATGTAATGGATGTTGAGATAGGATAATGAGATTCTGAAGGAATGATGGATATATGATAGGGCCAAACTAGTCTTCGCTCTCTAGGTTGATATAGCGATTATTAAACTAGAACCAGTATGAAAATTGTTTCACTTTGGTGTTATAGTCCATGTTATCTAGTTTCTCTTGATACTTCTCTTCTACTTGGATTGCCTCTAGGATGGGTTGGTGATCTTTTAGGTCTCTTTCTGCAATCTTCTTCTCTTGATAGACTCAGGAATTGGGAAGCTTAGCTTTCTTGTGTTTGGTCAAATTGGACATAGCTTTTGGAAATTGGATTGAATCAAGGTTCTTGGGTATCTGATTTTGAAGGACCTTTTCTGTGAGGATTTTTGAAAGATTTTGATCAAGTTTTGGTTCAATTTTGATGTCTCCAATGACAAAGGATAAACTTAACTAAGACACTCTGAAAAAAATCTCGACAAAGGAAAAAGAAACTTTATGGGATACAAGCAAATGATTTACTACTGAATCTGGTAATGCTTCCAAAAAATGTGTATGTTTTGATAGATGTTTGGACTGAGTTTGTAACTTTGAAAATACTTCAAGCAAAACTACCTAAGGGAAGGCTAGTATCAAAATCTTTTCCCACAGCTTGATACCCCTAAAAGGGATACATATGATGAGTTTCTTAAGGTGATCCAAGAAACCATAGGGATCGATCCTTGCATAAAGATTTTGATACCTTCAAGAGTAGATCGGGAAGCCTCTGATTTAACAAGTGTCTAATTAGGTCTGTGGTGTCCTCCGAATTGGTTTGTACATGAATCACTTAAGAGCCTAGTTGACCATGCAAAAATAGTAGGTATATTCACCTACCTCAGGATACCATCACCATGCATCACCTAAGCTTGAGGGGATGAAGCAAGAGTTTGCTCAATGCTTTATTTCTATACCAGCTAGGGAAGTACCAGTTTGAAGTCATTATCCAAAGAGAAAGTGATTTTCTCTCTAGACAAGCTTCTCTAGAAGTAAAACAAGTAAACTCATCCAAGTTCAACCTTTTTTACGTCACTTAGATTTAAATTAGATACACATCAATATGAAAAAATCCTAAAAACACATCATGAAGAGTTCATTTTCCAATTTGATTAAGTGTTATTTTATGCTATGACATTCAAACACATATGATTTAGGATGAAAAGTTCATTCCTTGAAAACAAAAAACCTTTTAAAAATATTTGCAAGAGTTTTTTCCTTTTAGCATTCAAGATGTTTTGCTTTCTAGGACTAAAAGAATGAAGTTTGCTTTGATTTGCCTTTGATTTCCTTTTGTTCACTCAAGATTGAATGTGATTTAAAACTTAAATGAAATAATTGATTTTGATTTGGTTCATCCTTTAGAGTCATTCAAGATTTGTTTGATTGATTTCAAGCACTAAAACAAAATGTTTTATTGCATTGATTTTCTTTTATCCCTTAGGCATTCAAGACTTGGTTGTTGTTCATTTCAAGCACCAAACAAAGTGTGTATGGTTTTCCTTGTTCAATTTTATCCTTTGTTAATTTTAAGCCCAAATTGAAATGATGAGGTGTCATGAGTTCATATAATGTTCATTTTAAGACCTTAGGATTAAGTGTGTTAATTCTATTTTTTATCATTAATTCATGATCCCACCAACTCTTCCTAATTTTTAGAATAGAATAAGGTAAATTTGTCTATAGATTTGGATAGACCTCTGAACCATATTTCTGGCACTTCTTAAATTGTAAAAAATGGAGCTCGTATGCAAAAGTTACAAAGGTTTTCATGAAAGTGCCTCTTTATGGATTTTTTTGGAAAATAAGCCAAGATCCCGCAAGAAGAAGAAGAAGAAGAAGTAGAAGGAATAGAAGAAGAATAAGAATAAGAATAAGAATAAAAATTCCAAATTCTCCCTCAACCTACAAGCTTGAAAAATTAGAAAAATACTCCAAACCACATTAGAATGTTAGTAAAGAACCCGTAAAGTGGGTCCCACCAGGCATGCCAAAATGTATGCGGAGTGAACCTAACCTATTTAGAATAGGCGTAGACATTCAAAAATTAGTAAATCAAAGTATAAAAACATATTCATAAACATGATATGATGCTGAAATGATTAGAAAAGCTTAACAAAGAACTAGATTCAATCCATTAAGCTATTCCAGGATGATCTATGAAAGCACAAAATAGAGTTAATCTAACAAATATGCTAAAAGCTAAGATCTAGGAGTAAACTAGTATTATAACACTACTATGGAATGATTATGTGAATTGGTGAATTACTCTAAGAAGTGAGGGTATTCATAGGATTTGAGGAAGGGTTTGGGTTATGTAGTGGAGTTAGGGTTAGAGTCAGGGTTTGGGGTAGAGTTTGGGGTATCCTTAGGGGTAAGGTTAGATGGATAAGGGTTAAGGTTGCTCACGCATGTGTGAGAAAAACTAGGGACATGTGCCTAGGGATCAAAGATGGAAGAGAAGGCATGGGTCTCATTTAAGAGGTTGTAAGAGCTTTGATGAGTGTGTAAGAGACTATTAATGAGTTTGTAAGGTTCATTAATGAGAGGGTTTGACCAAAAGTCAAAGAAGACTGGTTTAGGCTAAGAAATGTAGGAATCACCTCCTAAGTTGGTTTAGGAAAGTTTAGGAAAGTTTAGGAAATTCTAGAAGATTCTAGGGTTTTGAGGGATTAAATAAATATAAAATTTATTTAAGGAATGTGACATCATTTATTAAATAATGATTCAATAAATGGGGGAGAATTACTCAAATTTAATTTAAGTGGTTTGGGGAGGGATTCTTTAATTAAATGTGTCTAATTAAAATAGGAGGAATTAATGGCATAAAAATAAATAAATTAATTAACAAATGATGATGTCATCAGGGATTTTACAAAATAAAACATTTTTATTTTGGTAAAGGCTTTTTAGGTGTCTAAATGTGTCTAATTAAAATAGGAGGAATTAATGGCATAAAAATAAATAAATAAATAAAATAATTAATTAATTAACAAATGATGATGTCATCATGGGTTTTACAAAATAAATTTATTTTGGTAAAGGATTTTTAGGTGTCTACAGGAATATCAAAAAGTTGTAAGTATTCGGGGATTCACAACTCATCATCAAGCAGGTCTTGGATGAATTCCAAACTAAAGATGATAAATTATTACCATACAAGGAATTAGTGGACAAATTGAAAGAACAATTGCTAATTTTACAGTTCACACAGGTGCCTAGGATACAAAACAAAGCTACAAATGTAATGGAAACCATTAGGTCCTTACTAGAGATCCCTCGAGATTCCATACAGTATGAATTTTTAGTCGAGCATCTAATGCACTTGCTTATGAGAACGTCAATCCTGAAATGGTGTGCATTTTGGTTGGTCACTAGTCCCAATGGTACCATGACATCCACACTTATCTAAAAAATGATATCACATCCCATCACCTCACAAACACCCAGTGCCATAACCTCATTTGCAAAGCTTCTTGATACTCTCATAGCTAACACCCTATATTGTCATGGATATAATAACATCCTCTCTTGGTGTTTAGATTTGAACAATGTCACCCTGAATTTATAAGAGGTTCATGATAGAATCTATTGTGCGCACACAAGTGGCATGGTCCTAGAAAAGAAACTTATTAGAGCAGGGTACTATTGGCCAACAATTCAATATGATGCTTGTGAGTTCATACAAAAATAGCTACCATGTCAACATCATGTAAATCTTATTCATGCCCCTGCGTAGGACCTGCATTCGATCTCACCACCTTGGCCCTTCTAATGTTGGAGCTTCTACCTCGTTGGTAAGATAAGTCCCCTCTCTTTGGATGGACAAAAGTGTATCATAACTACCATTGAATACTTTATAAAATGTATTGAAGCAATTTCGCTCACCCTTACCACTAGCATTCATATATCTAAGTTCATCTTAAAACCAACACATATAAGATTTATGTGGCAGATTCTACATCCATCACTATTTCTCCAACCCATACTTTCCCCAAGGCAACAACCAAGATGAGGTAGCCAAAAAAACTATTCTGAAGATCCTAAAAAAGGTTTTCAATGATTTTGGTCATTAATAACACCTCTAAATCAATCCTGCCCTCTAGGCATACCACACTTCATTCTGCACTCCCACAAACACCACCCCATACTCCCTAGTATATGGTGTTGAGGTTATCTTACCAATTGAGGTCAAGTTACCTTCGTTGCGTGTCCTTAAAAAATTATATCACTGATGAAGACTATCGTATGGAAAGCCTCACCCAGTTTGAGCTGTTAGATGAGAAGAGACAAAAAGCTTATGATCACTTGGTTGTATACCAGAATAAGCTTAAGAGAAGCTATAACAAAAAGGTCCACCCAAGACATTTTTAGGTCAGGGATATGGTCCTTAAAGAGAATCAAAAAGTGCAAGAAGATCGAGAAAAGAAAGGCAAGTTTGAACCTACTTGGTTTGGACCCTATATTATCACAACATGTTTCAACTCAGGAGTTTACCAGTTTCCCACACCTGAGGGGGAGCCCTGAATGATCCCATAAATATCATCCATCTAAAGTAGTTCTATGCTTGAGCTATATCCTAAAAATCCATAAAAAGTGTAAAATGTCCTGAAAAAATCAGTCTTGGTGAAAACCTGGCAAACAGGCACCTTGATAATATAAAAAATATAATTTTTTAAAAAAAGATCAAAAAATGAAAAAGTAAAGGGAAATAATCATCCAATGGTGAAAACTTGGCAATCAACCACCTTGGGCAAGCATGTTGGTGAAAACCTAGAATTAGACACCATACACAATGAACCGTATCATTATCTATCAAAATCATGCCCCATCACAAACATGCATTCACCCACTCTCTCACCACCAAAACCTCTTCCATGAATCCCTATTCCCAAGGTGTTAAAATTGTCACATCAAGAAATCAAATTAATATCTAGTGTCCTGATATTCCTATATATATTTATTGTAAGGCATGTTTTATCCTCGAATTCAAAGCTTTTCATATACTTTTCACTTATTGACCTATCCTAATTTATGATCTTTTGTAAAATACTTGATGTATATATTGTCTTGTCCCTCACTTGTACTATATTGTTAGGTCTCATTGTACATATCTTTGTCTGTCTTTCAGAAGCATGGTCAATTATGTTTCCCTCTCAATTCATGTACCTTAGCAATAAATTATCAGTTTGCGGTTGTCCTAAAGTCATCTTTTGTAATCAAGACCTAATTTGCAACTGATCCCATAAAAAAGGTCCTTATAGGATGCATCCTTCCTCATGTTTGGCCTAATACTACCATCTTTTAGTTAGTTGATCTCTTTTGGAAAAGGGCATCTTTTGGATTTATCACATTGATTTTGAATTGATTCTTTAGTTCTTAATAATCTAATTATAGTTTCTCATTGTTCCTCTCCTCAAAATCACCATGATTCTTTATATCATGGTGTGTTGTGAATGAGGGCAATCCAGGGAAAGGTCTTTCAATCTTTTTGTTTTTTATTTGTGAGTCAGTTAGATGTGACCCTTGCACATCTCACATTTAATCCTTCTAGGTTACATAGTGCACTTGGGAAATATCATTTTTTTGTGGGTTCCCCGACATCATTGCCACCATGGGTCCTCTTGGGTATGTGTGTGATACTGATGCAACCCTTGTGTGTTTGGTGTTTTAGTCCTATGCAATGCTAGCGATACGGTCATGAGTTCCTAGTAACCTTGGAAGGTCTCTTATGTTTTTATATCAAACTAAGTGCTCAAACTACATGGTGGTATTCCATTCCAGAATACCCCACACTCAAGCTTCAAAAAAAAAATCCCCCCATCAATCCCCAACTAAAATCACATCATGAATAAAAAATACTCCTAAGCTCCATAAAGCATCCAAAATCCCTAGCTCAAATCTTCATTAATCCAAATCATCACCTACGCACCTACCTCTATTATCCATCCGCTCTCCACAAGGAGCTCTTCACCCTGATGCAAACCTAGAACCACTAATTTGTGCAAACATTTCCCCCTCCCATCCTATTTTATCTCTCACAACGAGGGTTCAATCGGGCCATGATATGTTGTATATACTATCCCCCCAATATTCATATTCATCTCATTCATCTTTTTTGTCATTCGTTGTCGCTTGCATTCATTCATCATTTTTCTTAATTTTAAATTTCACCCACTTTTGGCTCCCTCATTTTAAATTACATGTATTATTAGCTTTACATTGTATCCATCTCCATCCTCATTTTTGTATTATTAAATCACACACATTTAAGTTGCATATTAGGTGCATTATCATTATCATCTTAGTTGCATTTTTGCATTACCATTCTAGCTTCATTTAGTTGCATTATCAATTTTGATTTGCATTTTAATTATCATTTTAGTTACAATCCTTTACATTGCATTTAGTTTCATTATCATTATCATCTTAGTTGCATTTTTGCATTATCACTTTAGTTGCATTTAGTGGTATTAGATCACAAATACTTAGTTACATTATCATTTAGTTTGCATCCATTTTTTATCTTGTGTTGTTAAGTTATTTAGTTTGCATTCATTTTTAGTTTTGCATTGTTAGATCATTTAGTTTGCATTCATTTTATCTTACTTTTTTAGGTTATTTAATTATCTTGTATTGTTAAGACATGGTAAAATAGATCATACATTCATACATAAGTAAACATCATAAGAATCATAAATAAAAATGCATCCATTGCATGTGTAATCATCATAAACCACTCACATACACTCATCATCTCCACCCTGCATCCACAAAATGTCAGTACTTGCATCCTGCATAAATCACTAATTACATGTACACATCACATAGATATCTAGAAAAATATATAAGCACATCACATCCTACATCACATGTCAGTACATAATAAATCACAATTCCATACATTTACATAGAAAAATAGGCTCATAACACAGCACATCCCCCAACTCAGCATCATATGTATATATATCCCGCCAAAGAATAAAATAATGTCCCACATCAAATAAATCAATAAATGAATGTCTTGTAAGTGTCCTTTAAAATAATAAAAATACATGTATGATACAATACCCTAAAACATAATATATACCATATCTATACATCATATCAAAAATACTACATAATATCACTGTCTATCTTCCTCTCCTAAGGGAGGCTGCATCTTAATGTCTGGAGATGGTGCAACCTATGATAGATCCCATGGTAGTGTGGGTACCTATGGTGGCCTCTCCACTATGTTGTTTATCCCTATATCTTATACCTGTGTGAGTACCTATGGTGTCTCTATCACCTCCTGGCCTCCCCCATCCACATATATCCCAATCCTTGACCCCTCTGCCTCTTCCATTTTCATTGAGCTGTCGACTGACCGTTGCTAACTCTATGTGTGACCAGGTCGATGGCTCTCTTGACCCATCCTCTTTGACTTCCTAGCCCTAAAAATTCTCCCACATGTCCTTTGGTTGTACCATGTCCCCATCCTATTCCTTGTTCTTGTGGCCCCTGACTACCTAGATTGCCTGTAATTCTCCCTCCAGTCCTATGGAATGGTGGCATGGTACATAGCCCTATACCATCCTACCTACTCTTTGAAGTCTATAACCTCCATTTGTGCTCTCATCACCTCCTAGGAATCCCCCACTATAATCCCTCCTCCCCTAGCCTATGTTGTGGCTAGTTGCAACTGTAATAGATCTCTCTCCCCTGTAGTGTGTCCCTCTCTTCCTACAACCCATCCCTCTCCCCTTGCACCCTATCCTACTTGGCCTATGATCCATCTCTCCCTTTGCAGCTTCTCCTACTCATCTATCATCTCCAACCCATCATGAAGAGCATGTGTTAACTAAGTAATGAGAGTATCTCTCTCTCTATGCATCATGTAACATTTGGCTAGCCATCGCATGAGTATCCTATAGGGATGCTAACTACGCTACCAAATCCACCCCTCCCCCTCCTGTAGATGATTTGACCCCTAAGGCCCCTGCTGGTACTAGTCATGGTGGTGGGCCTAGTGGTACATGTCCTCCATCCCCTCCTTTGTCTCCTCTATCTCCTCCTGCTCCATCTCTTCCATCCCATCCTCCATCTCCTCCACCTCCCTCTCCTCCCCATCCTCCTTCATCCCTGTCATCCACATCCATCGCATCTCCTCCCCCATCTCTCCCATCCATCTTTCCTCCCCTCCTTAGGGCCAACCTCCCTCATGCTACAATGACCGCTCCTCTCCTCCCTTGGGGCGCTACCACAATTTTTCACCCCTCCCCTTGGCAACCTTAGCTATCATCACCTTGATCCTTTAGACCGCCTAAGGCCTCCTAAACTATGCATGGTACTTTATTATACTCCTTGAATTTTACTTCCCTCCCACCCAATCCTAGTGGATGGTCTGAATGGCCCTCCATGCAACCACCAAACCCTACTTATCTGTAGGGCCCTTGAACTTTGAGCCCCTCTCTTGAGTCATGCACTAGTACTAGTGCTTTGCATTTTGCACTCCTTGTGTGAAGTCAAACTATCCGGCCACCCGATCCAATCTGTACTACTCGATGATGTAATCCCTTCATCCTATCAAGTATGTTGGAGTCATGGTGTGTGGTAACTACGCCTGATCCTTGGGCTAGGATACCAATCCCCTATATGGCCTCCAAGTGATGTTTTCCCTGATACCATCTATAAACTCTCTCTAGTAATCAATATCATCTACATCATGGTAGGTCAGTGGCTCTCCCCAACTGTAAACCACTAGATGATCTATTTGTCTATCCCTCCTCCCCACTAGTTTCAACACAACAATGTGCTCCCAATCCCACACCTATAGCAAGGTCATGGAATCTATGCTCCACCCTTGTATCTCCCCACTATGGTACACTATCTAGTGGAAGTACTGATAAAGATCAGCCAACATGAGCATGCCCCAGGTGGCAAGCATCCCAATATCCACAATCCTCATGATGATGGGGGGGATTAGGATTAGGGGGACAAGGATAAGACTTTCTAGAAGAGTCTAGAACTTCCTTAGGATAAACATAGATTTTAGGAAATAGATAAAGATTTATTTATTTCCATGGTTTAGGTTTTGAGAATATTTATTAAAATGAATTTAATAAACATGAGGATTAAATATTTAATCTTAATTAAATATTTTGAGTTGGGATTAGGGTTAGGAAATGATGGGATTAGCCTTTAATCGAAATTAAAGAAGGATTAGAAGATTCTGGAAGAGGTTAGTGGTCTTAAGGAAATTGGCCAAGTTTTGGGCAAAAAATAAATAAATTATTTATTTTGGGATTTTTGGTCAATTTATTAATTAAATAATTAATAAATAGGGGAATAATGTTTAAATAAGATTTAAACATTTTTGGGAGGGATTTCTTAATTAAATATTTTTAATTAAGGTAAAGGGATTTAATGACATAAAAATAAATAAATAAATTAAATAATTAATTAATTAATAAATGATGATGTCATCAGGGATTTTTCAGAAAATAAAAATACTTTGTTTTCTAAAGGATTTTTAGGTGTCTACATTTTTCCCCTCTTTGATGCGATGCCGCAAGTGGCATGGCGTCAAAGACAAGAAAATAAGATGCCCAAGGCTAGAATTTAGAGGAAGATGGGTTGTGCCCCCTTGAGAAAATAACGCAAGGAGTAAATGTTGTGGAATTTTCTCGAAAGGAACCAGAGAAGGAAGGACCTAGGAAGAAGGGGAGATAAATAACCAAGCTTCCAAGAGCAAAGATGGGTGAATGCAAGATGAGATGGAATGCAAAATGCAGGATGCAGTGACATGAGAGATGCAAGATGCAAGATTAATCTATATGATGCAAGATGTAGGGGATTTGGGGAAGCTCCAAGTGTAAATGTGGAGAGCACAACCTAGTTTAATATAGCAATGCTAGAGACCTGCCAAGGATATTGGGATCAAAAGGCCTTGTCACCAGCGTTGCATAGGACTGACACTAAAAAGACACGCAGGGTTACCCCAGCATCACGCATGAACCCAAGAGGAATCATGGTGGAAACAATGCAGGAGAAACCACAAGCAAACGACATTTCCCAAATTCACCATGTAACCTAGAAGATCACATGTGAACCGTGCAAGGGTCACATCCGACTGACTCATAGGCAGAATCAAAAGATCAAAAGACCTTGCCCCAGATTGTTTGCATTCGCAGCGCACCATGATACAAAGGATTGTGGTGACTTTGAGTAGAGAAACAATGAGAAGCTGTAAAAGATTAACAAGATCCAAAGGACAAAATCCAAGACCAAAATGACAACTCCAAAAAGACATCCTTTGCCAAGGAGAGAGATTTGATTTGACTAACGGATTGATGGTGGGAAGATTGGTCTGAACGTGTGGAAGAATACATCGACATGGACCTGGTGTGATTGGTGGAAGATTAGGTCTAATAGGAGGAAGGATACATCCTCAAGGACCTGCTGATTGATGAGAGAATGAGTGATTTTGTTCGTTGGCAAATGATGAAGTTCAAAAATAATCATTGTGATCAAGAATAGTCAACAATTGAGGTTGCTGAAGTACAAGGCTGGGTAGGACAAGAATTCTAATCAAATGTTGTTGCAGGATTGACAAGGATATGTACAACAAGACATCGACAAGGGCTAACTAACACAAAGGATGGGACCTAAAAGACACATATGTATAAATGAGCCTAGGTGGAGACATGATTGATGCTATGGTACAAGACTCAGGATAGGATGTACAAAGAACCTGGGGATGAAGCTGATGCTCCAAAGATATGTAGGATGATGCCCCAATTGGAATGGAAAGCCAAGATGGATTGACGGTGGATGATGTATCCTAAAATGACATAGATTTAGGAAGGATGCATCCCAATGATGATGATTGGATTGAGATCAAGGCTTGCTACAAGACTAGGAACAAGACTAAGGATGTGATGGGATGGGTTGGCTTGATCTTGGATGTTGGATAGCTAGAAGATGGAAGATGTTGGAAGATTGCTAGCAATAGTTGGATATGGATGGATGGCATTGGATTGCATGAAAGGTAGCCTATAGCTAGATACCAATGACAAGGGAAGAAACCAAGTGATGGCGAGATGGAGGAAATGCTTTGGCATTTGGATGGAGAAATTACTGGGAAGATTTGGATGGAAGAACTGCTTGGGATTGGGAGATGAATGGCGGATTTGCTTTAGGATTGGAAGATGGAATGCTGGAGGAACCACTGAGGGATCTGGAAAGAGGAATGCTTGGGGATTTGGATGGAGGAACTGCTAAGAGATGAATGCTAGAAGAAAATGCTTGGGATTTGGATGGAGGATTGCTGGGAGATTTGGATGGAGGAAGATTTGAATTCGGATGGAGGAACTACTTAGGAGATTTGGATGATAGATTTGTTTGAGGATTGGATAGAGGAATGCTTGGGGAGATTGGATGGTGGATTTGCTGAAAGATTTTGGAGATGGGATATTTTGGATGAAAGATAGTCTCCAAGGAATATGTTACCAAGGAATAAGATGCCCCCTACTTAGGATAGTTCATTCATTTTAGAGGCATTAGGATGGGGTATGATTTGACAGAAGATATGCCGACAAGAGGATGAGGAAGGTAGATGGAAGCTAGGATGAATGGATTGGATAGAGGATAGGTAACTAAAAGGTGTGATGGATGCCAAGAAGGTACCCAAAAGCATGTATACCTAGTAGTCTTTGTTTTGTCATCAAGATCCAAAGGAGGATGAAGGAAGTGAGAGACAAATGGGATGGAGGAGATGTTGGATAAGAGGTGATAGAAGGGAATGGCACCCAACTGCAGAAAGGAATTGGGGGGAGGCCTATGCATGATGCCTGTTTTCCAGGTTTTCATCATGGTACTTGTCCAAGGTGCTTGAATTGCCAAGTTTTCACCATAGGATGAATGTTTTTCTCTTTTCTTTTTTGATACTTTTCTCTTGATTTTTTCCAATTTTTATGGATTTTCTAATTTTTTGCTGACTTTGTGTTGATCTTTCACTAATATGCTGATTGATTTCTGACTTGTTATTAATTCTCTGATTTGGTACTACCTTCTGATTTGATGCTGACCTTCTGTTATTTCTGATGTGTTGCTGACTTTCTAATTTTGCTGACTTGCTGATTTCTCTGATTTGTCACTGACTTTCTTCACCGATCTTTCTGATGTGCTCATATGTTGGTACAGTTTCGCTAGGATGGATGGATTTATGCAAAAGCACAGATTGGATGGGGTAGATGGGATATATGGTGGTAGAAAGTGTTTGGATGGAAGGATGGAAAGTGATCATGATAGGGGGATGTTGTCAAGACCAACATTGGCACATGTTGCGAGGAAGATGGATGAAGTGGATGGGTTTCAAAAGATAGAGGTAGATAGGATGGAGGATTTATGCTAGGAGATTTAGGATCTTTGGGACCCAAAATAGATTGAGGAGATGGAGGAGAAGATTGAGTAGCTAGGGGATTAGCAACTTTGGATGCCATTGTGGATGTTTCTTTTAGATGCATTACATCTTTTTTCTTTGGGATCCATATCATTTTTGCTTTAGCTTTGGTGGGCCTTTGTGGCCATTGGGATGCATTGGATTGCTTGAGTGGATTTTGCTTTGGTTGACCATGTCGTTTAGGCTGGACATGGAAATCTTTGAATTTTTATGGATATTTCCCTTTGTGCATATTTGATATGGCATCCAAATTGCAAGGAGCATTGGAATGAATATGAGGAGATGTGTGGAATGGAGAAAATATGGATGGGGAGATGGATGGAGTTTGGTAGATAGGAGATATGGACATGTGCCTTTGTTGATCCTGACTAGGGATGTTTGGATTTTGGATGAAAGACTGAGTAGGATAAGATGGGGGATGATATTTTGGGATGTAAGGTCCCAAAATGGATTTGGTATGTAGAGGATATGTGCTAGAAGATTTTGGGACATAGGGACCCAAAATGGATTTGGAGGATGAAGGAGGAGGAGGAATAGCATTGTATGTTTTGGGAGATGTGATGGTGGGTTTGGAAGGATGCTTGAATTTAGCTTTAGTTGTACCAACATTTTTGGAGGAAGTGCCTTCGCCTGGTGTATGACCAATTCCACATGATTTTGGATGTTTCTTGTCTTGAATGGGCTCTAGATTTCCTTGTTCATGAGAGCCTAGGCCTTTTCCTTGATAATTCCATTTCTTGAGCATTTTATCCAAACAAGGATATTTTTGACTTGGGGAATATGATAAACATCTAGTTTCTAGTTCCCTGATGGAAGATATGAAACCAATTTCTTTTGCTTCAAGTGGACTGCCTTTGACAAATGTAAGTGATCCAACAGGATAGAGTGATGGTAGTGGGATAGTTTGGATTGGAAGATCCTCAAGAGGAGAGGATATGATGGTGGGATTTTGACTGGGATTTGGGGATGGTAATGGATCTTCAGTTGGAGAAACTAGGATGATAGGATCTTGGATTGGAGTAATTGGGATTATAGGATTTTGGATTGGGGGTGATGGGAGCAATAGAACATGTGATGGGGGAAGTGAAAGGATTGGATCTTGATTATCTTCAATGGGTACTTCAACATGCTTTTGGGAAAGATCTTGACATGATAGGATTTGTGTGGATAGAGTGACGGGGGATGTATGGATGGACTCTTCAGAGGGGGTGGATGGAAGGATGGGAGATTTTGTAGCTATGATGTCTGTAAGAAGGAAGAACTCTTCAGATGGTATGGATGAAAGGATGGAAGATTTTGTAGCTATGATGGCAGGAAGAAGGGTGAACTCATGAGGCTCATTAGATATGCTTTGGATAATACTAGGAGGAGGTGATGTTGGTGGGGATTAGATGGAGACTTCAGATGGAAGGGACCCAATGATGCTAGGAGACGGAAGAAGATTAATGAGTGGGATGTATGGAAGATAGAAAATAGATGGGAGTGATGGATGGGCCTCATCAATGATGGCTTCACATGAAGGATTGAAATGGCTTGGCTCTTCATCCTTAGGAGTGGGATTTTTTATTGGCTTCCTTGTGAAACTCCTTGGAGACTTTCATGGTGAAGAAGGATTGGAATATGGAGGAGATGGAGAGCTAGGATAGTCCTTATATGAAGATGGGGTGGAAGATTTTGAACTTGCTTGAGGGGATGATGGTGCTGAAGAGGTAGAGGTGATGGATCGAGGTATGGGATATGAAGCAGTTTGAAGGATGCAATCTCCTTGTGGGAGGGGATTTTTTGAAATGTGGTTTGGAATAGAAGATGGTGGATTGAGATAGGATGGAGGATTGGGGAAAAGGATTGGAAGACTAGGATTTTGATTTTGAATTAGGATTGGAGGATAAGTAGATGGAGGATTTGGATAAAGGATGGGAAGACTAGGATTTTGGATTTGGGAATAATTTGGAGGATGGGTGGATGGAGATTTTAGATAAGGGAAGTAGCGTGAAGTGTTTCTATGGGATGATGGTGATTGGGATATGACCATAGAGGAAGGTGGCAGTATGAAGGATGCATATGGAGGATGTGTAGGTTTGAGATAGGGATAAGTTGTGGATGGATAAGATAATGGATTTGCCTTACTGAGGACATGAAAGGGAGTGCTAGTGGATAAGTGTGAAGGCATGATAGGATATTTTGGAGGAATGATTGGATGCTGGGGAATGTTTGGAGCAAACTTGATAAGATTTTTAAAATATGCATCGTGATCTACAAGAATTTCATCATCATCAGGATAGGATGGATTAAGAGGAGAGACATAATAACCAAACTCATCATAATAGTTTTGAGACATGCTGACTTGCGGATGAGTTGGATAAGGATGAAGGATGAAGATGGACTGGAAGACTAAGACTCAGATTGGGATGATTGATAGAATCAGACTTAGGTTTGGATTTGGCTCAAGTTTGGAAGAAAACTAACTTTAGAGGAAGACAGACAAGGGGATGGGGGATGACCGAGATGACTTTGCTAACCTAGGATATGAGGAAAGGATGACAAGATTGGATTGAATATGACTGGAAGATCATGATTTGAGATTCTGAAAGCTTTGGACATTTTCTAGTTTTTGGGAGGATTTGGACTGACATGGCTGTTCTGAGTATCATGAACCAAGTTGTAGATTAGTTTGATGTTTTTCCAATGGCAAAGGATAGATTTCAACAAAGATTTTTGGAAAAGCAATCTCCATAAGGGACAAAGCAACCTTGTGGGATACAAACAAGATAACTGACTCTAATTCTGAAAAAGCTTTGAAAAGTGTATCTTCCAACAATGTTTTCACGGAGTATTTGACTGTCAAGCACTTCAAATAGATCTACCTAAGGAAGGTGAGTATCAAAATTGCTTGCCCATAGCTTGGTACCCCCTGAAAGGGGATACAAATGATGAGTAATCTTAAGGTGATCCAGTAAACCCCTTGGATCAGTCCTTGCACAAGGATTTTGATACCTTCAGATGTGGATAGGGTAGCCTCTATTTTATCAGGTTTCTAATGGTTTCATGGAGTCTCCATACCCAGTTATGCTGACTGCCCATGACTCACTTAAGAGCCTAGCCAACAATGCTAGGGGAGGAATATTTACCATCCCCAGACATTTGCATTTGGCACAAAACACCCATGGATTAGGAGATATAAGTGAGTACTTTTTGCCTTCACTTTATTTATATATCGGCCGGCGGGGATACTAGTTTGAGGTCATTCTCCAAGGAGGAAGTGCTTTTCTCCCTGGACAGGCCTTGCTAAAAGTAGAACAAGTGAACTTGTCCAGGTTCAAATGTTCTACGTTGCTTACTTTAACAAGGATTTTGCAAGAATTGAAAAACTCCTAAATGCACATCAAGCAATTTTGTTCTTTTTTCAAATTGATTTAAGTGTGATTTGAACTTTGAATTTGAAGACACAAGTGTTTAAGGTTTGTTTTGTTCTTTCTCCAAAAAGTAAACGATTTGAGCAATTGCAAGTTCTTTCTTTGATCATTCAAGATTGAGATTGACGTGTTGTTTTAAGAACTTTGAAGTGCTTTGTTTTGATCCTTTAAGGCATTCAAGATTTGATTATGCGTTTGCTTGAACTGAAAAGGAAGGAATAGAGATTTTTTTCTTTTAATGCATTTAAGAGTGCGTTTGATTTTCAAAATGACAATGACTCTTAGGACTTAGCTTCATTCCTTTAGTTTCATTCAAGATTTGTTTTGACCTTTGCTTTGATTTTTTTAGCTCCAAAAGACAAGTTCCTAATTTAGTTTTGATGCGTGAAATTTGAAAAAGAAGGCATTCAAGATTTTTGCAAAATGAAGTTAGTTTTTCAATAAAAACAAAGTTTTTTAGGATTGATTTTAGGAACTTTTGCATGCACTTTTAGGATTGATTTTGAATGTTTTTAGAAATGAGATGCAAATTTGAGGTTCTCTCTTTTTTTTTTTTTTTAAGTACCCAAAACTTGAAATATTCCTAATTTTTTGCATGAATGGATCTAAAACCTTGATGTTGCAAGGATGCAAATGTTTTGATTGATTTTTCTTGTTTGTTAGAACAAATTTTGCAAATTTTAGTCCTTAACACATTCAAGAATGATTTGGGGGTTCATTTTAAGCACTAAAACAAGGTGTGTATGATTTTTCTTCCTTATGGATTTTTTTGAGAAAAAAAATGGCCAAGATCCCGCAAAAGAAGAAGAAGAAGAAGTAGACGGAATAGAAGAAGAATAAAGACAAGAAGAGGAAGAAGAATTCAAAGTGCTCCGTCCACCTATAAGCTTGAAAATTTTGAAAACACTCCAAAATCCATTAGAATGTTTGCAAAGAACCTGTGAAGTGGGTCCCACCGGGCGTGCCAGAATGTAGACAAGGCTTTTGAGGATACCTATATCTATTTTGAAAGACTCAAATCAATCTAACATTAAGATTTTAGTCTAACATGAAATCAATCCAAAACAAGAAAACTCTAAGCTAAGCCACCTTAGATTGAGCTAAAACAGGTGCACCCAAGCACTGTTTGATTTGCTCTTGCTTAAGGGGATGTGGGTGTGCTCTCTAAGCACTTGGAGCATATTCTAATGCATGCTAAGATGGATTGAGATTCATGAACACCCCAAAAATGGCACAATATTGGGTAGAACACCCAAAATTGCCCCTAAGGCTTCAAGAACTCAAGATTTATGCAACTAGTATGATTAAGTAGATTTTAGAACCCAAAATAGATGTGAGAATGATGCATAAACAAGAATTAAACTAAGTTAATCCATTAGTTCTATGCTAAGATGTGAGCTAAAAATGCTTGAAAATGATTAAAACTAACAATTAGTATGAAAGCTAAATGATTTAGAGCTATTCTAGCATTATAACATTGCTTGAAATAAAAGGTGAATGGGTATTTTGCTCTTAGAAATGAGGAGTATTTATAGGCTTTTGGGAAGGAGGAATGAGTGGCCAGGATCAAAATCCTTAAGAGAGGCCAAGATTCATTCAAAGGGGAGTACATGGATTGTGCTAGTTCAGGGTCACCTCCTTGTGACAAGTGTCACAAGGGCATTGGGTTGAAAGATGGGAGGGATGTGCACAATTTGGGAAATGTGCCTAAGGTCAAAGGGTGTAAGAAAGGGGTGAGGGGCTTCTTAAATGCATCATAAATGCATGTAAGAGGGATAAGGAGGCTTTAAATGCATTTAACGCATGTAAGAGAAGTTTCTAGAAGTTTGTTGACTTTGGGTTAAGCTTAGTAGTTGGCTAACCTTGTTTAGGGAATGTGACAAGGTTAGGGGGGGATTAGGATTAGGGGGACAAGGATAAGACTTTCTAGAAGAGTTTAGAACTTCCTTAGGATAAACATAGATTCTAGGAAATAGATAAAGATTTATTTATTTCCATGGTTTAGGTTTTGAGAATATTTATTAAAATGAATTTAATAAACATGAGGATTAAATATTTAATCTTAATTAAATATTTTGAGTTGGGATTAGGGTTAGGAAATGATGGGATTAGCCTTTAATCGAAATTAAAGAAGGATTAGAAGATTCTGGAAGAGGTTAGTGGTCTTAAGGAAATTGGCCAAGTTTTGGGCAAAAAATAAATAAATTATTTATTTTGGGATTTTTGGTCAATTTATTAATTAAATAATTAATAAATAGGGGAATAATGTTTAAATAAGATTTAAACATTTTTGGGAGGGATTTCTTAATTAAATATTTTTAATTAAGGTAAAGGGATTTAATGACATAAAAATAAATAAATAAATTAAATAATTAATTAATTAATAAATGATGATGTCATCAAGGATTTTTTAGAAAATAAAAATACTTTATTTTCTAAAGGATTTTTAGGTGTCTACACATATATGTCTACCTATGGGGCATCCGATCCAAGTATCCTAAGCCAATAGCGTCCACTTGTACCCAATTAGCTGGTGTGAACTACTCTACCCTCCATAGTACTACGCTCTACCTCTCTTGACTCATCTGTTGGTCCATGGACTACTACAACCAATAAAATTTAGCTGTGTTAGTTTTCCTCCCTACTAAATTCTAGCCTATCATTTCTAACTATTCATCCACCAACCCAAGTCAACCCTCATGTCACATCCTCACATCCCCAAACTCCCTCACCTCATGTCAACCTAAAATTATCTTACATTCCTCTTACACACTCCATCTCCTTATTACACCTTTCTCCCCTCTCACATCTCTCAAAATTGTCACATTCCCTCATTCTTTCAAACATCTCTCCTTGTGACACTTGTCACAATGAGACATTTGAGAAAGTACAATCCATGTGCTCTCTCTCAAATGCATCTTCACCCTTCCTCATATTTTCATCTTGACCATTCATTTCATCCTTATCTTGCCTATAAATTGAACCTCCTTCTCCTTCATTTCCATCCATCATCTATGCAAAGTTATAATGCTAATTTGAGAGCCCAAAAACTATCAAATTACTATTATTATGCCAAAATCACTCTACAATTTCATAGATAAAACTATCACCCATCTCCATTGTTAATCAAACCCCAACCTTTGAATCTTAAGCAACATCTTTTGAGCACATGTTCCATCCTTGGACTACATCCAAAGATCAAGAAGGCTCTTTGAGTGCTTGTTTATGGTTTGCACTCTCATTTTCATTTGCTTTCTTTTAGTCTAATCTAAGTGTTTATCTACTTTGTTTTGTTGAATTATTGCTTAGTTTAGTATTCTATAAACATTATATTTTAGGTGATACAATAGGATCTTGATTGGAAACAATGGATGGGCTACAAAACAAGGGAGGGAAACTTTCAAAGAAACCATAGCCATGAGTTAGAGACCTAGTTTAAAAAATGGCAAGACTTTCGAAAGAAAATATCAAGTCAGAGACAAATAGAAGAATTGCAAAGCACTCATCATACCTATGAAGATCCTTAATCCAATATGGGAGCACCATAAAAACCATGGACTTTTTGTAAAATAGAGCAGGCGAGAATACCAGTTGGAGGAATTTATAAACTATTAGATAGAAAGTTTACATGGTCAAGTAAGTATTATCTTCTAATAGTCTACAATAATTCAAATATTAAAAATGAATTTTGAGAAAGGAACCTTTATTTTTTAAGAGATTCATCTTTTATTGTATTATTGTGATATTGTTATTACGATTCAACTATTTAGTTTTTTAGTCAAACTCATTGACCCATGTTTCAATATTTATTATATTACCTAGGAACCCAATTTTGATCCCCATAAGCATAAACCCAAATTTTTCCCCTACTAGATTCAATTTAAAAAACCTTCCATCACAATACTAGTATTATGAAACCCTAGAAATCATAGGGAATACTCTGGAATCCTTTATAGGAGTTCAAGAAGATTTCCTCAATGAGAAATCTGGAGTCAAAACAATAATTATGGTTAATATAGACACAGACATGAAAACCCTAGAACATCTCCATATGAAATCTAAAAAGGACAACTAGATTTGAAAATTAGATTATTATAAAAGAAAAAGAGGTGGGAAATGCATTTGGAAAATCCAAAATAACTCAAAATTTATAAGGGAGATTAATGGGGAAATAATCATTATAGACAAACAAAAAGAAACATTGGTTAATCAAGCATATCAATAAAATATTATGATTGAGATCAACACTAAAAAAAGGTCAGTTTATAATAGAAAATAGATAAGATAAAGCACTAAACTATGATGAAATACCAATGCAGATAAACCTTAACATAATGTTATCCAATAGAAATCATATTCCTGAAAGATCTCAAAAAAACCAAGAGAATTTTTGGCCTCGAATCAATTTTTTTTATATCAACTATATATTGGAGGATTCTAAGGATTTTTAGGGAGAAGTTAAAATGTAATTAGTTATAATCAACTCGCTAGTGGGAAAATGAAAGAAAAGGGAACCTTGACCCCAAAGGACAATATTAAGGACACAAACATACATGGGGAGGATTCAAAGGCTCAAGAAGAATCACAAAAAAAAAATGAAGTGATACAACAACTTGATAAAATTGAAGAAACATAATCCTTTTGGAATTAGAAATTCTATTGATTTAATAGGCATTTCTTAGGCACAAGAAGAAGAGAATGAAGAAATCATCAAAGAGAAATAACTTTTAATTCAAAAAAATCTTGAACTTTATGAAATAGATAGGGAAAAACAAGAAATTATATTTGGATATATAGAACCACAAGAAAAATAGGAGATTTTAATTAATGAATAAACCCTGAGGATCTACCAAAACTGCCCTAATAAGGAATAATCGGATTATGAAAAATCATCAGGAAAAAAAGAGAAAGAAAATCATTATCTGAACTAAGATTAAAGGATGAAACTATAGAGGACCAAACAAAGATTACTTCTTTATTGAATATAAGGAAGGTAAAAACCCTTCCATGGGAGCCATAAGGCTCATAACATGGAATTTTAGGGGCATGAATGCCCCTATCAAAGAGTGTTTGATTAAGCACCACATTTTCTCAACCAAAGCAAAAAATAATTATGCTTCAAGAAATAAAACTAATTAAAGAAGAAACAAAAATGTTTAAAAGGATAATAGTGTTGGAAACTACAATTGAAGCAATTGTTGTATTGTCATTGATGTCAAACCTTAACTGGTAAGACTATTGCTATTTAAGAAAGTACTATATCTATTTGATTGTTGCTAAGGGGAAAGACAAGGTTGGTAACAATAGCACCTAAGGAAAGGTTGAGTTATCTTGATACCTCAATGAGTACTTGATTATGTGGCACAATGATATGATAATTTATTATTTATCTGAGTATGAATGAAGACTAAACTGGTAGGTTTAACTGAGAAAAAGTGAAGAAATCTAGTTTAAGCCGAGTGATGTTAGTGTCGACCGAGCTAGTATATGCTGAGTACATTTAGTGTTGACCGAACATCAGTTAATTATTGAGGAAATAGTTTTTGAGGTGATCGAGCTTTCTAGTGAAGACCGAGGAGTTGAACACAGTATTGACCAAGCATCAGTATTTTACATTTGAGGAAGAATTCAGATGTCTAGCCAACATCGTTGAATTCTTGGATTATGTAAAATGTGTTGACTTTATTTATTGATTGTATGAAAGCATTTAATGCACTGTAAAACATTTTATTGTAAATCTATTAAGAGATTTGAGATATTTTTAGAAGGATAGCCGAAGAACATAAAGTAGGAAGGATTCAATGAATCTGACCTAACCCTAAGATCTATGAAGGAGATTAAGCAGCAAAAGATGTATTGACCTAATTGAGGAAGTATTAAGGAAACCTAAGCTAGAGGTTGAAGAAGAGATGATGTTGGAAGTGTTGTTGATGTTATTGACTGTCTAAGAAGAGAAGGCTAAAGGAGAAGTGTTGTGATTGCTTGAAGAGAGTTCTGAGTAGATCAGTGATGGTGATGGTAAAGGTTCATAGTCAGTAAGCCAACATATGTGTACAGAATTGGATCTGATATTTACAAAGTGAGTTGTATGTTTTTCAAATCAATACTACTACTACTTTCTAACCATTATATCAGTCAAAATCCTTTTAACAGAGGTTGACCTAACAGTCATAGGTATAAATCTTTTGAACAAGATTTCATTCTAATGAAGTGTATGTAAGTCCTATAGCAAGGCACACTTTTAACAAAGTGGTTTAAATCCTTTAATCGGGTCACTCTTGACAGTGTGTTTGTAACCTTTGACAAGGTTGGCTTTTCACCGAGCTCACTTCAGAAGAGTGAACATAATAGTAACATGTTACAAAGTGGTTTTTCCCAAACTGGGTTTCCACTATAAATCCTGGTGTTGATACTTGTGTGAATGTTTTGGTTTGAACATTTCTGTGTTTTACAAGTTAGATACTATTGGATAAGTGGACTGCATTGTTATATATTTTTGTTATGCAATCAGTAATGATTGAGTAGCTATTGGTTATTAGATCTGATTTGTTGAAGAGTTTTAAAGTTTGTTTTTATACATCTGGACCTAAGAACAACTAATTCGCCCCCCCCCCCTTTGTTGTTCTAAACCATATTAACAATTGGTATCAGATCTGTTGGTGCTTACAGAGAACAAGTTTGAAGGTACTTGAAGCAAATGATCAAGATGTATAAGAAGGAGGTACCAAAGCTGAATAAGGAGAACTTCCCTACATGGAAAAGCTTGATGAAGCTACATCTGGCCGGTATTGGTGATTCTATAAAGTATTATGTTGAGCATGATTATGTCACACCTGTTGCACCTCTGACTGTCAAGGAAATGAAAGCTAAACAAGAGCACAACCATGTAATGTTGGAGATTGCATCTGCCCTAAGTTATCCAAAATTTGAAGACATCAAAGACTGTAGTAATGCAAAGAAAATGTGGGACACCCTTGCAAACATCTATGACAGTGACATAAATGTATTGAGAGCAAAAGCTGAGAGCCTAAGAGGTAAATTTGATGAAATGAGAATGCAAGAAGGTGAGAATATTGCACAATATCATGGTAGAATAAAAGAAGTTGTAAATGCTATTAGAGGAGAAAATGGAACTATTGATGATGAAATTGTAATTGGAAAAGTACTGAGAACTTTGCATCCTATCTATGCCATCAAAATTTATGCAATTTAGGAATCTAGATGTAACCCTAACAATGCTCTTACTTTGGAAAGTTTGGTCAGTAAGCTTACTGCTTTTGAACTTTCTAACTATGATAACTTCACTGTTGGTAATGTTGAATCTAATTTTAAGTCACAAATGGTTCTGAGTAAGTCAAATAAGGAAAAAAAAGATGCATAAGTGAAAGTGACAGTGACACATCTAATGAAGAACTTGAGGATCTAGAAGCTCTTATGGCTAGAAGATTGAAAAGGGGAAAAGGAAAGTACAAAGGTAAACTCCCTATTATATGTTTTTCATGTAATAAAGTTGGTCATATAGCTGCTAGATGTCCTGATAGGGATGATAAAGATGAAGAAAGAGATAACAAGCATAAAGACAAAAGAGAAGATAAAGGTTACCAAAGATACAAGGACTACAAAGGAAAAGGTAAGAAATCCTGCTATATTGCTGAAGAAGAGACTGACATTGAAAGTGATGATTTTGAAATTGAAGTTGTCTATGTTGCAATGAAAGATGAATCTGACGAGGATGAGAAAACTGCATTGATATCTTATGTGAACAAAAATGATAAATGAATTATTGATAGTGGTTTTTCACATCACATGACTGGTGACAAGAGTAATTTTGATACCTTAGATCATTATAAAGGTAGGAGTGTGAAATTTGGTAATGATGCACCATGTCCTGTTAGAGGAAAAGGATTGATTAAGTTGACTGATAAGATCACTTGTGAAAATGCTTATTGGGTTGAGGGTCTTAACTATAATCTGCTGAGTGTTACATAGCTTAATAGCACTGGCTATTGAGTGGAATTTCATCACAGGAAGGCCAAAATATTTGATGCCACTGGTGAACTGATTGGAAGTGGAGAATAGACAAGAGGTAATTTGTTCCATCTAGACCTATATGAAGAAACATGTATGATTGCACAACTTGATGATATTTGGTTATGGCATAAGCGACCATGTCATGTTAAATTTGATAATCTGGTAGAAATTAATAAGAAAAAGAAAGTGAGAGGTCTACCTAGATTGAAGAAACCTGAGAATGTAATGTGCAAACAATGTCAGTTGGGTAAGATGAAAAAGTCTAGTTTCAAGAGCAAAACTTTTACTTCTAAGAATACCTTAGATTTGGTTCATATTGACCTTTGTGGATAGATGGGTGTACAAAGATATTGTGGTGCTAGATATTTTATCCTGTTTGTTGATGATTATACCAGAATGATGCATGTAATGTTCTTATAAGAAAAATCTGATGCTTTTCAATTTTTTAAGTGGTATTTGGCTAAGGTTAAAAAGGAGACAGGTAGGAACCTAAAGTGTCTAAGATCTAACCAAGGTGGAGAATTTATATCCAATGAATTTAATCTATTTTGCAATGATAGAGGGATCAAAAGATAGATGTCTGCACCTAGAACTCCTCCACATAAAGGTATAGAAAAGAGAAGGAACAGTTCTATCTTGGATTGTGCAAGGACATTAATGATTGAAAAGAATATTGCACAAAAGTATTGGAAAGAAGCTGTAAGTACAATTTTTTATACTCTTAACTGAGTACAAATAAAAAAAGGTACAAATTTGACACCTTATGAGTTATGGCATGAGTATGCACCTAATGTAAAGTACTTTAGAATTTTTGGAAGTAAATGCTACATACTAAAGGACAATAGGAATGGAAAATTTGATGCTAAAAGTGATGAGGGTATATTTCTAAGCTATTCCACAAATAGTAAAGCTTATAAGTGTTTGAACTCTAACACTAACAAAATTGTGGAAAGTGTGAATGTCAAAGTTGATGAGTATGTAGAGAAAAATGAAGCTAATAGTAAAAGAGAACCAAAAGATTATAGATCTTTTGTGTATATAGAGGAAGAAGATGCAAGTGACAAACTTGCACCTAATGCTAAGTCTCAGGTAAGCAATGTTGAGCATCAGGAAAATAATGTTGAGAGAGAAGAAGAACATGCCGAGCGACAGGAAGAAGCTATCGAGTATCAGGGAGAGGTTGTTGAGCATTCAGAAGATGAATCTGACAATCTTGTTGGTGAACTTGAAGAGAAAGATGAAAAGAGAGAAGAACATGTTCTAGCACAATATGTAAGGAGACATCACAAGCCTGAACAGATTATTGGAGACAAAGATACTGGAGTTCTAACCAGAAGCAAGACAAGAGATCCAACATGTTTACTATGTGAATTCAAGCCTAGACAACAAAGGAGGCATTAGAGAATGAAGATTGGATAGAAGTAATGAATGAAGAGATAGACCAGATAAAGAAGAATAATACCTGGACTTTGGTGCTAAGACCAGAAAATAAGAATGTCATTGGGACAAAGTGGGTATTATGAAATAAGCTGAATGAGCATGGTCAAATAACAAGAAACAAAGCTAGGTTGGTATGCAAAGGCTATGCACAAGAAGAAGGAATAGATTATGGGGAGACATTTTCCCCTGTAGCTAGATTGGAAGGAGTAAGAACTCTGCTTGCATATGCTGGCTATAAAGATTTCAAGGTATACCAAATGGATGTTAAGTCTACATTTTTAAATGATATATTAGAAGAAGAAGTGTGTATTAAATATCTAGAAGGATTTTTTGATCCAAATAAAAGACACATGGTTTGTAAACTGAATAAAGCACTGTATGGACTAAAGCAAGCTCCCAGAGCATGGTATGAGAGACTGCATAACTACCTCATATAGATTGGATTCTCAAGGACAAATGACATAAGCAATTTGTACATGAAAGATGAACAAGGTAAAGGAATCTTGTTAGCTAAGATCTTTGTAGATGATATTATATTTGGTGGACAAGATGCCTTGTGTAAGAAATTTTCAAATGAAATGCAAACTGAATTTGAAATGAGTATGTTTGGGGAGATCAAATTTTTTGTTGGTTTACAAGTATATGAGATGGAGAAAGGAATTTTCATCACCCAGTCTAAATATGTTCATGTGATACTGAAAACCTTTGGTATGGAAGACTCAAGGTCAGTAAGTACTCCCATGGCTACTGGATAAAAGTTGTCTAAAAATGATGATGCTGCAGAAGTAAACCAGACTTTGTATATATCTATGATAGGAAAGCTATAGTATGTTGTACACAATAGACCATATATTACTTTAGCTATTGGGATTGTGGCAAGATTCTCTACCAATCCTAAGGAAACTCACATGATAGGTATCAAAAGAATAATGAGATATTTGAAAGGGATTGCTGACTATGGATTGTACTACAAGAAGCATGATAAGTTTGAATTGAGAGTGTATATAGATGATGATTGGGTAGGAAATGTGGATGACATAAATAATACTAGTGGTGGAGCTTTCTTTCTTGGAAAAAGATTAGTTTCTTGGACAAGCAAGAAACAAAATTGCATTTCCCAATCTATTGTTGAAGCCGAGTATGTGGCTGCAGCTGTGAACTGTTCAAATTTTATATGGATAAAGCAATTGTTGGTAGGCATGAAAGAAGAAATCACTAAACCAATTGTCATTTTCTGTGACAACCCAAGTGCTATCAACATCTTTAAGAATTCAATGATGCACAAAAAGACCAAACACATTGCAATCAAGTATCATTACTTGAGAGAATTGGTACAAGATAAAGAGGTCTGAATGGAATATGTGAATACAAAGGAACAGCTAGCAAAAATATTCACTAAGGCTTTACCTAAAGAAGCTCATGAATATCTGAGAGGTCAATTAGGGGTCCTTTCCCTAATTGAGGCTTCCTAGTCAATCTAGGATCACTGCATCAAATGTGCTGCAAAGAATATCTAAAAAGTTGATGCAGAGACATGTTATACTTTAGGAGCAACCTAGAGTTGTGAAAAGTATAGAAAAGCCAAGAATCAGTCATAAGCAAAGATGAAAGAGGGAGAAATACTATTACTAAACTGAAAAGATGATATCTACATCTGCAGGATGTATGTTTTAGTTTTTGCTTTGGCATTTTTGTCAAAGAGGGAGATGATCACAGATGAATACACAGAATGAAATTTTCATGGAAGATCAAGTAAGAGGGAGAGATTCAGTGGATAGTCATACAAGCATGGCTAATTGATTCTATATCAGAATGAAGCTAATGATATTATAAATATTTTTGATGGACAGATAAGTTTTGGATTGGTTGGTAATTCATGTGATATTTATATGGTGTTGCCATCAATGCCAAAGAGGGAGATTGTTGGAAACTACAATTGAAGCAATTGTTGCATTGTCATTGATGTCAAACCTTAATTGGTAAGACTTGCTATTTAAGAAAGTACTATATCTATTTGATTATTGCTAAGGGGAAAGGCAAGGTTGACTTATCTTGATACTTCAATGAGTACTTGATTATGTGGCACAATGATAAGATAATGTATTGTTTATCTGAGTATGAATGAAGACTAAACTGGTAGGCTTAACCGAGCAAAAGTGAAGAAATCTAGTTTAAGCTGAGTGATGTTAGTGTCGACCGAGCTAGTATATGTTGAGTAAATTTAGTGTTGATCGAACATCAGTTAATTGCTGAGGAAATAGTTTTTGAGGTGACCGAGCTTTCTAGTGAAGACCGAGGAGTTGAACATAGTATTGATTGAGTGTCAATATTTTACATTTGAGGAAGAATTCAGATCTCCAGCCAACATCATTGAATTCTTGGATTATGTAAAATGTGTTGACTTTATTTATTGATTGTATGAAAGCATTTAATGCACTGTAAAATGTTTTATTGTAAATCTATTAAGAGATTTGGGATATTTCTAGAAGGATAGTCGAAGAACATAAAGTAGGAAGGATTTGATGAATCTGACCTAACCCTAAGATCTACGAAGGAGATTAAGCAGCAAAAGATGTATTGACCTAATTGAGGAAGTATTAAGGAAACGTAAGCTAGAGGTTGAAGAAGAGAGGATGTTGGAAGTGTTGTTGATGTTATTGACTGTCTAAGCAGAGAAGGCTGAAGGAGAAGTGTTGTGATTTCTTGAAGAGAGTTCCAAGTAGATCAATGATGGTGATGGTAAAGGTTCACAATTAGTAAACCAACATATGTGTATGGAATTGGATCTGATATTTGCAAAGTGAGTTGTATGTTTTTCAGATCAATACTACTGCTACTTTCTAACCATTGTATCAGTCAAAATCCTTTTAACAGAGGTTGACCTAACAATCATAGGTATAAATCTTTTGAACAAGGTTGCATTCTAATGGAGTGTATGTAAGTCCTATAACAAGGTACACTTTTAACAGAGTGGTTTAAATCCTTTAATCGGGTCACACCTGACAGTGTGTTTGTAACCTTTGACAGGGTTGGCTTTTCATCGAGCTCACTTCAGAAGAGTGAACATAAAGTAACATGTTACAAAGTGGTTTTTCCCAAATTGGGTTTCCACTATAAATCCTAGTGTTGATACTTGTGTGAATGTTTTGGTTTGAACATTTATGTGTTTTACAAGTTGGATACTACTGGATAAGTGGACTGCACTGTTATATGTTTCTGTTATGCAATCAGTAATGACCGAATAGCTGTTGTTTATTAGATCTAATTTGTTGAAGAGGTTTAAAGTTTTTTTTATACATCTGGACCTGAGAACAACTGATTCACCCCCCCCTCTCTATTGTTCTAAATCATATTAACAAATAGGGGATTAGAGAGTTAATCCATTCTATTCAAGTAGAGGATGCCTCAAGAGGACTACCAATCTTCTCAAACCCATGAAGAGTATCATTTTAAAATCTTATTCAAAGAGATCACTAACAGGAAAGAGTTATCATAAGTATAAGCTACAATTTAAAATTTGTATTGATAAATTTATATGGACCTATACCAAATATTAAGAAAAAAGAGGGATGGGGAGAAATAGAGATATTTATGCAAAAATTTCATCATAGGAGGATACTTTAATGCTATCATACATATGTAAAATAAAATAGGAGGAATCGAAAGATAATATCAATCACAATTTGACTTCAAGAACTAGCTTAACAAAAAAAATCTATTGGAGATTGAAACATAAAATGAAATATACACATGGAATAATAGAAGATTGAGATTTAGTCACATAGAAAAAAAATCTAGATAGATTCTTCTTTGAGGGGGATCTTATAACTTTCCCTTTTGGGGGATCAATTCTTCAATCATGACTAAACCAGAGTCAGATCATTTTCCAGACCAACCCACCATAACAAGGGACATGAAACCCTTGAATTGTCCCTTTAAGTTAGAAAAAATATAGATTAAAGATGAAAAACTCTACGACCTAATAAAAAAATTATGGAAAGAAGAGAAGATCATGGGCTCCAAATTATTTTTCTTTGTATCTAAACTGAAATATATCAAGCAAAAATTATTAAATTAGAATAGAGAACACTTTAAGAATATATTTTCAACAAAATCTAGTTTATAAGAAGTGAAAGAGAAATTAAATGAAAAATTTATACAAGTAGGAATGGATTGAAATGGAATTTTAAAAGAAAAAGAACTCCTTAGTGAGTGTGAGGATATATTAGAAAAATAAGAGATCTTCTTGAAACAAAATTCTAAGGAGATTTGGCTAGAAATGGGAGATAAAAATTCTAAGTTCTATAATAGCACCAAATAAAGAAGTTACAATAATATAATTCTTAACATTAGAAGTGAAGAAGGTAACATAATTGAATATCTTGAGGAAATAGCTAAAGTATCAGTATTATTATTCAATAAAATTTTAATAATTGGGATGGCTCTGACCTCAATGTGCAATCAAATATGCTAACAAACATACCAAGGATAATAATGGAAGAACAAAATAAGATGCTCATGAGAAAATTCTTAATAATTGAGATATGAACTGCACTCAAAGAACTTCATCCAGATAAAGTAGTTAGGTTGGATGGATTCTTGACATATTTTTTTTTTAAACTGTTGGCATATATTAGGAGAGGATATGGTTGAAGCATTGGAGATTGTGAAAAACTTGGGAAGATTCCTAAGAGTAATAAATAACACCTTCATTACGTTAATCCCCAAAAAGGAAAATGCAGAAAGTTTAGATGATTATAGACCAATATCTCTATGTAAAAAACTCTATAAAGTTATGGTTAAAGGCCTAAAAAACAAATTAAAGAAAATTTTACCCCCCATCATATCATAAGACAACCAAATTCCCTATTTAAAATGAGTAGAAATACTACAACACAAATACCTAAATAGGGTTAGACTAGGTGGAATTCTAAGAACACCAAACCCACCAAGAGGTTCCAAGGTTTGGCATTTTATAATTAAATGAAGAGATCTTATCACAGAACAACTTACATGGGATATATAAAATTGAAACAAAGAACTTTTCTAGAGTGATTATTGGGGAGGGCGCACAACAATAGATAAAATCATGAACAATGATAATGCCAACTATTCTTAGAACAAGAAAGAGGAGTGCATGTAAGAGATTATGTAGAAATACCTTGTGGAGAGCCATTATAGGATGAAAAATCATTGGAAAATCTCCCACTACCAAGAGAAGATATAGAATCATTTAAAGACATATTACAAACAAGGAAGGTAGCATTCCAAAATGGTGAAGACAAAATAGTTTAGTTGGGGTCCAAATCAAGAGAATATATATGGATAGATATGATATTATATAATCAAGAAGCAAAAATTCTAAAAGACATAAATACCTATACAACTCTATTGGGATAAAATGTGTCTTCCAAAGGATAGAAGTTTAGATTGGTAGCACTACAAAAATGTGTTTTGACGACATAATAGTTTAGAAAATTTGGGTTTTGTGGCCCATCTAGATGTGCTCTATCTTAAAGTGAAGAAGAGATAGTAAATCATATTTTTATTAGTTTCCCCTTTACAAAAAAAATGTTTGACATCATTGTGTGCCAAAACAGCGTGGATTATAGTATGACCCAATAATATTATGAGTTTATTCAAATGTTGGCCCAATTTGAATAAGTCGAGCTTGAATGGAATTTTATGGATTACCATGCCCTCCTTGATGATGTGGGAACTAGGGAAAGAAAGAGATTGGAGAATCTTTCAAGAACAAAAATTGAATGGGAAACTTTAATAAACAAGATAGAAGTATCAATTGTAGAAAATGTCAATAGCAAATTAGCAACATATTATCCTAGAGAAGCTCAATGCACCAATTAGGATGGTAATATCAAGAGTCAATGGTATGGTTTGAAGATCCCTCCCTTATATGGAAAAGGGGGATATATAAGTAAACATGTCAAATCCCAAAGTGTGTGGGCTTTACAAAAAAAGGATGGTTTAAATTAAATTTTGATGGAACTTCTCATGGAAAATCTAGAATTGGATGTGTGATTTGTCATTGGCATGGATCAATTGTAGCCAAACTAAATAAACCTATAAAGGAGGAAACACATAATGTAGCAAAAATGAAGGCATTTTTTAATGGCTTACTTCTATTCAAATATTTAGGAATAAATAAGGTAGAGATTGAAGGAGATTCAACCAGTCATTAATGCACTTAGAATAAGATCCACCCCAAATTGGAAGTTGAATTCCTTATTTGGTAGATCCTTAAATTTACTAACTTTTTTTGAATAAATAATAATCAATTATACATATTGAGAGACCGACATTGAAACTGATTAAATGACCAATACTAGAGTCGATGGTATAGAGTATGAGAAAATTGGGCTAGCATAGTAGGCTATATCAGAAATAAAATTTAAATAAAAAAGTTAGAAAAATGAATTATATTGGAAAGTGACATAATTGATTAATTAAAACAAAACCAAACTCATAGAAAGTCTACATGTTCGTTGATGTCAACATCAACTCAAATACAGCTAAGACAAGAAAAATGAAATTATGAAATCATGGGATGGCAAAGCTAGTAGGAAAAATCATCATTATTAAGAAACATCACATGCTCAAACTAAATGATTTGTCATATATGATCACAACATATTCGAGCATAGCATTTGCATTGATGGTGATGACATTTAAGATACGTATTAGGAAAGTTAGCTACTCCAAATATAGATATTCACCACATCTAGGATTTTATCTGAAAAAAGTTGGCAAAAAAAATCATAATCTAAACTACTAAACCAAGTGATATGAAATGGAGAAGAATACACTAGAATAAACATTAATTAGATCTTTATTCAAGAAAAATAATGAGTTTTGAGTCTTTATATAGAAAAACATTAAACCAAGAAACATAAATCATCTTCATAGCTTCAAAGAAATCTCTTTGAGACAAAATTGTGGATTCTCCTATCTGATTACTATACAACAAGAGAAAAATTGCTTTCATGGAAGAGGTGAAGGGAAATGGTTGAAGGGGGTAATGAATTTTTCCCATTGGCTGATAGTTCAAGAAGCCCAAAATATTCTTAGAGGAGAATTTATCTACATGGATCATAGATACAAAGTAAATATGGACATCTCGATAGTCCTCATAGCATCTTCATTGCATGTGAAAGAAGATAAGGATTTGTCAAGGTGTTATGTAGGAAAATCTATAAAAAAGAAATTTTGGGGGAACATGATAAGGTAATAGACAAAATAAATAAGGAGCTAAAAATTTCATACACCAAATATTACATCATGATATCCAAGGATGAAAAACCAGTGCCCAGGATGTCAATATTAGCTATAGAAGACCTAATATGCTTTGAAGGAAGAAAGCCCATTATCAAGAATGATATGGGTTTTGTAATAAAACTCTTGAGAATGAGACTAAAGAAAGGTGGGGACTAGATGCATAAGTAGATGAGGGAAGATGACATAGATACTAGTGATGAGGAGGAAAAAACTAGAACTTTGGACCAATGGAATACTACAATTGGAAGAGGTTGACCTCCCAACACCAAGAAATAGGGTTATCAAATGCCCAAATGTGATTCCCCTAGGTGACAAAGGTAAGGCCATTTCCATGAAATGAAAGCTCCTTTATTATATGTATGCCAAATATTTTGGTCTATTTATAGAATATAGGTGAAGTAATATGTATTGGATTTAATAGATACCTTTTGAGAACTAAGTCATTGAATATGAGACTGGGTATGAGCATCTGATAGATATAGTCAATAATATACATGTATGAAATAGATAACCAAACTAAAAATAGAGGTAATTTTGATAGTTTTTCCTCATTAGTAAAGGTGGTGGAAAGTGATACAGCGCAATTTTGAAATCCATAGCTAATTTGGTAGAAAATATGGGATTTTTTGGGTGGAAATTTTGTAAGTCACTATGACCACAACTTACAAAACTATGGATGTTTTACAACCGATAGTTTTTAGGATCAATTACAAAACCATGGTTCTAGCCATATCATGTGAGACATAGTATCTCCTAATTCTTAGGGAAGCCTCCCCTATTATTGGTATTAGAATCAAAAAAATTATTAACTACCATTTACACTAAGATAAATCAGGGAGGGACATTCATTATATTCCCTTATTTCAGAATAGATGTTACTATTACAATATAATCATAAAGAAATGGTGTAATTCACTTACAAAGTATCTATTGGAGCAATAATTCTAATAAATAGAAGATTAGATTTAAGAATAATCTTCAATGTGCCAACTCTTTATGTAACCAAGAAACTCATGAAATCTCAAAGTATTTCTATGGATCCTCATGATATTTTGAGAACAAGAATGAAACACATGTGCAACTCAAAGTATACAACACATATTTCACCATTCATGGACAAATGAAGAAAATGAAGCAGCACAAAGTATGCAAGTGGTTCCCTTAATTTAGCATCCTATGTTAATCTGAAGCTCGATAAGAAACTCAAAGTCTGCGAGACCAAATCTGAAACCAAATTATAACTCTAAACACAATATGCAACTCAAAGTCTACAAGACTGATTTCAAATCCCTCTTGAATAAAATGGGTTGAAAGATGAATTACGAGATTTTTCTTGAGCACTACAATTGAATATAATGCAAGTATTTGGCATGGAAATGAGATGCAAGTGCATATATATACAAAAGGGGGTATCTCTTACTTGTAAGTGGGTTTTTAAAGCCAATTACATGTCATTTTGGGAAGGCTTATTGCATGCAACTAGATTTTTAAAGCCCACTTGGAGGTTGGAAAGAGGCTTCAATTGTGCTTTAAAAATATTTTCAAGTGGGGTTTTAAAGTCCACTTGCAAGTAAGAGAAAGTCTTCATTTATGCATTATAAACCACTTGCAATTGGGTTTTTAAAGCCCACTTGCAAGCAAGGGAAAAAACTTGGATTTTCTTAGAAAAATACACTCACAAATGAGGTTTTTGATTCCATTTGCAAGTGGGGAAAATATGCATGCCTAAAGTTCTTCATTTGGGAAAAAGCTTGCATCTTCTCTTGCATTTTTTCTTGGGAAGAACTTGTATTCCATTTTTGGGAAGAAATTTGTGTTATTGGGAAAACACATTCAATCTTTAATACCCCAATAATATATACACAAATCTCTCCAAATGTCATTTTTCAATTGAAAGAGATAAAGAAAATCAAAATCCTTCTCAAAATGCCTCTACAAAGATCAAAATCATTGGAAAAAATGCTAAAAATCCTCCCACATAAGAATTCTTATAAGTATTTAAAAATCCAACTCAAATCAAACCAAAACACCTTATCCATAAATGCAATTTGTAGTATTGGAAGGTCCCTTGACAAATGGAAAAGAATAAAAACTTAAATGCATGAATATAGCAACTGAAAGACTTTTTCAAACACCAAAAATGGGGTTTAATTTGTGTATTGCAAGATGACTTGCAATCTCTACAAAAAATGATGACTATTGGGCAAAAATGTAGTTTAAACAAGGAAAAGCAAGTTTGTAAATGACTTGAATCTACCCTAGGCCAGGCTTTAGAAGTGACATTGCAAGTTAGATTAACTTCTTCCCTTTTAAAAATGCTTCAAATGCCTTAGACGAGCTTTAAAAATGGCATTGCATCATGGAAATACTTCTACTCTTTGCAAAAACATGAGTAAATGTCATCCTATCCTGCTAGTTAGGTTGAGTCTCGATTGAGGATATAGTTAGACCACCAAATAGGCTTTTAAATTGACGTTGCAAGAGATGGAAGTGATTATTTCCTTTAAAAATACTACAAATGCTTAAGACGGGGTTTTAAATCGTGACTGCAAGTAAAAAAAATGCCTATTGTTTATTCAAAGAAATACAACACTTTACATATTGACGAGCTTTTTTTACCACGACACATGTTTAAAAGTTTTAAAACATGAAAGAATAACATAATCGGTCTTTTTAAGCTCGACTACATGCTCCAACATTTATTTAAAACAATTATTTTCCCTTTAAAATGCATGGTTGGATTTTTGATTTCGAGTTATAAGAAGTATTGGAAATATTTTTAAGTTGTAATTAATATATGTAATCGGATTTTAAAATCTCATCTACATATATGTTTCCTTAAAAAACTTGCAATCAACTTGAAAAATATCTTAAGACCATAGGTGGATTTTATATGCATCTTTGCAACCATTTTTTGTTATGTAGAAGTCATGTAATTAGGCTTAAAAATCCCTAAACATATATAACTTTCTCATTAAAATTCCAAGAGGCGTGAAGTGGCAATCGGAGCATATTCTCATTATTGCCTATCTTATCACACACGTTTTGTGGGTGCCTAAGGTAGATTGGGCTTTGAACTTGATTTTCATTGTACTTTGGGTGTTGAACTCGAGCTATATTGTGCCTCTTCTGTTATTTCCTAAGATCAATTACCGCAAACTGGAGATTAAGTATGAGACGAAGGAGATGGGTGGGGAGCTAAATAGGGAAGAGCCCTCTGAATGCAGATGGATATAGGAGAAAAAAGTATGGAATACGCTAAAGAAGGGGGGGATTATGCATTATCTTCAGAGACTTCATGGCTATAAGAAGGACATTACCAAGAAGGTCATTGCGGGATGGGATAATGGTGGCATTAACCTAGCCGGTAAGTCTTTTACTCTCACCCTAGAATTGATAGATGAGATTACGGGGCTCCCTCTGGATGGAATAAAATAATTTAAGGATAGGAGAACTGGTAATAAAGATTTTAGGGATTTTCCCAAAACTAATGAAGAGAGCTATGTTGATTAAGGAGAAAGAATTTGTTTTAAAATTGAAAATATCAAGATTATCTAGGCTAAGGTTATTAGGGTTATTATGGAGTATTTTACTCTTGACGGGAGATTTATGAGGGTTTATAATTACCATTTTTTCCTTTTCAATCATTTTTGTCATAAGACTAGGGCTTCATTTTCATTTTTGTTACTGAGCTCTCTAAATAAGAGCATTATGAATAACTGGGAAAAACCTAAATCGCCTATTTTCCATGAAGGCATGATCCTGCTTATTTTTTAATATGCTAGAGATAAACTCCCAGAGATTGTGCCCAAACAAATTGATAATAGAAAATAGAAGAGAAAGATGGATGGGACTAATGTGGGGCCATCAATTATTAAGAAAAATAAAAAGACTAAACCTAGCAAGAAGGAGATTACCCTATCAATTATTGATAGGGTTAAGGGTATGCAATCTGAGGATGATAAGGACAATTCTCCCTCAGAGGAGGAAATTTTTGAGAATGGTGATCATAAAAGTAAGGAAATACTGGATGAGAATGAAGTACCTACCGAAGGTAATAAAAAATAGTTAGAATTGAGTGCCCAGGAAAACAACGAGCCTTCTCCAAGTGGAAAAGGTAGGGTTGACTCTGAGGTAGGTAAAGAGAGTCTTAGGGCTGAGATTGTGGAAGAGAATATGGATCCCCCCATGGAGGATGAAAAGAATTCTCAAAAGGAGGTATTTGACAAGGTTGAGAACATGTAGGATATTTTAGACCTTCCCCTGGAGGTTGTTGTGAATGTCCAACAAGAGCTTAATAATTCCTGAAATCTTTCTGATAATGAGAACATGGAAAGGGAGAATGATGATAGGGGTGATGATGAGAAGGAAGATGATGTTAAGAGTGAAGGGGAAAGAGAAGATATGGAGAAGGAAGAAAATCCTGAGGCAGTTGAGGAGGGAGTTGTTGATCAAGATTCTACTCATGAGGAGAACTCTACAATAGTGGTGGTGACTACTGTTAGACCTGTTGTTGATGACCACTTGAGCATAACCCTTGCATTTCAAAAATTTGATCTGAATGTTTTTGAAGGAGAAGAAGAATAACACCCATAATAAAGGGGAGGTCACATCACTGGAAGAGGAATATTTTAATAGTAAAAAAGTGCCTAATATGGGTGTTATCAATGCGGCTAGGAACAGAGTGGTCTTGGCCCCTAATTTAGATAAATGTGCTTTCCACAAAATTAAAGAGTTGAGCCTCAAATAAAAATCCTTGGATGCGAAATATGATGTGTTGGAGGAAACTTTGGACAAGATGAGGAATGACACAATCATGGGTAACAACAAAAGTAAATGTATTTTGATTAAGGAGATGGATAATTTTAGCATGCAGGAAGAGAAAATCTCGAGCATCATTGAAGAGAATCTTTCTCCCACATACAACATAGTAAAAAATAATGAGAATATGCTTATGAAGCTTCTTTCCCATGGCAACAAATGAATGAAAGTAACTGTTACTAATCTTAATGAGCTTTACTCTATGCTGGAGGGAAACTACCTAGAAAAAAATGCTATTCTGGTTGATGATGACCCAGTGAAGCTGGAAGGTCAGGCTACTAGTCCAGGTACTAGAACCATAGAGAGAATTAATTAGAGGATGGTCTCTCTACCAAAGGAGCTAGTAAGTCTTAAAGAGTAGATTCAAAGATCTAGGCTCTTCAAGAGGCTTTTGAGGAGTTCCTAAATATTTTGGATTGATTTTTATTACTTGGTGTTTTTTTGTTCTGTCTGTTGGAAGGTGTCCTTTTTTAATGGTTGGTTCCTTTTAAATGTAATATCTTTATTTAGGCCTTTTGTTGGTACTACCTATATTTTGTGTCAGTTGTTGTTTTTCTTTTCTCTTTTAGTTTCCTAGCATGTAAAGGGTTTTAGATCCCCTTTAAAACCTATTTTTACCTCAATCACAAATATTCTCATTAAAATGATTAATTTCCCTTTGAAAATGTTATTTCAAATGCAATGGTGGACTTTTATCTCTCCATTACAAGTGAATTCTTCTCAAAACAAGTTGTAATGACTCATAAAAATCCCAACTTCATGACTTAAGAGGCCTTGGTGGACTTTTGATTCCATATCATAGGATTTTAAACAAAGAACAATGACATGTAGTTGGAATTTAAAACCCCACTTTCAGGTAGCTTAATTCTTTATTATCTCTTAGAGAATAGCTCCGAAGTAGTCCTATGATAGCTCAAAATGAGTGGAAATCAAAGAGAAATAGACCTAGGGAAAACTAAAAACAAAAAACAAACAAAACAATCAAGGACTTGAAGATTACCAAAAGTTGAGTACTTGCAATCAGGAAATAAAAACCCGTATTTAAAAGAGAGACAGAAAAACTTGACAAAAACCCTAAAAAATGACATCCATAGGATGTAAGACTTAGGACAATTCAAGGGATAATTGATTGTCTTTGCAAGTCATTAAGAATGCCTAACTTAGAGAATTATAGCTACGAATTTATGATAAATTGCGTAGGGTTCAATTTTGTGAATACAAAAATGAGGCCAATAGGATTATATCCCCTTTGTCTATAAAATGAATGTAACTCTAATATTAATATAAACTACTTAGCTTCGACCTTTTATCAAGCGAAAAAATTATCTTATTTTATTAAAATAAAAAAAGTGACAAATACTTGTCTATATAATATTACAATCATAACATTTATTATCTAATTTATAAATAAGATATTTTATAACAATTTATTATCTAATATTACACATTTCAAATAGTGAAAAGATGGATCCTTTGAACCTGACCTAAGGTTTCATGTTGGATGAGGAGGACACCCATCATGCTTGGGAGACTTGCACTTGTACCAATTGTTAGGTCATTGTTGTGGAATTGTAGGTCATCAAGAAGGAGGCTCTAGACATGGAGAAGAAAATGGTGACCATCTCTCACTTTGTCTTGAGGGTCATGCATAGGTCTACCACTATGATGTGTTTAATGTATAAAAAGGTCATGGGTAAAGATTCTAAAAAGGAAGGGAATTACAAGGACCTCTTTAAGTTCCTTACTAATGATTAGAGAAGGGTGCTCACTTAGCCACTGGTTGGTTATTTATTGATTTTTTGTTTTATTGTTAAAACTTTAATAAATACTTAATATCATATAGTTGTATATCTTAGGATTATTTTATATTATGGACTTGATATTGATAATGCATTAGTAATGCCTTTTTTAAATTTCCTTCAATTTTTTTCTGTAGGTTCAACACCCTTATTTTATTTCTTTCAATATCAAATTTTTTTTATCTACTAAATATATTATTATTAATACTAACCTATTATTTAGCCTGCATGGGTAGCAGATTTGGCTTGAGGTTGTGGGTAGATCCCCATGGTTTCAGGTTCAGATCTATTCCCAGATTTAAGAGGTGAGATGACTTGTGGGAGGATGATCTCACATGTGGGGGGATTAGTATCACCCTAGCTCACACAGGTACCCAAGATATGAGATATTGAATGTTTGATGCAGGAGCATCCTGGGTGTAAGAGCAATCTTGCATCACCCAAAAATATTTCTAGTTTCTTTTCAATAAGGGCTATCTTGTGTAGAGCTGTTATTTATGGAAACTTGCTATTTTTATTAAGTTGGTCATACGATCTTAGAATGTTCTGATTTCATAGTTGGAGGTTCATCTTAGTCATATCAGCCTACCTGTAGAGTTTCATTGCTAGATCAAGTCTTGTTTTGAAGATATTGAAACTTTTCGGTTTTGGAAATAGGGTACAAAAACTTTAAACTCAATTTTGAAGGCTTTAGAGGCCCCATATGAGGTCCAATTTTTGGCTAAATGAAGCTTGCTTAATTTGAATGTTGTAGAGCTCCTTGTGCCCTTTTCAAAATGGGGTTATAATAGTCAATCAGGTCAACGGGTGATGACTTATGGTCTCCGGAAGTTGGGTCACCTGAAATGGTAGAAAATGATTTTCCTTCAAAATTTCTATTTGGGTTTCAAAAGTTATTTTGAGCTGACTTTGATGTAATAAAATGAAAAAAAAAAAATTCTAAGTTTGGTCGGCCTTGTTGGCTAAAATTTTTGGAACCTTCCCAAGTGGTGGAAAATTGCCTATATAAGGAAGGCTGTAGTGTTGTCTTAGACAGTTCAAGACAGTTCTGGGTAGTAGATCTGGGTATTGATTTGAGGCTTTGTCCTACAGAATATTGTAAGGGAATGCCCATGTGGCTTTGCATATTGTAATTCTAAAAGTTTGTAATTCCACATTTGTGGAGATAATAAGAAGCCAATTTTTTGTTCTTGCATATTGTTGTTATTTCTCTGTTTGTGTTATGTGTTTGTGGTATTAAGGGGAGCACCCTTCATCAAGTGGTATCAGAGCAGGAGTTCCTGAGTATGTAAACAGATCACCGATTGTGAGGTAGTTTGCACTAGGACCGTGGGTTAGGGTTTCTGAGTAAATAGATCACCGACTGTGAGGCAGTTTGCACCAGGACCATGGTTAGGGTTTTAGTGCGCATCACAAAAATGCCTCCATGAAGGGAACATGGTGGAAGAGCTGGTGTTGTAACACCTAAGGTTAGAGCGCTCTAAAGACAAGTGCGAGCATTGCAAGAAGAGATTCGTAAAGGAATGAATCTTAATGTTAGAGATGAAAGCGAGGATGAAGCCGAAAAAGAAGAACAAGAAGGAGAAGTTGAAGTTGTAAACCAGGAGGAAGAAAGACTTTTTCGGGCCATTTCCAAGATCAGAAAAAGACCTAAGATTGAGGTTTCTGTATTTTCAGGAAATCTTAACCCAGAGGAGTTGATCGACTAGATCAATGAATGTGAAGAATATTTTGAGTATGAAGATATTGAGGATCTTGAAAGGGTCAAATTCATGAAGGCTAGATGAAAGGTCATGCGAAGATCTGGTGGTAAGAGATTCAATTGGAGCAAAATAGAAGAGGGAAAGATAAAATCACAAGATGGGATCAGATGGTAGATAAATTGAAGCAACCGTTCATCCCTGTTGATTATGAGCTTGACCTACTAAAGAAAATGCAAAGTTTGAAGCAAGCGGGATGATCTATTCAGGAGTATACAGAGGAGTTCTATCGAATCCTCATCAGAATAGGCCATGTAGAAGCTGATAAGGAGAAAGTTGCTTGTTACCTTAATGGGTTGAGGCCAAGCATTCAAGAGGAGCTGAATCTGGTTTGAATGAATAGTATTGAAGAGACATACCAGTTTTCCCTAATAGTAGAGGAAAAGATGAACAAGAAGTTCGAGAGCAGACAAAATGGAAGAGGTCACGGTGGACGATCTGGTGGACGGTCATATGGAGGCCGAAATGAAGATCCAAAAAAGAAGGATGAGGCCAGTAGTAGTCAAAATTAGAGAGGAAACAACTCCAATCATTTCCAAGATCAGAACAATAGAGATCAGAGAGGAAGAGGAAGAGGACAAGGTTCAGGAAGAGGAGGTTTCTGTGGAACATGTTTTCACTGTGGAGAAGGTCATAGGGCATTTGAATGTCCTCAATGCCAAGGAAGGATAGATAGAAGGAATGAAGGCCAGGCCAGAGTGGCACATGTAGATGAAGATGTCAGATCCTCAAATTCTAAAGATGCTGAAAGAGGAGAAACGTTGATTAACAGAAGAGTCCTGCTAAGTGGTGAGAATGAACCTGAACAAAGGAGGAGCCTGTTTCGCACTAGATGCAAGTGTGAGGGTAAATGTTGTGATGTGATTATTGATAGTGGAAGCACTGAAAATTTGGTGTCAGAAGAGATGGTGACAAAGTTGAAGTTCAAGAGACAAAAACACCCACATCCATATCGGATTGCCTGGGTGTAGGATGACCATAAGGTCATGGTTAGTGAACAGTGCCTAGTAAAGTTCAAGATTGGTAGGTACCATGATGAGGTACTATGTGATATCATACCTATGGATGCATGTCACATGTTGTTGGGTAGGCCATGGTAGTTTGATAGATGTGCTGTACATGATGGTCGTGTGAATACCTATTCCCTGACAAAGGATGGAGTGTGACATAAGCTAAAGCCATTGAAGGAGACCGAAGAAAAGGTATGTGGTAATGCAAGAATAAATTTTGTTGATGGAAGAAAATTCCTAGATGGTATGAGGCATGAGCATGTGTGTTTTTCTTTAATTCCAAAAGATGGTAAAGAGGAAATGGATGATGTACCTATAGAGATTGCAGATTTGTTGAATGAGTTTCAGGATATTGTATCTGATAATGTACCTGATGGATTACCACCGGTAAGGAAGATTAGTCATCAGATGGATTTGATTCTAGGAGCCAGTTTTCCAAACAAGGCAGCACATAGAATGACACCAGTAGAAAGTGAAGAGTTGAACAGACAAGTACATGAGTTATTGTAGAAGGGGTTGATTTGAGAGAGTCTGAGTCCCTGTGCTGTACCAGTGGTATTAGCACCAAAGAAGAATGGAGAATGGAGGATGTGTATATATTCTAGAGCAATAAACAAGATCACAATCAAGTACCAGTTTCCATTGCCATGAATGGATGATATTATGGACTGTTTGAGTGGGGCTGTGTATTTCTCAAAGATAGATCTAAAGAGTGGATATCACCAGATTTGGATCAGAAAAGGAGATGACTGGAAGACTACCTTCAAGACAAAAGAAGGATAGTATGAGTAGTTAGTCATGCCTTTTGGGTTAACCAATGCACCGAGCACTTTCGTGCGGCTCATGAACGAGGTTCTAATAGAATTTCTGGGTAAGTTTGTCATTGTTTACCTAGATGATATTTTGATTTTTAGCAAGACATTGGAGGAACATATGATGCATATTCATATGGTGTTTGAGAAGTTGAGAGATGAGAAATTGTTGATTAATTTGAAGTGCAATTTTGTGAAGAAGGAATTAGTGTATTTGGGATTTGTAGTTTCAGTAGAAGGTCTAAAAATGGATCCAAAGAAAGTACAGGCTATCTTTGAATGGCCTACTCCAAGGAGTGCTACTGAGGTAAGATCTTTTCATGGTTTGGCTAGCTTTTACAAAAAATTTATCAAAAATTTTAGCAGTATTTGTGGACCCTTGACTGAAACAATGAGAGGGGATAGAAAAGAGTTCAAGTGGAATAATGGGGTAGATAAGAGTTTTAAACTGTTGAAACAAAAAGTTACAGAACAGCCTATTTTAGCACTTCCAAATTTTCATAAGGTGTTTCAAGTAGACTGTGATGCTACTGGTACTGCAATAGGAGTTGTTATGAGCCAAGAAGGTAAACCTATTGCTTATTTTAGTGAGAAGTTGAATGATGCCAAGAGAAAATATTCTGTTTATGATCAAGAATTTTATACTATATTTCAAGCATTGAAGAAGTGGAGACACAATCTGCTTCCTAAGGAGTTTGTTTTGTATACTGATCATCAAGCTTTGCAATATTTGAATAGTCTAGGAAAGTTGAATCAGAGGCATTTGAAATGGGTTGAGTTTTTGCAGAGTTATACATTTGTTTTGAAACACAGAAGTGGAAAGTCTAACAAGGTTGCAGATGCGCTTAGTAGAAGGCAACTATTACTAACAGAGATGCTGATTGAGGTGGTTGGGTTCAAGGAACTCAAGAATTTGTATCCAGAGGATCCTGATTTTGGTGAAGCTTGGAAAGCTTGTAAAGAACCTGTTACTCTAGATAGAACGGAGTGGTTGGATTTTATCATTCAAGATGATATGCTATCCAGGGGGAGTCAATTGTGCATTCCAAAAGGTTCTATGAGGGAGAATCTCATCAAAGAGAAGCATAGCGGAGGATTGGCTAGACATTTTGGTCGTGATAAAACCCTTGCTTTGGTTACTGAGAATTATTATTGGCCGCACTTGTAGCAAGATGTGAAGAAGTTTGTATAGAGTTGTAGAGTATGTCAGATGGTGAAAGGAGTGAAGCAGAATACAGGGTTGTATCAGCCATTACCTATACCAGAGAAGCCTTGGGAGGATATCAGTATGGACTTTGTTCTTGGTTTACTGAGGACTCAGCGGGGACATGATTCAATTTTTGTGGTGGTTGACAGATTTTCAAAGATGACACATTTTATTCCTTGCAAGAAGACTAATGATGTTGTTCATGTAGAAGAATTGTTTTTTAGAGAAGTAGTGAGACTACATGGTTTGCCAAAGACCATAGTTTCAGATTGAGACACTAAGTTTGTTGGATATTTCTGGCGTACATTGTGGAAGAAGTTAAAGATAGATTTGAAGTTTAGTTCATCACATCATCCATAGACTAATGGATAGACAGAGGTGGTGAATAGGAGTTTGGGGAATTTGCTGAGATGTTTGGTTGGAGATAAGCCAACAAGATGGGATTTGATTTTACCACAGGCGGAATTTGCATATAATAATTCTATCAACATGAGCACTGGTAAATCACCATTCCAAATTGTATATGGAAGTAGTCCTAAAAATGCATCTAAGTTGAGGAAGATAGATAAAGGAGAAATAAGTAGTGTTGAAGCTGAAGATTTTGCAGAACATTTGAAGAACATCCATGAGGAGGTGAGGAAGCACATTACCAAGATGAATGCGTAGTATAAGGCTAAGGTAGATGAGAAAAGGAGGCATAAGGAATTCCAGGTTGGAGATGAAGTCATGGTTCATTTGCAAAAGGAGCGATTTCTAGTTGGTACATACAACAAGCTAAAAATGAAGAAGTTTGGGCCATGTAAGATACTGAAGAAGCATGATTCAGGAAATGCATATGAGGTAGAATTGCCTATTGAGCTAAATATTTCACCAGTGTTTAACATTTTATATTTGATAGAGTATCATGAAGGAGGTGTTGAAGATGAGATCACAACAGCACAGTGGAGTATTCCAACAACTAGTTCAGATACTAAGGAGATTGAGGATATACTGGACAGTCATGTTGGTAGAAGCACAAGGAACAAGACATATGAAGAATATCTGGTCAAGTGGAAAGGATGACCTGTTGAAGATTCATCATGGCTGACAAAGTAGGAGGTTAACCATCTTGGTTTCCCTCTTCCCACCTGAGTCGTGACAGGGTCACTTCTCAAATTACCCCGGGTGTCTAATGCAGGAGCATCCTGGGTGTAAGAGCAATCTTGCATCACCCAAAAATATTTTTGGTTTCTTTTCAATAAGGGTTATCTTGTGTAGAGCTGTTATTTATGGAAACTTTCTATTTTTATTAAGTTGGTCATACGATCTTGGAATGTTCTGATTTCACAGTTGGAGGTTCATCTTAGTCATATCAGCCTGCCTGTAGAGTTTCATTGCTAGTTCAAGTCTGGTTTTGAAGATATTGAAACTTTTCAGTTTTGAAAATAGGGTACGAAAACTTTGAACTCAAATTTGAAGGCTTTAGAGGCCCCAGATGAGGTCCAATTTTTGGCTGAATGAAGCTTGCTTAATTCAAGTGTTGTAGAGCTCCTCGTGCCCTTTTCGAAATGGGGTTATAATATTCAATCGGGTCAATGGGTAATGACTTATGGTCTTCGGAAGTTGGGTCACCTGAAATGGTAGAAAATGATTTTCCTTCAAAATTTCTGTTTGGGTTTCAAAAGTTATTTTGAGCTGACTTTGATGTAATAAAATGAAAAATAAAATAATTCTAAGTTTAATCGGCCTTGTTGGCTAAAAATTCTGGAACCTTCCCAGGCGGTGGAAAATTGCCTATATAAGGAAGGCTGTAGTGTTGTCTTAGGCTACACAGGACAGTTCTGGGTAGTAGATCTAGGTATTGATTCGAGGCTTTGTCCTACAGAATATTGTAAGGGAATGCCCATGTGGCTTTGCATATTGTAATTCTGAAAGTTTGTAATTCCACATTTGTGGAGATAATAAGAAGCCAATTTTTTGTTCTTGCATATTATTGTTATTTCTTTGTTTCTATTATGTGTTTGTGGTATTAAGGGGAGCACCCTTCATCAACGTTGGACTAGGTCACGGGGATACCTCCCATGCAAACAAAATAATACTAACATTTTATTTAATGAATACATTATTATATATTATTAGTGTCAAGATAATATCATATATTTGTAAACAAATATAATAGATTAACATATTTTAGTACTATTAATAATATAATTATACATGATATTGATGAATAATGTGGTGCAAATATTTGTTGGAGTTACAGGTTCTTAGCCCTAACCATGCATTTTGGGTAACACCCTGCTAGGGAACCCAAGACAAATTAACCTAAAACATGTTACTAAGTTTACCAAATAATTTTTTTCTTAAGATTTTACAATCAATAATGAATAACAATGTGGAAGCAATATAACATAAGACAATACATACTCATAAATGTAACCCATTTATAGATTACAAGTCTCAAGGGTTCCATGACATAGAATTACATATAAGTTAACTAATCTACTAAGAACAATCTATAACATAATCACATGATATATCTTACACTCATTTTAAAATCCAAATTGAAGTATTCATAATCCTTTACTTAATCGTAATGAAAAGAACACAAATCATAAAGTATACTAACATATTCATTTTAACTAAATAATAAGATACATCCATTACATCAATGTAATCATTTAAGGTACATACAACAAGCTACAAATTGATACATCATAGTTTTCAAGATAATATATTCACCACTAAACATGTTGCAAGGACAATAATACAATACAAATACATATACATCTCCAAAATCAATGTCACTAACCAATACATAAAATGGAATATAGGATAAACATCTTATGATGATAATCAGGAAGTCTCTAAGCAATGAACAAGAAGATAGAAGCAACATCAAGGGTCATCCAAGCACAAATTCATGAACGTCAGATCTCAATGGTAATAGAATCACTATCACCTGACCACGTGAAACCAAGAAGTCCACTCCCATCATGCTAAGGAGATAACACCAAGCCTCACTCAATGAAACAAGCAACACTAATGCAAATGTGCACTGGATAAGATGGTAGTAATGGTTATAAGGTTATCGAGGATAAATGATTAAGACACAAATAAGGTGTACCAAATACAATGTAGGAACCTAGGACACATATAGGGAAGTGTCATCATACACGTCTAACCCTTGGACTTTGTCCTAGCAACCTCTCTAGACCTCGATGCCCAAGTGACCATATGCGGTATCAATAGTCCTTTTGTATAGACAAGGAAAACCAACTATGCCAGACCTCAATGTATCTTTGGACGGGAAAGCATCTTCTCCCACTCCCATCCTAGCCTATACTAGCACTCAAGGAATGGGCTAGACACAATTATCTTATTAATTTATTTTCTGTGAATAAATTTATTAAGTTATCACTTATTAAGTTGACTTACAAAGGATACCTAGGTGACCACTTTAGGGCTTAGGCGACTCCAATGTAAGCCACTTCCTTTATATTCTCCTAGATAACCTACCCTAATGCTCCTAACAAAAGAACCAAAGAGAAACCAAAACCAAAACCAAAACTATAAAATACTTCCCATCTCAGTAAACCATGAATGTCATCAAAGACAAGTGGTAGAGAATAACAAACAATGTCTCATCCTATACAAGGATCCAAACTGTCCAATACCACATACTAGACATCTCAATGAACAATTGCCAATTCGCATAGTTCATATCGCAAGATTAAATGATCATCAAAAGCATCAAGCATCTCTCTCCAAACATGGAGTAAAACATAGAATAAGTCACATATGCACCCAAAGCAACATATGACCAATCGTGATATAAAGAGGTTATGAACTTTCCATAATTTAAACCCTCAAATGTAAAAGTAAAATCCATAAAACACTTCAAGTCACAAAAGACAAAACCACCTAGGGCATCAATCTACCCCAACTGACCTTTTCAACAAGGCCAAATAAAACAAAACCCCAATCAGAAACAATATTCCACATCAAAACTCCATTTAAAAGTAAATCAAATATTTACCAAGTAAATTAATTTATTAAGTATAATTATTAATTAAAAATATAATTAAATTTCAATAATAAACAATAATACTAACCTCTATAAATTAATTTATAAAAAAACTCAAATATAAATTAATTATTAAATATACTACTAAAAATATATAATATAATTACATAGCATATATATATATATATTCATCGGTAAAAGGCCAAGGCATGATTAATTTTATTAAATATTAAAAGTAAAATACATAAGTTTCCATTCAGTGTGGGCATTGGTAGGAAAGAATGGAGAAGAAAACCTCCAGTCTAGCCTGTGACATCTATCCAGTATATACAAGATAGGGCATTACCCTATTTACAAAGTTAGTGAGATAGGGGCATTCCCCTAATTACATGATCTAGAATGATAGGGGCAACCCCTATTTACAATACTGAATCTTCAGATTGAGAAAAGTTTACCATTAACGTGAGATACATTGCCTAGCCTATTACAGAAATCAATATACAACCCTTCCTTGGATCTTTGACATTTTCAAATTAACAATTGTCTTTGAAGATAGGTTGAAGTAGATAGTCTCCTTCCAAAATATCTTCTAAATCTTATCCCGTTCAGTCACTTGTCCACACCGCTTGGTACTTAATAGCTTTTGTTTATTCTAAAGATTTGAAACAACATATAAATTTAAGGAAAATCCACTACAATAAAAAATGTTAAAAGGGGGCCATTGAAAACTCAGTCCCCTACCCTGCATTCACAATTGGTTAGAATATAAACATGCAATTAATCAATTGTCACATAAATTTAAATCTAATCATAGTTTATCAATTAATAAACCTCATAAATCAACTTTTTATTAGCCACCTAGACTATAGAATTGAATGAGCACTCCTTTAGTTGGGCTTACTAATAATTGCATAACAGAACCTTCCTCCAGATTTTCCTATGATAAATTTACATCCTAATTTAAGCACTCTAAGACCTACTACTTTCCTCGTGATAAAGGTAAAGTCATCTGAACCATTCTTATTCATAATATGAGTTAAAGGAATCACAACATCACAACATCAATTATGAGAAACTCCATAAGAGGTATCTTACTTCATTTCTATGAAATTAAGCTTCTAAACTCAAGGGGACATAAGTGCTTACAAAAAAAAAAATGTATATATAATTATATAAATATATTTATGTATGTGTGTATATATATATATATATATATATATAAAATTGTATTTAATTTTTATATATATCTGAATAATTTATATCTATATATTAAAATTTACATTTTAAATTAGATATAGACAGATAATACCTCTATATGTGAAAATATTTCCAAATTGGTGAGAATGTATATAGTGGTTTATTTGTTAAGATCTTCATATTCTATATCGTATCCTTAGATTTTACCTGTATAAAATTTTGTTATAATGATTGAGAGGTGCTAAGCCGAAAAAGTTTATTCTCCTGAGCCCACTACAACTGTTTTAATTTGATAGTTTAGTTAAAGTTAATCTTGATTGTGACAAATATTCAAACACAGTGATTTCTAGCTTCATAGTGATGATTTTATGGTTTTAAAACATAGTCGTTGTTAATCTCCCTCACATTTTAAGAATTGGAAGTTAAAATCATACTCTCAAATGGAATAAAGGGCAAAGATGGCCAAGATAATCCTAGTGGAAAAAATCAAGGAAGATTGATCTGAAGGTTGGAAGCCTCAGGAATGCTTAACTTAGTTATTAATTTGAAAATATATCTCCATAACTCAACTCTAAAACTTATATGAAGCCAAAGTCAGATAGGTCATATCTATTGAATTGGTTGTTCGGATCCTAGTCTAAGGATGACTTAAAAAAACTATGAGGTTTTTAGTTTAACTAGCTATACATTCTTTTATGAAACCTCCGATCTACTAAGAGTTAATTATTGGTGGCCAATAAACTATAAGGAACTGAAACTGACAGAGGTAGATATTTATCAGTGTGTATATGTGTGTGTGTGTGTATATATATATATATATATATATATATATATATATATATATATATCTGATTATTCATTATTATTTAAATATGAGTATAACAATGTGACATTCTACTACTTGCCAAATTTATGTATTGTGAACCTAGATCTAGATCCTTTTGGGTCCCACCTTCTTTTCATGCTAAGGTCTATCTACCACTGGTATGAAGACTTAACCAGATAAAGAAAATTGATCACCTAGATAAGTTTAGTCTCCTTTAGGATCTTTAACTATATAAATTTGTAACCTAACTCCAGATAATAGGTCTTCGTTCTAATAGCCTTTGACTAGCGTGCTTTGTTACTAAAATTGGTTCCTACATATGAGTACATGTATTCAAAAAATAATGTTCTTACAAGGACAAACTCGGTATTTCAATATAAAGACTGGGTAATCTTTAAGATATGAGAAAGAAGATAAAGAAAAGTACAGGGGTTAGTCCAGCTTTTAATGTTTTATACCTCTCAAATCTGAACCTCTTCTAAGCCAGACAAGCTTCTATTGGGCATCATGTATCTATACAAATTTGAACATAATTGAGATAGTATCCATTAACATGTGTATCTATCAAACATTAGTATACATCCCCTTTAACAAGCATATTCAAAATTTTCCATAGAAGAAAAATGACACAGTGGCTTATTCTATTCTATTTTCAATACTTCCATGCTTCTTATCCATATTTACTAATGAGGAATCTACCTTTTTCCAAATTTGTACAAAAATAATTTAAAAATAACTCTGAAAGATATATCATTGATAGCATACCAATTTCCACAACTTAATTCATGATCTAACATGAAACAAAATCTAGATCTTATAGATTTGAAAGAGTTTTAATGATATCACTAATTACTCTCACTTTCCTTCAAGACCACCAAAGATGGAGGATCTAAAGAAGATTTTTGTCTTTTCTTAATCCTTTTCTTGTTTCTTCCTTCCTCCAGCCATATCTCCACTAGATCCTCTGATCCTGATTCACTTAAACATTCTCTATCTACTTTCCCTACCTCATCCTCATTCTAGTATAAATAAAACCAATTCTCTTTCTTAGGTGAACAAACATGCATAAATTTCATAAGGAATTCAACATTCCATTTTATGATTGGAAGTCTTGACCTCATCATATTATCATCTTTTGTTATCAGAATAGGGGAGGAGGGAACTGGTCTTCCCTCTAGTGTGGGTAAGTCATAGAATCTAGGTTTTGGAATTGTTAAGTCATTCCTAATATTTAAGATAACTTTATCCAGGTTTCCAAGGTTTTTCCTCTTGACGATATAGACACATAGCCTACCCACGTCCTCCTTTTCAGGAATCAACTGAAATGAGGATGCAATAAACATCAAGGGTATCTTTGTGTTGACTTTGTACCTATCATCTTTAGAGAGGAATTCTGTGCTCAGTATATGATAAACTACTTACAAAATTAAAGGGTGCGTGTTCAACAGAGTGGTTTTGAGTCTCCTTACTAAGATCCCTCCCCCAAAGGCTATTTGAGATCTAGTACTTACTAGTTTAATAGGTGTCAACATTTTACTAGATAGACCTCTGTGCGGAGATTTGTTTGGAGGCTCACTTACTAAGTTGTTAAATAGTATTCTCATGTCTATCCATCTTCCTAAATGGAGTTCTAAGCAACTGGAGGGTTACTTAAGGAGAGAATCCTAATCGTTGGAATGTGAAGCACCTTATCAGTTTCTAACACTTCTTGTTAAGAGGGATGAGTCTTAGAAGGTAGGAATTACTTAAACAGGGGAGATGCCTTCTAAAAAGGAAGATAGAAACCTATCATACCCAACTCTTGGAATTCTGATACAGATTACCCAAATGCCTAGAAACTTCCTAATTTAATTCTCTAATCCTTGTTAAAATCCTTTTAGTATAATATCCATTATAAGATTTTAACCTAATCCTTTCTATTAATTGCTACATATTCTCGAACAATTTAATCCCACTTAAGAAGAAAGATAAGAGTGTCATCAAAATACCCATAATCTATTTCTATAGAAGCTCTTTCCATATAACCAGAAATAAGCATATTCATATCATTTATCCAAAATCATTATTTTCTCAAGTTTTATCTTAATACAAAATATAACTAGTAGCTTTTAATAACAAGATATACAATATAATTTAAATTCAAGGTACATTAACAATTTCTAAGATGCTATACTAAATAGAGGAAAACAACCCAAAAAATGACATATTTCTATTACTAGATTTCATTGTATATTTACTCCTTATTTATTATGATGCAGCTCCAAGCTTCACCATCACGCCTCAGAATGACTATGGTTTCATCATCCTCAACATTTTCTCTGGTGTTTCATGAGCTCTTTCTAATTGATGGAGCAACAATCCTTACATTGTTGAGTTCATCTTCGTCAAAATCCTCAGGGATATTGTATCCTTCAACTCTCCAATAGTTCAACACCCAGTCCAACTCCACATGTTATTTAAGTACAATTTTTATCAGAAATTCAAGATTCCTCCACATCTCTGGCCAATGCTGATAAAAAATGTCTTCATCTTTAAAAAACAATATGGGCATGTGTTGGGAGTTGGGTATGGAGGGTAAGTCCATTGTCTCAATTCTCATGTAAATTTTTGGAAAGGGAATAGTCAAGTCTATATCTATGCCATATACTGCCTTCTCTAGACCAACCAGAAATTCCTTTTTAAATATTGTTCTAGCCACCGAGATGATGTTTTCTTTCTCCACCCCATTGAAGGCTGTGAGCGCTATGAAAAGTCCTACTATGTGGCCATTTACATGAATAGAGAAGACATTATCAAAATTATAATCCCCTGGACCTTTTTCAAGCACTCTCCAGGCTGCATCCGAGAGGGAGTTGAGGATTCCATTCCACCTCTCTGGTTTGATTGCCCCCCTAAATGCTATTTTCATGTTACCATTAAGAGGAAAGGTTAATATCCTTGACTCAATTCTTGACACAGAGAGACTTCTTGAACAGGTTTCCACACTTGTTTGTACTTTCAAGACTAGTTAGCATACTTTTATGTTATAATTAAATGCTTTTAAGTTCTGTAGTGATGTAATATTATGCAAATCCTTGCATTCTTAAATACTCAATCTTCTCACATCATGCATAGTCCTTAGTGAATTGAGGAGAGATTGCCAATGATAAAGTTAATTACCCAAAGGGACATTTCCTAATACGACAGCTAAATTGGTGAGTCTTCTAATTTAGCGGGGAGAAAGATCAACGATTTAGTCATAGTTCCTAAAATCTCAACTGATGACATTTTAGTTTTTCCTTATCATTAATGGAATTTAAAAAAAAAAAGGTTTATCGTTATTTTTAGAGATTTAGGAGATTGCTCCAAGATTCTAATAAACTAATAGTTTCATTTAATTATTATACTTCCTCTTATAATCCCGATTAAATAATTGAGGAGTGTTCTTGGCCTGTTTCCTTTTAATAATTAAAGAGTGGACATTACCTTTCCTTATTCTTCATTACCAGTTCTACCTTACTGAATCTAAAAAAATATGGCTAGTTCTTGGGCTAATTAATGCATTAGATAGATTTTAATTAAAACCTACTTACTGAAGTTTTTTTGGGCAATTGAGCTTTACTGAAGGGAAACAAAAACTAAATCATGTGCTATCTCTAAAAATATATGATTGCTAATTATTATATTTACTTTATTTTAACTGTTGTTTTTTTATTTCCTTTTTTATTATATCTTTTGAATAAGGGATTGCTAATTGTTATATTTTAACTGTTATTCTTAAATCCTTTTAACTACTCATTTAGGATTACTGTCATTCTAAGGACATCTTATAGTAGCTAATAATTTATTTCTAACATTCCTCTCTTCTTATCTTGTTTTATTTTAGAGAGAGATTCCTTTAACCAAGATGTATGACCTTATCCTCGGGGACTTTCATACACCTATTCTAAGCTAAGGAGTTCTTTATTAATGCCATGTGCTCCTTCATTCACTAATTGATTCGCTACTTTATTACCTTCTCTATATATATGATTAATTGTATAAAGCGGAATGGTTAATAAGATTTCAATTATTTTTTCAACCAATCTATTAAGAAGCCAATTAAGGGTAGCTCCTTTTCTAACCGCATTGAAGACTACAGTTGAGTCTCCTTCAATTTCTATTTTTATCTAATTTGAGCCTATTACATAGCCTTAACCCTTCTAGTAAAGCACTAGGTTCTGCAAAATTATTTGATTCCTTCCCAAGATACAAATATTTTCTCACTATCTTGCTACCATTCCAGTTAAAGATGCAACATCTTGCTCCTGCTTCTCCTGGGTTACCTCTTGATGCACTGTCAAAATTGAGTTTAAACCATCCTTCCACTGGTGGTTGCCAAATGCAACAAGCCCTTTTTCATTTTTGCCTCCTCACTATTATGACCCATGAAAGGAGGGATCTTTAATCCATACCAATTTTTCCTAAGGAAGCTATCACTGGTTGAGAAGGACCTATATTTTCTTCCTAAAAAATTTATGCTATTAACTACTTCCACTATACAAGCTTCTAATTTTGTCAAGAATAGATTAATACTTAACCTAGAATCTTTAAATATTATTCTATTTCTTTCTTTCCAAATCTCCCAAATTAGAATTTAGGGATCTATTTTCCATATTTTTCCATAAAGGTCATTGTTATCCTTCCTTGGCTAGCTCTTCAAAAAGACAAATAGGTCATTTTGAAGAGCAGTTTGCCAGTTTAGTTTTGACAATACCCATTTCTAGCATTTATTTGAAAATTCACAACCTATTAGTTAATGGTCCATATCTTTATTCTCCTTCTCACAAAGAAAACATCTAGATGTACCATTAAAACCTATTTTGGTAAACCAATCTGCTGTAAGAATCCTTTTTTGCAATGCCACCCATGTGAACATCCATGCTTTAGGTAAACAATCTTTGTTCCAGCAGAGGTCTATCGAGAGATCTATTTTCCTGGATGAGTTCTTTTGGAGATAATCATAACCTTCTTTGCCACTATATATCCCATTTTTTTCTCTTGCCCAAATAAATGAATCTTCCCCTCTCCTTGGGGTTATAGTCCTATTTTTTATGGTATCCACAAGGATTTTTAAGAAACTCCTTGGGAGATTTAAATGATCTAATGATTTCCACTTACAACCTTTTATCCATTCAGCATCAGAGTATTCAATATAGTCTTTTAAGTAACATCCCATTGAAGAAATAGCCTAATCAATTGATCTATCATCTAATAAAATAGATCTCAGTGAGGGGTATGCACCCCAAGAGTCATACCAGAATAGAACTTTGCCCCATCTTTAACATCTCAGGAAAGGCCCTTCAAAATGATATCTCTACATTCTGAGACAAGGTTCCATATTCTAGAACCTTTAGGTAGAGAATGAGTCCTACAAATACTAAAGTTATCTTGCCCAATCTAGATATTTATATCTTAAAGTCCTCACCCATTTAGAATCAGGGGTCTTTATCATACTCCATACAAGTTTGGCTCCTAAAGATTTATTTTGGAGAGAGATATCCTTGATACTAACCCCTCAGTCCTCTTTCCTTTTGCATATGGTGTCCCAAGCTATCAAAGCCATTTTTATTTTTCCCCAAATCCTTGCCAGAAGAAGGATCTCATCTTTCTTACTATTTTTTCTTTAACACCTTCCGGGAGTTTAAAACACATCATTTGATATATGGGTATAGCTAATAGAATTGATTTGATCATCAGAGCCCTCCCTGCACTAGAAATCCATTTGTCTTTCCATGAATCAGCTTTCTTATCCATTTTGTTACAAATTTCATTCCACAAGTTGGTTGATCTTATCCCTTTATCCAATTGAAACCCCAAATATTTATATGGTAATGAGCCTACTTTAAAATATAAGATCCCGCATATAGTAGTTTCTTCCTCTCTTTTTGTATTCAGGAAGAAAATATTTGATTTTTCCTCATTTATTCTCTAACCAGAGGTGGCTGTATAAGATTCTAAAATGTTATGAAAGGTACTAGGCTCATCTTTTTTGGCTTCACCAAAAAGAAGGGTATCATCTACCAATTGTTGGTGGGTACTTGCTTCAAGTTCTAAGGTAATCTTGATACCTCTAATTCTATTTTCCTCTCTAGCTTTGGAGATGGATCTCCCCAGAGCTTCTGCCAAAATGATAAAGAGAAAGGGGGATAATGGATCTCCTTTCCTTAAACCTTGATAAATCCAAAAGAATCCTACTGGGGATCCATTTAGTAGAACTAGCATACGAGGTCTAGAGATACATTCAAAGATTAAATTGATCCATCTCTTAGAGAAGCCAAATGCTTCAAGACACTTACACAGGAATCTACAGTCCATTTTGTCATAGGCTTTTTGTATATCTAGCTTAATGAGCATACTATGGGTTTTATTTAGTTGAACTTAATGAATGGCTTCTTGTGCTATGATAACTCCTAAGATTGATCTTCCTAGAATGAAACTTGTTTGTTCTTCTGAAATAATTTTTGGAAGAAGGGGTTTTAATCTATTGCCTAGGGTCTTGGTCAAAAGTTTATATAGAGTTTTATAGAGGGCTATTGGTCTGAAATCATCAAGAATTTCCACATCAAGTTTTTTAAGGATTAATGCAAGAAAGGTGTTATTAATTTTGTTCAACAGTTTCCCAGAATTTCTCATACCTTCAAGAGCCCCTAAAATTTCTAAACCTATGAACGACCAACATTTCTAATAGAATAGAGCAGGGAAGCCACCAAGCCCTAGGGATTTGTTCGAATGAAGATCCCTAAGGGCTGCCTCTACTTCTTCCATAGAAAATTTAGCATTTAAATTTTTTTTTTGATTTTCTGAGATGATTCTAGGTATAAAACTAAGTAGCTTATTATCTGCTGTCATATTGGATCCATCTGTATTGTTGAGGATTTTATCAAAGTAATCTACAACTTCTACTCCTATTTGATTAGGATCTTCTATCCATTCCCTATTATCTTTTCACAATTTCAATATCTTGTTTGCCGACCTCCTTTATTTAGAGCTGTTATGAAAAAAATTGGTATTTTTGTCACCCTTGGCCAGCCTATCTCTCTAGATCTTTGTTTCCAGAAAATCTCCTCTTTAGATAAATGTATTCATGTTTCATCATTAAATCCTATTCATCTTCATATAATACTTGATTCATACCTCTTTCCATCTCTTCCTCATTTAAACTTGCTAACTTACTTTCTATTTCTAGTTTTTTCTCAAATATATCGCCAAATTGGGAATGGTTCCAATTTAGTAGATTCCTTTTAATTAGTTTAAGTTTTGACATCATTATAAATGTTGTAGAACCTTCAAAAATGGCTTCTTTCCACCATTCTTCTATATTATTTAGGCACTCTTCCTCTAAAAGCCACATTTTTTTGAATTTAAAGGGGTTCTTTTTAGGGAGGTTAGCTTCTATAAGTGCCAATTCCACTGGGAAGTGATCAGAGCCTGAGAAAGGAATTATTTTTGCATTCATATCAAAATAAAAGTTTACCATATTTCCTAGGAAGAAAAACATATCCAATTTCTATGTTATCATACATGATTTTGTTCTCCTATTAGACCAGGTATGACCATCATTCCCTGTCCTAATTTCCAAATCTCTCAAATTGTCGATCCATTGATTGAATTCTCTCATGGTATGTGTTAAGATCCTAAAGCCTCCTACTTTATCTGCCTCACTTAGAATGGCATTAAAGTCTCCTCCCATAATTTATGTTTCATGAGGATATGCCACAGTGAAGTCATTAACTTCTTGCCAAATCTCTCTTTTCTCATGGAGAAATTTAAGACCATATATATCGATTAATAAAAAATTTAGATTACTTCTTATACTTCTAACCCTACCACACATCTAGTTTGTTCTCACTTCTAACAGAACAAAGCTACATTTCCAAGGGTTCCAAATAATGCTTATTCCCCCTAATGCTCCTTCTGAGGGGGAACCACAAACTTCACATCCTCCTAGTTTCCTATTCAATAGTTTATAACCTTCCTCATTTAATTTTGTTTCCTAAAGCATGATTATTTTTTATTCAAAAAGAGATAAGTTCCTTTTAATCAGACATTTTTTGTTAGGGGCATTAAGACCCCTAACATTCCATGTAATGATTTTCATTGCTGGGTGGGAAGGAACTTCCCCTTCCCTGCATCTAAAAGTTCTATAATTTTAGTTTGGCCTGAAGCCTGACCAACTTTTTCTCTTAATTCCTTGAGGGATTTCCTACCTCTTGATTTGGGTACATAAGAATAGTCTGGAAAACTTTCCCTAAAGCTTCTAGTTTTAAATCCTAGTTCAACATATGAATTGGACTCATTATGCATCAGGGGTTCTCTAATACACTCCTCCTCTTCCCTTTCTAAGGCTTCTAGAATCTTTGGTAGGATATCCTAGTTTTGACCTATCTCCTTAGATGTTACATCCTCTGGAAGAGGGTTAAGCCCCAAAACATTCATGATTTCCTTTGTTGTGTCCTTATCTATTGGAGCAGGATGATCCTCCAAGTTTATCCTACCCTAATCTATCCTACCTTCATCTACTGAACATAATATATCTGATTGAGCTCTACCTTGATGGGCCTTAGCTATAGTTTTCCTTTTACTATAATCCTTAACCATAGATCTACTTGATCTCTTATTCATTATATCAATATTCCTAAAAAAGTCCTCCTTATCCATAGATCCTACTTCTATATTTCTAAGTGCCCATTCTACAAATACTCTCATAGCCTCTAAAATTGAATCCACCACTATTTTCCTTGTAGCATTTTTCATTCCCTTATTCTTTGAGTTATTGGTCTTCCCAAGTTGGGTGGAATCTAGCATTACTAACTGCCTATTCTTTCAAGACTTTAGAATGACTGAAGGGTCCTCTTTGATATTATTAATTTAAGGTTTCTTCAATACCTTCATTCTCCCTTTGGGCTCAGAGGGAAGAGAAAAAGGATAGTTGATTGTGAAGCCTCCTTTATCATCCCTAAGTTGAATAGTGATGTCACTAGGGGTAATTTTCCTAGATTGAGTTGGATTTTTAATATTTTGAGTGTTAATGAATTCCTTTACTAGGTCCGTAAGGATAATAGGGTTGATTTTGAACAGTGAGGAACCGCTCTTGATAGTAATAGGGTTAAATAATTTTATTGAAATATCCATATTGATTATGATTGTAATTTTTGACTGGGAGTATTTAGTGTTTACAGTTCTAACAAAAGAGCCTAACCTGTTACCAATTTTCCTAAGGATGATTTTATTTGTGCATTCTAGAGGCATATTAATAAGCTTGATAGCTCTGCCTACCGAGAGGCCTTTGAAATTATTTGGATTGAAGGACGGGGACCAGTCCATCACAGAAAAATCAATACCTAACAAGCTAGGGCATCCATTGTTTAAATTTTTTTCCTTAGCCTCTACATTATAACAATAAACAAAGATAAATTCATCAGGGAGAAAATATATACTTACTTGGTTGGGAAAATGCTTTTGGAGCCAATCTACAATTTAACTTGAGGGTAAGCCATAGCTGATCCATCTCATAAATATTCCTTTAATTTTCATTAAATATTGGGTGCATTCGCTAACTCCATCATCAATTTTTAACATAAAGGGAGTCAAGGGCTTCAATCTATGGTGGGGGGAGAGTAAGTGATACTCTTTGGAGAATAATCACCCATTCTAGGGTTATCTTTAATTATTGGCTCTTTTGAAGGTGGTTCTGTAACCATGAACCTACGATGTGGAGGGGAATATAGGGAATTCTTTGGGAGGTTGTTTTCTGGCTTAGGGTTTAGGCTACGAATGCTAGGAGAGTGTAGAGAAGCAAAATGATTCTCTAATGAAAGAACAAAGGGATTTTTGTCCTTACGCCTTGAGACTAAATTAAGCTTTACTGAATATGTAGGAGAATTTACCTTCTACTTTTTTGAGATTATCTTTGTCCATTGATTCTCTCTCGATTGATGGAGAACTATATGTTCTAGCATATCACGTCGAGCAAACAAATTTCTATTATTTTTGAAGGCTTTCAACACTGAAGACTTTGTATTTGGATCTCACAATTTCAAAGCAGGAGGCCATCATAATTTTTATTACATATATGTCTATTAATTAATAAATATTAATATTAATAAAATATCATTATTAGATATTAATAATTATAATTCATAAATATTAAATAATTACAAATTAAAACTAAATTAAATTTTTATTTATTTTTATTTTTATTTAAAACCAATATTTGAAAGTGGGGGAGGGGAGAGGGGAATACCTCACCCCCACATTGTCATGGCATCACACTACCTCTGACAACCTTGTTGTTACTACGGTAGCTCATTGACAGCCTACTGCCCATGACAACAACCTTTGTCATCGACAGTAGTTGCTTATGGCAGCGACTTCTACCGTGGGAGGGGTTAATTCCCCACCCAACTAATTTTTTTTAAAACAACTCTATTTTTTATATAAATAAATAAAAAATCTATTTTATTTATTTATTATTAATAAATTCATTTTATTTTCTCTAGTATATTACCATCTCTTTCTTTTTTCAGGCATATTTCTAATATAAATATATATAATTTTCAACAAAATTTTATTAACTTAATGAAAGACCAAATTTAGCAAAACCCAATAGTTTTTCTCTTTCTTTACAATCTACAAAATATGGGATGCCTTTACTTGACACTATCCTAAAATCATGTATGCAAACTCAAACTTTCAAGGATGAAACCAAAATCAAATTTTTCTAACAAATTTTCTCAACATGATCTATTTTTTTTCTTCTAAAATTCAAAGAGGAAAAAAAAAATCCATAATCACATGAATACCCGGCACGAAGAATACTGATACTCCTAAAAAGTCATTTTGTCATCATTATATTTGTTAAAGTCATATTGCATTGTCAAAGTCAGTCGATAAAAGGAGTCATAGGGCTCAGTTGGTAAAGGGAAAGACAATTTTGGTAAAGGCAAGTAAGGCAGGAATTGAGCATTGCATGATAGTTACCGAGTCGAGAGTAGACATGTTACCAAGTAAAATAGGCCGACATAACAAATTATAATAGATACATTGAATTTGGACACCAAGCATAAAATATTTTATAGATTTCAAGAAAATCATTTTGTAAAACATTGGAGATATAAACAAAGATGATTGTGCATGATTACGAGGTAAGATCCACTAATGAAAATTAGATAGAATATATACATTGGAAATGAAACCAATGTGATGCAAGGGAATTCTTGGGTATTCAACAAATTTGCATGGTGGTGTATTGAAGTGGTTTTGTGTTGCTTAGTTGCAACTTTAATCGACGGTCTTAGTTATTGAAGAGGCTCGATCGCTGAAGGAACTCGGTAAATCCTCTGGCACTTGGTGGAACATGTACTCGATGATGCTTGTGGTGCTCAGTCAATGTGCTTTCTCGGTGACGCATGGCATGCTCAATTGTTTTATTGGTGCTCGGTAGTTCCAGTTTACCGACTGGAGTTCTTGGAGTTTTGGTTGGCCGACTTGGTGTATTTAATGTTGGTAGTTTTTGTTGTATTCTCCTATGTGGATCTAGAGGCTGACATAGAGAATTAAATTGTTTGTAAGGCTATTTATGAGCCGACTGTTGTTGCATTTAATAGTTGTTTGTAGTAGAAGTTGACTTGGCTTAGGATTTAATTATTTCTTCCAGCTGACTTGTGGTTGAGGAAATGTATTTAAGGAGTGTTTGGGTAGATGTTTAGGGGGTTAGTCAATGGAGAATAGCTGAGAAGGATAATCATTGGATCTTGTGAGATCTTGAAGATTAGATTGTTTATTTGATAAGTGTAATAGCAGAGCTAGTGGTTTGCATGCTTGGAGATAAGGAGATTTCTTGGTGGCTTGTGAGCTCAAGTTTAGATCTTTCTTAGTGTTTCCATCAGTTGATGATGTGTTTCAGAACTGAACTAGCTAGGGGATTGCAAAAAATACTTTGTAAGAAATATTATTTGGCCCTAACCCGGAAGGCCTTACAGCTGGGCATGTTGAATGAATTTTTTTGTTAAAGCATTATCTTTTTGTGTTATTCTGCATTATTTGTGTTTGGCTGCAAGTTTGGACAGTCCTTTATTGGACCTTACGACCTTGATTGCGTTAGGTGGTATCATAGCTTGAAGTTCTTGAGTGTGTAAATTGATCTTTGTGTTGAGGCAGTTTGCACCAAGACCTTTTTGGTGATTTGTTGCCTTGGGTTTTTTGAAGATCTTGAAGGATGCCTCCAAGAAGATTGGACCCTAGAGAGATTGCAAATCTCTATGATGTTGTGCAATCGAATATTACAAAGAAGGTTAAAGTTGATTTCAAATCTAAGATGGAATTGATGAAGAATGACATGATCGCTGAGGTCATGAGGGCTATTGCTGGTATGCTGAGGAATCTTGGTACTAAAGATGGTTATGAGGAAGCTGTTGAAGACTTTGAAGCTACTAGATCTAGTGGAGATTACCGGAGAGATAGATCTTGTGAAGATAGAATTGGTCGGTTGCATAGATCTGGAGCTTAGTTAAGTACTAGTTACCAAATGAAAGTTTCTACTTTCTCTGGTACTTTGAGACCCGAGGATTTGATTGATTGGATTGGTGAATTAGAAGATTTATTTGAGCTTAAATAAATTGAAGATCTTTTTAGAGTAAGATTGACATAGACTAATTTGAAAGGACATGCTAATCTTTGGTGGAAATAATTAAAAATAGATAGAGAAGATGAAGGTGAAAAGAAGATCAATCGGTGGAGGTTGATGGTGACTAAATTGAAAGCCAAGTTCATACCTTCTAACTATGAGCTTGACTTGTTTAAGAAGTTGTAGAATCTAAAGAAAAAAGACTTGACTGTGGAAGACTATACGGAGGAATTCTATAAGTTGACTATTCAGTCTCGACATAGAGAAATTGGTAAAGAAAAGGTAGCTCGGTATGTGAATGTTTTGAGATTCAATATTCAGGATGAGCTTGGTATGTTGAAGATTGATTCGATTGTAGATACTTATCAGTATGATCTAAAGGTAGAAGATAAGTTGAAAAGGAGACAACATGGTAATTTCTGAGGGAAGCAGAAACTTTCGGTGAAGGATAAACTGACTGTTGAAGATGAACTGAAACCTGTGGAACCGAAAAAGAAGATAGGCAAGGCTATCTTTAAGGGAACTCATTATAATTGTGATGAAGAAGGACATAGATCTTTTGAGTGCACACAGAAGAAGTTTGGTGACCAAAGGAATGTCATGGTGAATGAGAATATTTAGAATGAACCTGAATCTAAGAACTTGCTGGTTCGGAGAACATTGCTTGGTGCAAAGGTGGAACCTTGTCAAAAGAGTAATTTGTTCAGAACTCGGTGCAAGTCAGGAGGTAAGCTTTGTGATGTGATTGTGGATAGTGGTATTACTGATAACCTTTTAGCTAAGGAGATGGTTTAGAAACTTGGTTTTAAGAGAGTGAGACATCCTTATCCTTATAGGATTGGCCGGTTACAAGACGTTCATGCTCTAGAAGTGAGGGAGCAATGTCTTGTTGACTTTCAAATTGGCCAGTATAAGGATCAAGTGTTGTGTGATATTGTGGAGATGAATAGTTGTCACATATTGCTCGGTAGACCTTGGTAGTATGATTATAGAGCTATGTATGACTGTATCAAGAATGTGTTTATTGTTGAGAAGAATAACAAGAGGCTTTCTCTAATGCCTTTGTTGGATACAACACTCAGTAGGAGAAACCTGAGTTTTGGTAGCCGAGATGAGTTGAAGAATTTTGAAAGGATTGATTAGTATAGAAAATAGACTTGTGTATGGTCAAGGAAAGAATTGAAAAGATAGAGGAGGAAAAAGTGGAAGAGTATGCAAGGTGAAGACTTGAAGGGCTTGTATGTGAAGAACCAGTTCAGGGTTTATGTGCTGAATCCTGGTGTAGACTAGGCTATCTGTATCTATTTTGAAAGGCTCAAATCAATCAAACCTAAAGTTCTAATATAACATGAAATCAATCCAAAACAATAACATCTAAGCTAAGCCACCTCAGATTGAGCTTAAACAGGTGCACCCAAGCACTTTTTGATTTGCTCTTGCTTAGGGGATGTGGGTGTGCTCTCTAAGCACTTGGAGCATATTCCAATGCATGCTAAGATGGATTGAGATTCATGAAAACCCCAAAAATGGCACAATATTGGGTAGAACACCCAAAATTGCCCCTAAGGCTTCAAGAACTCAAGATTTATGCAACTAGTATGATTAAGTAGATTTTAGAACCCAAAATAGATGTGAGAATGATGCATAAACAAGAATTAAACTAAGTTAATCCATTAGTTCTATGCTAAGATGTGAGCTAAAAATGCTTGAAAATGATAAAAACTAACAATTAGTATGAAAGCTAAATGATTTAGAGCTATTCTAGCATTATGGCATTGCTTGAAATAAAAGGTGAATGGGTATTTTGCTCTTAGAAATGAGGAGTATTTATAGGCTTTTGGAAAGGTTTGGGTTAAGAGGATAGGTTAGAGTTTGGGGTAAGGTTAGAGTTTGAGTCAAGGGGATAAGGATGAAGACTTTCTAGAAGAGTCTAGGCTTTGGATGAGGATAAAGGCTTTCTAGAAAAGTCTAGGCTTTCTAAGGATAAACATGGAATTTAGGAAATAAATAAAGTTTTATTTATCTCAAAGGCTTTAATGAGTTTGAGGCTCATTAGGGTTAGGGTTTGACTAGGAGTCAAAGGAGACTTAGATTAGCTTAGGGAAAGTAGGTAATTTCCCCTAAATGGGTTTAGGGAAGGATTAGAAAAGTTCTAGAAGAGTCTAGAGTTTTCCTAGGGTAAATTAGGAATTGAGGATTAATATTTAATCTTAATTAAATATTCTTGAGTTGGGATTAGGGTTAGGAAATGATGAGATTAGCCTTTAATTGAAATTAAAGAAGGATTAGAAGATTCTAGAAGAGGTTAGTGATCTTTAAGAAATTGGCAAAGTTTTGGGAAAAAATAAATAAATAATTTATTTTTTTGATTTTTGGTTAATTTATTAATTAAATAATTAATAAATAGGGAGATAATGTTTAAATAAGATTTAAACATTTTTGGGAGGGATTCCTTAATTAAATATTTTTAATTAAGGTAAAGGGATTTAATGACATAAAAATAAATAAATAAATTAAATAATTAATTAATTAATAAATGATGATGTCATCAGGGATTTTTCAAAAAATAAAAATAATTTATTTTCTAAAGGATTTTTAGGTGTCTACATTTTGCCCCTCTTTGATGCGATGCTGCAAGTGGTGTGGCGTCAAAGACAAGAAAATAAGATGCCCCAAGTTAGAATTTAGAGGAATGACAGGTTGTGCCCCCTCGAGAAAATAATGCAAGGAGTAAACGTTGTAGAATTTTCTCGAAATGAAACAGAGAAGGAAGGACTGAGGAAGTAGGGGAGATAAATAACCAAGCTTCTAAGAGCAAAGATGGGTGAATGCAAGATGAGATGGAATGAAAAATGCATGATACAGCTACATGAGAGATGCAAGATGCAAGATTAATCTATATGATGCAAGATGTAGGGGATTTTGGGAAGCTCCAAGTGCAAATGTGGAGAGCACAACCTAGTTTAATATAGCAATGCTAGAGACCTGCCAAGGATACTGGGATCATGAGGCCTTGTCACCAGCGTTGCATAGGACTGACGCTAAAAAGACATGCAGGGTGTCCTCAGCATCACACATGAAACCCAAAGGAGACATGGTGGAAATGATGCTGAAGAAACCACAAACACACGACTGACTCACAGGTAGAAGCAAAAGATCAAAAGACCTTGCCCCAGATTATCCTCATGCACAGCACACCATGATATAAAGGATCATGGTGACTTTGAGTAGAGAACAATGAGAAGCTATAAAATATTAACAAGACCCAAAGGAAAAAATCCAAGGTCAAAATGATAACTCCAAAAGACAGCCTTTGCCAAGGAGAGAGATTTGATTTGAGTGATGGCGGGAAGATTGGTCTAAACATGTGGAAGGATACATCGACATGGACCTAGTGTGCTTGGTGGAAGATTGGGTCGGATAGGAAGGATACAACTGAGGGGACCCATGATTAGGCTTAGGTGAGATAAAATAGAAGCATACATCTGTGCGGGCCCTATGCTGATGGGGAGAATGTTGTGTTGCTGATTGGCAAATGATGCGGTTCAAAGATAATCATGATGATCAAGGATAGTCGATAATTGATGTTGCTGAAGTGCGAGGATGGGTAGGACAAGATTTATGATCAAATACTACTGATGCGGGATTGACAAGGATATGTACAACAAGACATGAGGATATTTACAATGGGTATGTACAAAAGCTCAGGATTAGGATGTACAAAGAACCTGGGGGTGAAGCTGAAACTCCAAAGATATGCAAGACAATGCCCTAGTTGGGCTGGAAAGCCAAGATGGATTGATAGATGATGTGTCTAGAAATGACATAGACTTGGGAAGGACATATCCCAACGATGATGATCGGATTGAGATCAAGGCTTGCTACAAGACTAAGGATGTGATTTGATCAGTTGGCTTGATCTTGGATGTTGGATTTTGGATAGCTAGAGGATGTGGAGAGGATTGGAAGATTGCTAGGAATGTTTGGATAGGGATGAATGACATTGGATTGCAATGAGGTTAGCCTATAGCTACATACCAATGACAAGGGAAGATACTAGGTGATGGAAAGATGGAGGAAATGCGTAGGATGAGGATGATGGAATTGCTAGGAGATTTGGATGGAGGAAGATTTGGATTTGGATGGAAGAACACTTGAGGATTGGATAGTGGAAGATTTGGGGAGATTGGATGGCAGATTTTCTTAAGGATTTGGAAAGAGGAATGCTTGGGGAGATTGGATGGTGGATTTTCTTAAGGATTGGAAGATGGAATGCTGGAGGAAATGCTGAGGGATCTGGATAGAGGAATGCTTGGGATTTGGGGAGATGGAAAGATTTTGGATGAAAGATAGTCTCCAAGGAATATGTCACCAAGGAATAAGATGCCCCCTGCTTTGGATAGTTCATTCATTCAGAGGCAGTAGGATGGGGTATGATTCGATAGAAGATATGCCGATAAGAGGATGAGGAAGGTAGATGGAAGATAGGATGAATGGATTGGATAGAGGATATGTAGCTGAAAAGTGTGATGGATGCCAAGAAAGTGCCCAAAAGCATGTATACCTAGTAGTCTTTGTTTTGTCATCAAGATCCAAAGGAGGATGAAGGAGGTGAGAGACAAATGGGATGGAGGAGATGTTGGATAAGAGGTGATAGAAGGGAATGGCCCCCAACTGCAGAAAGGAATTGGGGGGAACCTACGCATGACGCCTATTTGCCAGGTTTTCACCATGGTACTTGTCCAAGGCACTTGAATTGCCAAGTTTTCACCATAGGATGAATATTTTTCTCTTTTCTTTCTCTTTTCTTTGTTTTGATACTTTTCTCTTGATTTTTTCCAATTTTTATGGGTTTTCTGATTTTTCGTTGACTTTGTGTTGATCTTTCATTGATATGCTGATTGATTTCTGACTTGTTGATTCTCTGATTTGGTACTAACTTCTAATTTGATTTTGACCTTCTGTTTGATGTTTCACTGATATTCTGATGTTGTTGTTGACTTTTTTCATTGATCTTCTGATTTGCTTGGATGTTGGTACAGCTTTGCTAGGATGGATGGATTTATGCAAAAGCATAGATTGGATGGGTTAGATGGGATATATGGTGGTAGAAAGTGTTTGGATGGAAGGATGGAAAGTTATCATGATAGGGGGATGTTTTCAAGACCAACATTGGCACATGTTGTGAGGAAAATGGATGAAGTGGATGGGTTTTGGAAGATAGAGGTAGATAGGATGGAAGATTTATGCTAGGAGATTTAGGATCTTTGGGACCCAAAATAGATTGAGGAGATGGAGAAGAAGACTAAGTAGCTGGGGGATTAGCAACTTTGGATGCCATTGTAGATGTTTCTTTTAGATGCATTACATCTTTTTTCTTTGGGATCCACATCATTTTTGCTTTAGCTTTGGCGGGCCTTTGTGGCCATTGGTATGCATCAGATTTTTCTTTTTCTTTGCTAGGCCTTTATGGCCATGTAGTGGATTTTGCTTGTGCTTTGCTGGGCCTTTGTGGCCATTAGGATGCATTGGATTTCTTGATTGGATTTTGCTTTGGTTGACCATGTCGTTTAGACTGGACATGGTAATCTTTGGATTTTTGTGGATATTTCCCTTTATTCATATTGGATATGGCATCCAAATTGTGGGGAGAATCAGAGTGAATATGAGGAGATGTGTGGGATGGAGGAAATATGGATGGAGAGATGGAAGGAGATTGGTAGATAGGATATGTGGGCATGTGCCTTTGTTGATCCCGACTAGGGATGCTTGGATTTTGGATGAAAGACTGAGTAGGATAAGATGGGGGATGATATTTTGGGATGTAGGGTCCCAAAATGGATCGGGTATGTAGAGGATATGTGCTAGAAGATTTTGGGACATAGGGACCCAAAATGGATTTGGAGGATTTGGAGGAATGTGATAGGTTGTCTTTGGTTGTAACGATGGAGGAGGAGGAATGGTGTTGTATGCTTTGGAAGATATGATGGTGGGTTTGGAAGGATACTTGAATTTAGCTTTAGTTGTACCAACATTTCTAGAGGAATTGCCTTCTTCTGATGTGTGACCAATTCCGCATAACTTTGGATGTTTCTTGTCTTGGATAGGCTCTAGATTGCCTTGTTCATGGATGCCTAGGCCTTTGCCTTGATAATTCCATTTCTTGAGCATTTTATCCAAACAAGGATATTTTTGACTTGGGGAATATGATAAAAATCCAGTTTTTGGTTCCCTGATGGAAGATATAGAACTTATTGCTGCTGCTTCAAGTAGGCTACCTCTGACAAACGTAAGTGGACCAAGAGGATAGAGTTCTGGTAGCTAGATAATTTGGATCGAAGGATCCTCAAGAGGAGAGGATGGGATGATGGGATCTTGACTGGGATTGGGAGATAGTAACAGATCTTGAGATGGAGGAATAGGGATTTTAGGATCTTGGATTGGAAGAATTGGGATTGTAGGATTTTGGATTGGGGGTGATGGAAGCAATAGAACATGTGATGGGGGAAGTGAGGGATTGGATCTTGATTTTCTTCTGTGAGTATTTCAACATGCTTTTGGACAAGATCTTAACATGGTAGGTTTTTTGTGGATAGAGTGATGGGGGATGTATGGATGGACTCTTCAAAGGGGGTGGATGGAAGGATGGGAAATTCCGTAGCTATGATGTCTGGAAGAAGGAAGAAATTTTCAGATGGTATGGATGAAAGAATGGAAGATTCTACAACTGTGATGGTAGGAAGAAGGGTGAACTCATGAGGCTCATCAGATATGCTTTGGATAATGCTAGGAGGAGGTGATGTTGGTGGGGATTGGATGGAGACTTCAGATGGAAGGGACTCAATGACACTAGGAGACAGAAGAAGATCAATGAGTGGGATGTATGGAAGATAGATAATAGATGGGAGCGATGGATGGGCCTCATCAATGATGGCTTCACATGAAGGATTGAAATGGCTTGGCTCTTAATTTTTAGGAGTGGGATTTGTTATTGGCTTCCTTGTGAAAATCCTTGGAGACTTTCATGGTGAAGAAGCATTGGAATGTGGAGGAGATGGAGAGCTAGGATAGTCCTTATATGAAGATGGGGTGGATGAAGGGTAACCTGCTTGAGGGGATGATGGTGCAAACGAGGAGCTAGAGGATGGTGGGTTTGGATAGTTCACATAGGTAGGTTTAGAGGAAGCTTGTGAACTTGATGGACTATTTGATGAGGTAGGAATGATGGATTGAGGTACGAGATATGAAGTAGATTGAAGGGAACATTCTTTTTGTGGGAGGGGATTTGAAGAAACATGGGTTTGAATGGAGGATGGTGGGTTGAGATAGGATGGTGGATTGGGGAAAAGGATTGGAAGACTTGGTTTTTGGTTTTGAAAGGATTGGAGGATAAGTGTATGGAAGATTTGGATAAAGGATGGGAGGACTAGGATTCTAGAATTGAGAGTGATTTGGAGGATGGGTGGATGGAGGTTTTAGATAAGGGTAGTAGTGTGAAGTGTTTCTATGGGAAGATGGTGATTGAGATATGACCATAGAGGAAGGTGGTGGTATGAAGGATGCATATGGAGGATGTGTAGGTTTAAGATAGGGATAAGTTGTGGATGGGTAAGATAATGGATTTGCCTTGCTGAGGACATGAAAGGGAGTGCTAGTGGATAAGCATGAAGGCATGATAGGATATTTTGGAGGAATGATTGGATGCTGGGGAATGTTTGGTGCAAACTTGCTAAGATTTTCAAAATATGCATCGTGATCTACAAGGCTTTCATCATCTTTGGGATAGGATGGATTGAGGGGAGAGACATAATAACCAAACTCATCATAATAGTTTTGAGACATGCTGACTTATGGATGAGTTGGATAGGAATGAAGGATGAATATGGATTGGAAGACTAAGACTCAGATTGGAATGACTGACAGGATCAGACTAGGATTGGATTTGGCTCAAGATTGGAAGATGACTAACTCTAGAGGAAGACAGACAAGGGGATGGGGGATGACCAAGATGACTCTACTAACCTAAGATAGGAGGAAAGGATGACAATACTAGATTGAATATGATGGGAAGACCATGATTTGAGATTCTGAAAGCTTTGGTCATTTTCTAGATTTTGGGAGGATTTGGACTGACATGGCTATTCTAAGTATCTATGAACCAAGTTGTAGATCAGTTTGATGTTTTTCCAATGGTAAAGGATAGATTTCAAAAAGATTTTTGGAAAAGCAATCTCCACAAGGGACAAAGCAACCTTGTGGGATACAAATAGGATAACTAACTCTGATAAAGCTTTGAAAGTGTATGTTTTAATAATGTTTTCATAGAGTTTTAACTGTCAAGCAATTCAAATAGATCTACCTAAGGAAGGTGAGTATCAAAATCCTTGCCCATAGCTTGGTACCCCCTGAAAGGGGATACAAATGGTGAGTAATCTTGAGGTGACTCGGTAAACCCCTTGGAATCGCTCCTTGCACAAGGATTTTGATACTTTCGGATGTAGATAGGGTAGCCTCTATTTTATCAAGTTTTTAATAGTTATGTGGAGTCTCCATACCCAATTATGCTGACCGCCCATGACTCACTTAAGAGCCTAGCCAAAAACGTTGGGGAAGGAATATTTACCATCCCCAGTCACTGTATTTGGCATGAACACCCATGGATTAGGAGATATAAGTGAGTACTTTTTGCCCTCACTTTATTTATATACCGGCCGGGGGGGATACCGGTTTGAGGTCATTCTCCAGAGAGGAAGCACTTTTCTCCCTAGACAGGCCTCGCTAAAAGTAAAATAAGTGAACTTGTCCAAGTTCAAATGTTCTACGTTGCTTACTTTAACAAGGATTTACAGAAAAAGTAAAGCTCCTAAATGCACATCAAGCAAGTTGTTCTTTTTACCAAATTGATTAAGTGATGTTTGAATTTGAACAATTGAAGACACAAGTGTTTAGGCTTTGATTTATTCTTTTTCCAAAAGACTTTTGAGCGTTTGCAGTTGCTTTGACTTGGGCATTCAAGATTGAATTATCGTGTTGATTTAGAACTTTGAAGTGCTTTGTTTTGTCCTTAAGGCATTCAAGATTGAATTTTCGCTTTGTTTGAATTGAAAAGGAGGGAATATAGATTTTTTTCTTTTAATGCATTTAAGAGTGCGTTTGATTTTCAAAATGACAATGACTCTTAGGACTTAGCTTCATTCCTTTAGTTTCATTCCAGATTTGTTTTGACCTTTGCTTTGATTTTTTTAGCTCCAAAAGACAAGTTCCTAATTTAGCTTTGATGCGTGAAATTTGAAAAAGAAAGCAATCAAGATTTTTGTAAAATGAAGTTAGTTTTCAAAAAAAACAAAGTTTTTAAGATTGATTTTAGGAACTTTTGCATGCATTTTAGGATTGATTTTGAATGTTTTTAGAAATGAGATGCAAATTTGAGGTTCTCTTCTTTTTTTTTTAAAGTACCCAAAACTTGAAATATTCCTAATTTTTGCATGAATGCATCAAAAACCTTGATGTTGCAAGGATGCAAATGTTTTGATTGATTTTTCTTGTTTGTTAGAACAAATTTTGCAAATTTTAGTCCTTAACGCATTCAAGAATGATTTGGGGGTTCATTTTAAGCACTAAAACAAGGTGTGTATGATTTTGCTTCCTTATGGATTTTTTTTTTCTGAGAAAAATTGGCCAAGATCCTGCAAGAAGAAGAAGAAGAAGTAGTAGACAGAATAGAAGAAGAATAAAGACAAGAAGAGGAAGAAGAATTTGAAGTGCTTCGTCCACCTATAAGCTTGAAAAATCTAAAAACACTCCAAAATCCATCAGAATGTTTGCAAAGAACCCGTGAAGTGGGTCCCACCGGGCGTGCCAGAATATAGACTAGGCTATCTGTATCTATTTTGAAAGGCTCAAATTAGTCAAACATTAAGTTCTAATCTAACATGAAATCAATCCAAAATAAGAACATCTAAGCTAATCCACCTCATATTGAGCTTAAACAGGTGCACCCAAGCACTATTTGATTTCCTCTTGCTTAGGGGATGTGGGTGTGCTCTCTAAGCACTTGGAGCATATTCTAATGCATGCTAAGATGGATTGAGATTCATGAAAACTCCAAAAATGGCACAATATTGGGTATAACACCCAAAATTGCCCCTAAGGCTTTGAGAACTCAAGATTTATGCAACTAGTATGATTAAGTAGATTTTAGAACCCAAAATAGATGTGAGAATGATGCATAAAAAAGAATTAAACTAAGTTAATCCATTAGTTCTATGCTAAGATGTGAGCTAAAAATGCTTGAAAATGATTAAAACTAACAATTAGTATGAAAGCTAAATGATTTAGAGCTATTCTAGCATTATGACATTGCTTGAAATAAAAGGTGAATGGGTATTTTGCTCTTAGAAATGAGGAGTATTTATAGGCTTTTGGAAAGGTTTGGGTTAAGAGGATAGGTTAGAGTTTGGGGTAAGGTTAGAATTTGAGTCAAGGGGATAAGGATGAAGACTTTCTAGAAGAGTCTAGGCTTTGGATGAGGATAAAGACTTTCTAAAAAAGTCTAGGCTTTCTAAGGATAAACATGGAATTTAGGAAATAAATAAAGTTTTATTTATCTCAAAGGCTTTAATGAGTTTGAGGCTCATTAGGTTTAGGGTTTGACTAGGAGTCAAAGGAGACTTAGATTAGCTTAGGGAAAGTAGGTAATTTCCCCTAAATGGGTTTAGGGAAGGATTAGAAAAGTTCTAGAAGAGTCTAGAGTTTTCCTAGGGTAAATTAGGAATTGAGAATTAATATGTAATCTTAATTAAATATTCTTGAGTTGGGATTAGGGTTAGGAAATGATGGGATTAGCCTTTAATCGAAATTAAAGAAGGATTAGAAGATTCTAGAAGAGGTTAGTGGTCTTTAGGAAATTGGCAAGGTTTTGGGAAAAAATAAATAAATAATTTATTTTTTTTGATTTTTGGTTAATTTATTAATTAAATAATTAATAAATAGGGAGATAATGTTTAAATAAGATTTAAAATTTTTTGGGAGGGATTCTTTAATTAAATATTTTTAATTAAGGTAAAGGGATTTAATGACATAAAAATAAATAAATAAATTAAATAATTAATTAATTAATTAATTAATTAATTAATTAATAAATGATGATGTCATTAGGGATTTTTCAAAAAATAAAAATAATTTATTTTCTGAAAGATTTTTAGGTGTCTACACCTGGAAGACGTTCTTCCAGCCTATGAGAACATCTTTTCAAACTTGGGGTGTCTAATGTAGGAGCATTCTTGGGTATTCAGAAAATCTGCATGGTGGTGTGTTGAAGTGGTTATGTGTTGCTTAGTTGCATCTTTAACCAATGATCTCAGTTATTGAAGAGGCTTGGTCACTGAAGGAACTCGGTAAAACCTTTGGCACTCAGTGGAACATGTACTCGACAATGCTTGTGGTGCTCAGTTGACATGCTTTCTCGATGATGCCTAATGTGCTCAATTATTTTACTGGTGCTCAGTAGTTCCATTTTACTGACTGGAGTTCTTGGATTTTTGGTTGGTCGACTTGGTGTATTTAATGTTGGTATCTTTTTTTGTATTCTCCTATGTGGATCTAGAGGCCGACATAGAGAATTAAATTATTTGTAAGGCTATTTATGAGCTGACTGGTGTTATCTTTAATATTTGTTTGTAGTAGAAGATGACTTGGCTTAGGAGTTAATTATTTCTTCCAGCCGACTTGTGGTTGAGGAAATTTGTTTAAGGAGTGTTTGCGTAGATGTTTAGGGGGTCATTTAGTGGAGAATAGATGAGAAGGATAATCATCGGATCCTGTGAGATCTTGAAGATCATATTGTTTATCTGATAAGTGTAATAGCAGAGCTAGTGGTTTGCATGCTTGGAGACAAGGAGATTTCTAGGTGGCTTGCGAGCTCGAGTTTAGATCTTCCTTAGTGTTTCCATCAGTTGTTGATGTCTTTCAGAACTGGACTAGCTAGGGGATTGCAGAAAATAATTTGTAAGAAATAGTATTTGGCCCTAACTCGGAAGGCCTTACAGTCAGGCATGTTGAATGAAAATTATGTTAAAGCATTATCATGTTGTGTTATTCCATATTTTTGGTGTTTGGCTGCAAGTTTGGACAGTCCTTTATTGGATCCTCTGACCTTGACTATGTCACAATGCTACCACCATTTAAGGAGAAGAATCTAGAACATTTCCACCACTTCTAGATCAAGTATAAAAAGATCATTGTATGAAGATCAAAAAGTGTGAGTGGGTGATGATTAGTTAGAGAAGAATGTGAAGGTGATGAAGTGCAGATAAGCTACTGAGTAATAGAATAGTTAGAGCAAAAATGTGAATGTGAATCATATTTGATGCTACCGACTACTGAAGTTGAATTGTGAATGAAATACAAAATGAGGTAAAATATTATTAAGCACATTGAATCTGACAAACACATGTTGATGCATTACTTCAGACATTTTTAGTACTAAATTTTATTTTAATAAGATTTATAAAATCCCTTTACCGGGTAGGCCATAATAGGTCTTATTGTGTAAATCCTTTAACAAGGTACATCTCTTAGATTAAAGATTGTAAAATCCTTTAGCAAGGTAGATTTCATAAGTCTTTTGTACTCCTAACATGGTATGTACTCTTACAAGTTAAGCTATCAGAAGTAACTAAATTTTGTAGCTATAAAAAAGCAACCTATTTACTATAGTAGTGAAGGATTGTGGGTACCATCCCCATCCCAGTTTTTCCCTCTAACAAAGGGTTTCTGCGAGAACAAAAATCATGGTGTTATGAGTTATGTTTTTATGTTTTATGATGATGTATGGAAATTTTTCAATTCGGTAAATGTTCATAATAGTTGCATTGGTTCTTCAAAAGATTTTACACTCCATGAGATACCAATATGCTTATGACTAATGTTAAGGAGTGGTTAATTCCAAATATGGGAAATCTATAAGCAATTGGACCAACTATAGGGACAAGATTGTCCTCTTCACTTTTGGCTCTGCAAAACCAAGGGGGGTACACCTGATCCAATAGATTCAACTCTATTCCTTACTCAATATTGGATCTTACAATAGATGATAGTGAGAAAGTACTAAATAACAACCTATTATTCATTGACTCTCCATCACTAGGTACAAAAACTCATACAAAGTAAATAAAATATAAAAGACTGGTATTGATTGAATGTTTTATGATTACAAGATTTTGATCATTCCACACAAAGAAAAGATAGGAAAACATAGGCCAGTGCCTTATCCATTGGGTAGAATATCAGAAGAAAAAAATGAATACAATGATGTTTTGAAAGGAATTGGTCTTTAAACATAAATACAAACACCTCAACTATTTCCTACTTATAGAAAATCCTCAAACAAATTTAGTAAACATGTATCCCACCCTGAGCAATATTTAATCCAATCCTAGATCAGAACTCAAAGCCAAAAACATACATATAAATCTCAGAAACACTTAAAGATTTCAGAATAAACTCAAAGGAGAGACAAAGATTTGAGATTTGTATTAAGTATAACCTTGAACATTGTATACATAATATTATGAACAACAAGCTTGCAAAATAGCAGCAACACCATATACTTCTTCTCTATTTCTTTGATAAAAATGATACAAAAAGTTACAATCCTCGATTGAGGGCTAGGGTTTCAAAATCTCTATCTTTTTTAACACCTAAACTCTCAATGCCTAGAATGATCATGAAAAATCCTTTATATACAAGGAAGTGCAACAAGCTACCGATCATTCTAGGGTTTACAAAATTCCTAACCTAAAAAACATTACAACAACCCTATTGGGTCTACAATAAATACATTAATCAAATAGGTGAGATATTATGTGGATGAACCACCTTGCTTCATGTCTTCAATGTTGTCCTCGACTTCTTTCAACAAATTTGATTGCAATATCTCATTGTCCATCCTGCAATAAATGTCTTTTTGCTTCTCAACAACCCTGATTACTCAAAAAGTAACTATTTTACTTGTTTCAAGAGGCCGGCGGAGTATTTACTTTTTCAACATGAGGTATGTACTAATACCTCCACCTATTGTACACCTCTTCGCTTGGGAACTCAAAACTTGCAAATTCTACAATTTTGATAGACAACTCTCCCCACCTAACTTCCAATTGACTAATCTCTCTTTGAATAAAATCAAACTTAGACTTAGCTGAGATTAAAGTCTCAATAGTATGAATAAAGAATAAAGTGTTTTCCAGGGTCAAAATGCTAGTCATCCTAGTAGAGAAGTCATCATCAATTTGTGCTCACCATTTGATTAATTCTTTGAGCTCACCATTCTTCCTGAAAACCCCTGGGATCAAGTCACAACTGGGAAGTGTCAATTCCTTCTTTATTAAATTAGACTTCCTCTCAAAATCACCCAAGAGTATGTCATGTTCCACTAACTTCTTCACATTCAAGTGCAATGGCTTTATCAGTGGATCAGAATCATTTTGAGATCTAGATAACAATTTGAATAATCTCACATTTGGGGATCTCTCAATCCATTTCCTTAAAATTGGTTCAAATTCACTTTTTTATTTATCCACTGATACAAGTAATACCTTCAGCCTTCTAGCATGATCAAACAAGATAGTGGGGTTCAGGTTTGTAGCAAACTACATAACAGCTTTTGTCACCTTGTCTTCATATTCTTGCTTCAACAGGGTCTTATCATTCACATACTCCTCCCTTATCCTGTCCAATTCCTTCCTCTTCCTCTTGAAGTGATTGGTTTCCTCTAGCAATTGGTGCTTCTCCCAACTAAGTCTTGCATTTGAATGTGTCTCTAGGTAGGGTGATGGTGGAAACTCAACAATTGGGCTAGAGGATGAAGTCACTGTAGGTTTGTCAGCTATCATCAATTGTGGTGACCTATGATCTTGTGGGCCTAATAACTCAGCAATTAATTTGTCCTTTTGAATCAGCTCTATCTTGAGCTCATTGTGAGACTTGAAGATAGTTTCAAATTTGAGACTAAGATCCTCTTTTTCTTGGGCATCTTTCTTTGCCACTTTGACATTGAACTTGGCAATCTCCAAAATCAAGTTTGAAGCTTCTACTCTAGAAGTCTCACCTACTCTTTGTACCAATAGATTCCCTACATACCCTATAGAGAGAGCCTCTCTTTTCCCTTTATCTTCCTCCCTCTTAAGGGACCACATCACCAAGGCAGCATGATCCTCTGTAAAAGCAATACCACTAGTAGCTTGTTGGGCCTGTTCTGCAGTAGTAAGAGTCTTTACCCTGCTCTTCCTAACTTGATCAAAGACTATTGCATCAACAATATCCCACTTTGGCAGAATCAGCAACCCTACAGTATGGACCATAGCCCCCCCTCCTCAGGAATAATCTTTTCAAACTGCTTCACCATTTCTCCCTTGGTCTCATTCTCTATCTCTATGATGTCCCTATCAAGGAACTCTTCTTTCTTCTTCTCACAGATCTCCTTAAACTGGTTTATTTTCATTCTCCACAGAAATTGGAAGAATGCCCTAGTCCTAAAAAAAATTTCATCAGCTACAAAGGAATCACTAGCTTATTTTAAGATAGGATCCATTTGTTTACCCTCAAACTCTACAATAGTAAGATCCATGGCCACCTCCTGAGGTGCCTCCAACATTCCTTCTTGCAGCTCATCATTGGAAACAAAAATGTTTCCCTCATTTCTCAACTGTACCAACTATTCTACTACCCCATGTTCATCTAAATGTAAGGAGGATTGAGAGGGAGAGTATACATTTTGCTCTGATCCTGACCCTTCTTATTGCTGCCTCTTTGGAGAGGGTCCTTGCATTGCTAGATCATTCATCAGCCTCTTTCCCGTAGAAGTAGAAGGAATATCCTCACCTCTTTGCTATGGTGGTAAGAGAATAGTGTACCCACTTCTCTTCTGCATTGTGTAGACTCCCCTTGGAGTCAATTTTACATATCCTGGCTGGCTCAAGATCTACCTAGCCTTCTTAGGGCCTGTCTTGCTCACAGCAGCCCTCTTCTCATTTACTGCATGCATAATGCCTTCAAAATGATCCATAAGAGCCTCTACCTTTCTTGCCCATGGCTCAAAGCCCTCTAATGGGTCATAAGCTCTATCAAAATTTTTAATGAAATCTACAGTCTTCTTGTAGATCACCCATTTTTCCTTTTTTATTTCTTGAGTTTGAAGGTCAAACTCATTTCTTATTATATCCTTAGGGAAATAAAATTGGTGCTCCATAAGAGCACACCTAATCTTATCTCTAAACATCCTTGATAGGAAACCCTCATTGTCTGCACACCTTCTGTAGCTGTAGGCATTCTGTAGGGCTGCAATACTTGGTTCAAGTATACCCGTCCTCCTTTAGTAATAATAAATTGATGAGCAATTGTTATATCAGGGAAAAAAGTCCCTCTTCCTTTACCAGTAAGGGCACTCTCTTTTAGGTGACCAATCTACCTCAGAATTTCAGCATATCCTACCTTCAATGGAACTTGGTAGGGAAAAATATAAGGTGCCTTTTTACAACCATAAACTCTAAAAACTATAGAAACAGGGTATAAAATGATATCCCCAAAATTGTGGACTATAGTAATGTCCTGACAGTATTCCTTCGGTCTGATTAATCTTAGTAATTCCCTTGGGATCCTAGGATTGTCAAAGAATAATAGTGTCCTAAGTCTTGAAGCAAAATCTTTTTCAAAGGCAATGAAAATGGCATCAACTCTATCCCATGAAAAATTTGTGGTCCACAATTGGACTGGAAAGGTCTCTCCATTTCTCCCCTTCACAATGTTGACTATTGAGCTGAAAAATTGCTCACCCTTGTACAAGAACATATGCATAAGCATTGAATACCACTCAAAGGGCCTACTAACCTTCATATTCTTAATTCCCATTAATCCCTCATGTACTAGGTTAGCCAAGTGAGATGCAAAGTCAAATATTAATGCCAATTGGGGATGTAATGATTGCACCATCATGAACATATATGGTATTGGCATGTGAGTGGCCTCATCATGCCCTAGAATTAAAGTCAAAGACTTGTAGAAACCTTGTGCTCTCTTACAGAATAAATCCATCCTAAAGGGCTCTGGTGTACTTGAGCTGATGACCCACATGGATCCAATCTGGTCTATGAAATCCCTCAGAGGCCCTACCCTTAAATAATCCCTCAGAGCCTCATATACCTCTATAAATTCTATAAAAACTATCTTCTCCAACCCAACATAAGGGTCATTTAATTAGAAGACCTCACTAATTTCCTCTTCTATATTACTAATCAAATTATTTCCATTTACATCCTTGACACTCTTTTTCATAGGATCATAGCACTTAGCAATTTGTATCAATAATTCAACATCCATAAAGACTCCAGGAACTACCAACTTCCCAATATCAAATTGCCAAATGTTGTTGAGGGGGGCAAAGGAATTCCTCTGTGAGTAAGTTGCTTTGAACAAAATATGTCTGTTATGTTCTTCACCCACCCTAGCATCTCTCATCCAATTCCTTCTATCATGGAGCACACTATTTTCATAATCTCTAGGGTTCCTCAGAACTAGTTCTTTTAATCTAGCTACCCCATTATCTGAATGCGGTAGAAACTACATTAAATCCTCAAAGACACCCCTGTCTTTGTATTCTTTCTTACCAGATAGTCCTCTCTTTGGCGGCATTTTAAACTATGGCTTTTTAGAACAATATGTAAATATCCAAGGAAAGACCCTAAAAATATCAACAAGCCACAGGAATTCCTCCCACAATTCCTTCACAGACTTCAAACAATTCTGGAATTCAAAAAAATTTGACCTACCAGGCACTTGAAAAAACTTCACTTGATATCACTCCAGAGGAAAATCCAGTTCGCCAAAATGTTTATGAGAGCAGTAAAGAAAAACAATGATCAGATTTTGATATATAATGCCACCAACCATTTACAATTCATCCGCACGTAGCTCATTAAGTCTGCCATTACTGAAAGTTGGTGGCCTCAGCATTCACAAGACATGAACAATGTCACAGAGTAAAAATTTGAATTCAGACCATTGATATTGTTTCCATTTGGTGCATCGGATGATCAGTAAAAATAGCTACGCAACCCCCATTTTAATTTTCCCAAACAAGTTCTAGCCAATGAGAACAGTTCAAATTAATCATGTGGGGAAAGAAATGACTTAACTTTATCTATATCAGAGTGGATAGTTTCATTTCATCACTAAAGCACGGGCATAGAAAATGAGCATCTTTATCCAGCAGTGTAATGACAACCACAACATTCTTTCCAACTCATAGCGCTTTATCTATTCCCGAAGTGATGACCCCACCTTCCCTTTTGAAAACTTTTATTGAATCAACAAATACCACATTGGAGAGATCAACAGGAAAAAAAACCTAACTTTATCCTTGGTTTCAAGTATACTAACAACCTGACATGTCATTTCTACCTTCGGCCAATAAAAAATGAACCTGTCAGCATGACCTAGCAATAGAGGATCCACCTTTAGTCCTTATCTTCTAAACAAGATCAACAGTTGTCGCTATACCACAAACCTTAAAGATCATGCATTTTATCCCAATGGTATACTGACAACTGTGAGATCTCATCAAAACTTAACCATCTGAGAAAGCCAGCCCTACTATGACACTTCATTTATCTTTATGACAAATTAAAAGATGCCACATTTGCAAGAATAGGTGGGCAGGCCCTCCTTCCATTTCTTCTTTAATATCAAATTTTCTATCAATAGCCACATCACATTTATTTCAACCAATCAAAAACACACATGTCAGAGTGACATGGCATTATAAGACCCCACTTACCATCCCGTTCATCGTATAGCATCGAACGGTCATCGCTATACCGTGAAGCTTAAAAACTTCACATCTTCCATCAGTGGTATAACGACAACCGTAAGATCAAACCATGCTTTACCCTTTGAAAAGTCTGACCCAACTGCTGTTACATCAGATAGGATAGGTGTCAATCTGAAAAACATGCCACTTAGACTGTCATGTCAGAAATCCTACCATTGTCAGTAAACCTTGATCAGATGCTTGTCACTATACCTCGATGCTTAAATAGGAATCATCTCAACCCAACAGTATAACGACAGTTGTCGATGCATTTCTTGATTTAATTACCAACACATTAGCAAAGATGGGCCCACCAAGATAGATGTTTGTTTATTGCTAGATCACATGTTAGAGATTCTGACAATAGGGAGCCTTGAGATTTAATGACAACCACTTATTTTTAAGGGTTTGATACTTAGGAAATTACAGGAAACTTAGGCTTTGAGGGAAATATTAAAAAGGGTCTCGATTTTATAACCTAACCACATAACATGTAAAGTGGTGACTAAAAGGGGTAAAAAATAGCACATGTTTTATTTGGAGAGTTAGTGAGCCAAAAAGGTAATGCAAAATTAGAACAAGGCCTAAGACCAGCTAGGGTTCCCATTAAACCTAGGGTTTTCACCATAAAACCTTACCATTAGGTCTAAGAACCAGATTTTAAAAAAATTCTAGTATGAAGCTAGAAATTTTTTAATATAGTGATAATAGTGGCTCATGCTTGGGGACGTGTATCTCTTGGAGATATAATGAGAAAACTAGAATCTCCTGGAAGAGCAGACCAGAACAAAACTTTGACTAGGAAACAAAAATGCACAGAAACCCTAAAACTAAACCTACACAGAGACTCACAAAAATATTTAAGAGAAGTAAAATTTTAAGAATTGACCATGAACTAGCAATTCCATGAGCTCTCCCATTATATTTTTCATTAAATAAGAATTTTTTCCCCATTTTTCTTCAATGATGTATGGTCCTAACTAGATGGGGTCAAACTTCCCATGCTTTCCTTTATCTTCTAATCTTGCATTCCACATCAGGACCAAATCACCACTTGCAAAATTTCTCTGAGTAGTCCTTTTGTCATATAGGACTTTGCACTAGGCCTACATCTTTTCATTTTTACAACGTGCATCATTTCTTACCTCATCCAATTGAATCAAATCATTTATTCTGACAGTCATATCTTCTTCCACATCATCATCATATGCTTGTATGAACTGATACATCTGTAGTAGATTGTTCTGGGGTAATCTTGCATTAATCCCATATACTAAGTCAAAAGGGGCACATCCTATTGCTTTCTTTACTGTAACCCTGTTAGCCCATAAGGCTTGTAACAACTTAGAGTCCCAGGCCCTCTTGTTCTTATCTAATACTCTCTTCAAAATTTTAATTAAACTCTTATTACTAGATTTTGCCTAGCCATTGCCTTGTGGATGGTAGGGAGATGAATATGAGATTTTTATACCATTGTTTTGACAAAAGTCAACAAACTCCTCTGACCTAAAACAATTACATTATCAACGACCATGGTTTCTGGGCAACCAAACCTTGTAAGGATGTTTTGCATGATAAAGTCTGTTACCACCTTACTAGTTGCTCTCATTGAAGGGATTGCTTCAACCCACTTGGTGAAATAGTCAGTTGCCACCAAGATATAGGAATGTCCACCACTAGACTTATTAGGGATTTCACCAATGAAATCCATACCCCACTTTTGGAAAGGAGCCTGAACAGTAATAGGTTTGAGAGGAAAATTTCCACTAAATTTCAATTTCCCTGCAAACCTTCTACAAGGATTACACTTCTTCACAAATTGATGGGTATCTTTGAAAAGTGATGGCCACCAAAAACCTGACCTAATGATCTTATGGGCTGTAGTCTTTTCCATATAGTGTCCCCCACAAATCCCATTATGTATTTCATCCATCAAAAGCTTGGCTTTATCCTGATCTACACACCTAAGCAAGCACCCTCATTGCTTCTCCACCATAATTAACTACTTATAATTGCATATCTTATAGAATGAAGCTTAATAGTTCATTTCTTGTTATCATCTAGTTTAGGGGGTAAAACCATATTTTGCAAATATTTGACAATATCCTTATACCACTCATAACAATCCATGTTACATACAAAAGGTCTCTAATCCTCCAACATATTTATCTAGTTTGCATTTAGATTTCTTTAGGCCATCAACTTTGCTAGGCCCAACCCTCTTACCAACTTTGTAATGTGAATGTCAATGTTAAACTCTTGAATCCTATTAATCCACCTACATCTTCTTCCTGAAACTTCTTGTTGGACCAAGATATCCTTAACTGCAACACTTGGAACATAGGCAACCATTGTGGCTCCCACCAAATAACATCTAAATGTTTTAATAAATTTACCAAGGCATAAGCTTGCTTCTCAATGATATCATAGTTTGACTCTGTTGCCTGCAAGGTCTTGCTGAAAAAAGAAATAGGCTGCTCAAAACCATCAGCATTTTTCTATAACAGTACTGCTGCAACAGTATGTGCAGATGCAAAAGAAAATATTTGCATAGGTTTTCTATAATCTTGTGTTTTCAAAACTGGGGCATGCTTGATAGCCCTTTTAATATCATTAAAATCCTATATTGCCTCCACATTCCATTCAACCTTTGCTCCCTTTTTTAACATTCTTGATATGGGAATGCTAATCTCTGCAAAATTTGTAATAAATCTCCTCAAGAAATTGACTTGTCCTAAAAAGGATTAAATCCCCTTAATATTCTTTGGTAAAGATATTTTATCAATAGCTTCCACCCTTTCAGGGTCTATCCTCACCCCATCCTTTGGAACAATATGCCCTAGAAGTTTTCCTTCTACCACACCAAAAGCACATTTCTTTGGGTTCAAAGAAACCCCATACTCTAATGCTCTAATGAAAATCTTTTCTAGATGTTGACAATGTTGTTCCTCCTTGGCTGAGAAAGCTGCTAGATCATCTTGATATACCACCATGAATCTATTAATGAAATCTGCAAAGGCTACATCCATGGCCCTTTGAAAAGTGGCACTAGCATTAGTCAACTCAAAAGGCATCCTTACATAGACATATGTTCCCCATGGGGTTGTAAATGTAGTTTTAAATTGCTCTGTGTCCTTAACCATAACCTGATTGTAACCAAAAAAGCCATCCATCATGGACATCAATTCTGACCCAGTGACCTTCTACAACATGTTCTCCATATTTGGTAATCTATAATTATCCTTCAAAGAATTTATGTTAAGATTTCTAAAATCAAAACAAAGCTTAATGTCACCATTCTTCTTTCTGACAGGCACCAAATTTGAAACCCAAGTGGAGTGCCTTATAGGCTTGATTATTCTAGCATCCATCATCTTCTTGAGTTCACCCTACATTTTTGGTGCTAAGGTAGGGTTAACAAGTCTCAACTTCTGTCTAAAAGGTTTTGTGCCTTCTTTGAGTGGAATCTCATGTTGAAAGAGATACTCCCTATAAGCTTTGAGATCTTCATATGACCAGGCAAAAACATGCCTAAATTTTCTAAGGAGATCAATTAAATTTTTTCTAGTTCTTGGGGAAAAACATTTGCCTATATAAACCTTCTTGGGGATAATTCTTGTGGCCAAGTTTATTTCTTCAAGCTCATTAGTCTTATCAGTACTAGCAGAAAATGCCTTGTCTTTATTGTCAAATGCCCTTTCAAGAGCAACTAATCCTTTGGGAACTCTATTTGATCTTAATTGCAAAACCTCTTTCCCAAAAATGACATCTTTACCATTCACTATATCAACATAAGTACTAAAATCCATTTCTTTGTCACCAAAATGAGATTCAAACTGGGGAAATCTTAATATGTCCTGGTCATCAGAGAAAACCTACCAATTATCTACATTATTAGGGATGGAAGGCCTGGCTTGTACTTCTATATTGGAAATATCTACAAATGTAGCATCTTTAGGTCTAAGGGCCACATTAGCCAATAATTCAACCATTCTACTTTGACTTCTTTCCATCCAACAAATGTTAAAAGCACTGAAACTTTCAATCTCATCCCATACTGCATTCCTATATTGCTTCAACTTTTGATTTTTTGAGGCATACTTTGATCTAACTTGGGAGACAATTAACTCAGAATCACCCACTACTTTTAAACACTTTATGCCATGCCTTGATGCCAACCTTAGACCTATCAATAAAGCTTCATATTCTACAACATTATTTGTGCACGACAATAGAAAAGTAAAGGAGAATTTGAAAGTTTTACCATTTGGAGATATGAGCAGTATTCCAGCTCCAGATCCTTCCTTGCTATTTGCAGCATCAAAATATATGGTCCACAAACTATTAAGATCAATCCATCCCTCCTGGCCTTCTGACTTATGTGTATTTTCAACATTCTCATCATTATCTTTATCTTGAACCTTGAAAGCATTAATGTCAATGTCAAGAAAACAATTCATGGTGTCTTCTTCTTCTTTAATCATATGTGGAGTTCTGAGTTCTCTAGAAACCTTAATGTTCTGTCCCTCCAAGTTGAAAGTGGCAAATGAAAAATCACACTGTATGTTGCCTCCCATGGAAGCACTCCACTTTCTTGATAGTAACATCCCATACTAGGGAGGAATATCCACTACTAAGACACTCATGGTCAATTGTTTGTTGGGGTATGCAGTCAGCCTGTAGGGTAGAGCCTTGATAGTACCCACAACTGGTACTTCCCTTGAGTCCATTGCTTGACACCTACCATGGGGTGTGTCCACCTTTAATCCTAATGACTTCATAACCTTAGTAGGCATAACAGTGTTTGATGCTCCAGAATCAATCATATAATTTTTTAACAACTTTCCATTTATCTGCAGAGTCAAAAAGAAAGGATCAACTGTTCCTACTGTAGTACTAACAACATTTGCATCCAAATAAATTTGGGGAATTTTAGAAACAATCTCCTCATTGCAATTTTCATTTTCATCATTCATATTTGCTACTTGTTTCTCAACCCTTTCTATTTTTCGAGAATCCATGGGTACCACACCATTTACCCAATTTAGGGCCTTTTCCTTATGTTCTTCTATTCTCATCATTTCCAACAAAGGGACTTTGACAGTAATTTGTGACAACAATTTTCTCATATCAATTGGAACATATTTTGAATTAGAGACATCTGGCTTTGAATTTGCAACTTCTTTATCAATCTCCAGGATGGATATGTCTGTAGTTTTTTTAATATGGACTCCACACTCCTTCTGCAAAGTTGGAACAACCTCAACTTTGGGTTTGGATTTTACCTTATAAACAATATTAGGCTTAGCATTTTTCTTTATTTTTACCTTATCAACAGGATTAGCATCCTTAGACTTATCCTATGATGTTTTTACATATTTGTCTATTTTCTTGATGAAAATTTCAGTAGGCTTTTGATTTGGATTTCCAACTACTCTATTTCTTAGGTTGTAAATTTATTTTAGCTTGAGTAACCATATCTACTATTATCAAGGCAATTTCCTCATCAGAAGGCCTCCTCAAAACAACTATTTCCTTAAGTTTCAAAACATTGCACTGGATGTTATCAGGCTCACTATCTTCATCTGAAAAAACTTGTTGATGGTATGATTCAGCTTTAGTCTGAGAATTAAAGACATCCTAATTTTCATCCTCTTCAGCAGAGTCAACCTCATCCAAAACATGGGAGGAAATCATTCCACATCCTTGGTCATCATAAGGTTGTTCCTCATTACATTCTTGCTCCTCTTGTGAGGAGACACTTTGGGATATGACACAATAATTGGGATCATGTGGTGACTGACAAACAATACACCATGGGACATCTTCCACCACATTCATTGAGCTTCTTTGCAATGGATTAGGGGTCCTATCATTTGGTTTATCCTTTCTTTTAGGAAGAATAGGCTTGCCATCTTTCCATTGAGTATTATATGGGTAGTTCTGCATTCGTGGCAATTTGTTGAAATTATTAAAGGTAGGCTTATCCCCTCCTATAACTTTATTATTTCTATTCTCACCAGGATTTAAATCATTTATTTCTTTCAAGATCTACTTTAGGCTATCATCATCCTTAGGTTTTACACTTATAGGCTTTCCTAGATCTTTTCTATTCAACAATTGTGATTTTTTATCTTCCCTTCTTCCCAACTTTCCTGAAATTCTTCGGTTACTCTCTATGTTCACAGCTAGCTTGTAAGATTCAAAAAGACTCCTTGGATTTTTATCTCTCAAAAGGTATCCCATCTTAGAATCAAAATCCTTTAAATATGTGACAAGACATACTCTATCATCCAATCTGATGACTTGCAAGAGTTTATGCATGGCCTTTTGGAATCTGACATTAAACTCAACAACATCCTCATTGAAATTCTTCTTAATGTTATTAAATTCATTTAACATAAAACCCTCATGTGTTTTATCACCATACTATTACTTGAAACAATGTCTAAGTTGATCCCATGAGCCTATGCTACCATGTGGAAAAGCCCTAAACCAATCCCTTGAATCTTTTGTTAGGGATTGTACAAATAATTTCATGATAACATCATCAGGCACAAATGTTATAATCATCAATTATATCAATAAATTTTTTTAGGTGCTCCTCACAAGTGATAACATTACTTCCACTGAACTTGGGAAGTTTCTTCCTGATTTCTTCATGGATGGGGTTAGGGTATCTAGGGATGCTAGTAAAAACCAAATGTTTGAATCTTTCATGTATAACCCTTGTGTTAATAATACCAGTACCTTGAGATGTAGATGCATTAGTATTTGTCATGGTAGAAATTTTGAGTCCTCCTGGTGGGGGAACACTAGTTGTTTGATTTGCTAAATTTGCAACATTTTCCCCTTGTGTAAAAGTAGAATTAGCAAAGTTAGTCGGTCCTGTAGACCGTCTAAGAAAATCAATCTTCTTTTTCATTTCTAGTGTTAAAGCTTCTAATTCTACCTTTTCAAGTTCTTTAGCTAACAATTCTTGTTCCCTTTTAGCCTTTTCAAGATCTACTTCCAATCTTAAAGTGGAATCTATGGGAGATTTAGGGCCTACCGGTTAATTAATTGAGACACCCACTGCTTTGTACTTTCCCTTATCCCTTGGATACCTTGTTTTGAACACCTGTTGGAAAATGGGTTGTTCACCTATCTATTCAGGAAAGGGAACATAATTTATAGCCTCTAAATTTAATAATTGCCTTTTTAATTGGTCAGCACTTATCATGGCATGCCTATTTTTTCTTCTCTTTCCTTCTCTCTTTTCTACCTAATAGCTACTTGTTCATGAATTATCCTTTCCAATTCATATACTTCCTCAAATATTTCCTCAAAATTAGGAAAAGTCATTTCAAATTCAACCTGTTGTGCTTGAGGCTCTTCTTGTTGATCCTGAGACTCATGGAGGCCTTGGGGCAATGATGAACCAAGGGTGAAAGGGGGGAAAAAGTCTTGTCCACTCCTACTTTTACTTCTAGATCTTCTCTCCCCTCCATACCATCATCTAGGGATTATCTTCCTATCATGGGGTAACCTTTCACCCTCTCTTTCTATGGGGAAATAATAATCCTGATACTGGTTTAAGCCTAGATCAATTGCCTCCTCATATTCTAAGGCATTTCCCTCCTGACTTGGAGGAGCAAGAATTTCTTGTCTTGAGTTTCCATTTTGCCTCCAGGTAAGAGACATGTCATTTATAATTTTTTCTCTTCTAACCTGACCTCATCTAGATATGGCTGGAAGCTCACCCTGCAAACTTTCCTCTGGGTGTTCCTTCCTCTAGGACCTTGTATTTTTGAAACTCATAGTGATATAGTGATGTTTTATATTAAGCACTAGTACAAAGATGTTTTAGAGTCACCACCCAAACTAAATGGGGTTTTCTATGATTTTATCAAATAGGAAAGGTAGGCAAAAATTGAAAAGGAATCAACTCTATGTATAAGGTAACTAACTGGTTTTGAAAATAAGCAGGCTAGGAGTCTAGCTCAACTTGTACCTACTTTATTTTATACAAATTTTTACAAGATCCCCAGTAGAGTCACCATCTTGTTGGTTCTTCAAAAGATTTTACACTCCATGAGATACCAATATGCTTATGACTAATGTTAAGGAATGGTTAATTCCAAATATGGGAAATCTATAAGCAATTGGACCAACTATAGGGACAAGACTACCCTCTTCACTTCTAGCTCTGCAAAACCAAGGTGGCTACACCTGATCCAATAGATTCAAGTCTATTCCTTACTCAATACTAGATCTTACAACAGATGATAGTGAGAAAGTACTAAATAAAAACCTATTATTCATTGATTCTCCATCACTGGGTACAATAACTCATACAAAGTAAATAAAATATAAAATACTGGTATTGATTGAATGTTTTATGATTACAAGATTTTGATCATTCCCCACAAAGAAAAGATAGGAAAACATAGGCCAGTGCCCTATCCATTGGGTAGAATATCAGAAGACATAAATGAATACAATGATGTTTTGAAAGGAATTGGTCTTTAAACATAAATATAAACACCTCAAATCTTTCCTACTTATAGAAAATCCTCAAAAAGATTTAGTAAACATGTATCCCACCCTGAGCAATATTTAATCCAATCCTAGATCAGAACTCAAAGCCAAACACATACATATAAATCTTAGAAAGACTTAAATATTTATAGAATAAACTCAAAGGAGAGACAAAGATTTGAGATTTGTATAAAGTATAACCTTGAACATTCTATACATCATATTCTGAACAAAAAGCTTGCAAAATAGTAGCAACACCTTGTACTTCTTCTCTATTTCTTTGATAAAAATGATACAAAAAGTTACAATCCTCGACTAAGGGCTAGGGTTTTAGAATCTCTATCTTTTTAACACCTAAACTCTCAATGCCTAGAATGATCATGAAAAATCCTTTATATACAAGGAAGTGCAACAAGCTATAGATAATTCTAGGGTTTACAAAATTCCTAACCTAAAAAACATTACAACAACCCTATTGGGTTTACAATAAATCCATTGATCAAACAGGTGAGATATTATGTGGATGAGCCACCTTACTTCATGTCTTCAATGTTGTCCTCAGCTTCTTTCAACAAATCTGATTGTAATATCTCACTGTCCATCCTGGAATAAATGTCTTTCTGCTTCTCAATAACCCTGATTGCTCAAAAAGTAACTATTTTACTTGTTTCAAGAGGCTGGTGAAGTATTTACTTTTTCAACATGAGGTATGTACTAATACCTCCACCTATTGTACACCTCTTCACTTGGGAACTCAAAACTTGCAAATTCTACAATTTTGATAGACAACTCTCCCCACCTAACTTCCAATTGACTAATCTCTCTTTGAATAAAATCAAACTTAGACTTAGCTGAGATTAAAGTCTCAATAGTATGAATAAAGAATAAAGTGTTTTCCAGGGTCAAAATGCTAGTCATCCTAGTAGAGAAGTCATCATCAATTTGTGCTCACCATTTGATTAATTCTTTGAGCTCACCATTCTTCCTGAAAACCCCTGGGATCAAGTCACAACTAGGAAGTGACAATTCCTTCTTTATTAAATTATACTTCCTCTCAAAATCACCCAAGAGTATGTCATGTTCCACTAACTTCTTCACATTTTGGTGCAATGGATTGATCAATGGATCAGGATCATTTTGAGATTTAAATAACAATCTGAATAATCTCACATTTGGGGATCTCTCAATCCATTTCCTTAAAACTGGTTCAAATTCACTTTTGTATTTATCCAGTGATACAAGTAATACCTTCAGCCTTCTGGCATGATCAAACAAGATAGTGGGGTTCAGGTTTGTAGCAAACTGCATAACAGCTTCAGTCACCTTGTCTTCATATTCCTGCTTCAACATGCTCTTATCCTCAACATACTCCTCCCTTATCCTATTCAATTCCTTCCTCTTCCTCTTGAAGTGATTATTTTCCTACAATAATTTTTCCTTCTCCCAACTGAGTCTTGCATCTGAATGTGTCTCTGGGTTGGGGGATGGTGGAAACTCAACAATTGGGCTAGAGGATGAAGCCACTGCAAGTTTTTTAGCTATCATCAGTTGTGGTGACCTGTGATCTTGTGGGCCTGATAAGTCAACAATTAATTTGTCCTTTTGAATCAGCTCTATCTTGAGCTCATTGTAAGACTTGAGGACAGTTTCAAATTTGAGCCTAAGCTCCTCTTTTTCTTGGGCATCTTTCTCTGCCACTTTGACATTGAACTTGGTGGTCTCCAAAATTAGGTTTGAAGCTTCTACTCTAGAAGTCTCACCGAATCTTTTTACCAATAGATTCCTTGCATACCCTATAGAGAGAGCCTCTCTTTTCCCTTTATCTTCCTTCCTCTTAAGGAACCACATCACCAAGGCAGCATGATCCTTTGAAAAAGCAATACCACTAGCAGCTTGTTCGGCCTATTTTGTAGTAGCAAGAGTCTTTACCATGCTCTTCCTAACTTGATCAAAGACTATTGCATCAACAATATCCCACTTTGGCAGAATCAACACCCCTGTAGTATGGACCATAGCCCTACCCTCCTTAAGAGTAATCTTTTCAAACTACTTCACCATTTCTCCCTTGGTCTCATTCTCTATCTTTGTGATGTCCCTATCAGGGAACTCTTCTTTCTTCTTTTCACAGATCTCCTTAAACTGGTTTATTTTCATTCTCCATAGAAATTGGAAGAATGCCCTAGTCCTAACAAATTTGTCATTAGCTACAAAGGAATCACTAGCTTATTTTAAGATAGGATCCATTTGTTTACCCTCAAACTCTACAATAGTAAGATCCATGGCCACCTCCTTAGGTGCCTTTGACATTCCTTCTTGCAGCTCATCATTGGAAACAAAAATGTGTCCCTCATTTCTCAACTGTACCAACTATTTTGCTACCCCATGTTCATCCAAATGTAAGGGGGATTGAGAGGGAGAGTATACATTTTTCTCCAATCCTGACCCTTCTTGTCTTTCCCTCTTTGGAGAGGGTCCTTGCATTTCTAGATCATTCATCAACCTCTTTCCCCTAGAATTAGAAGGAATATCCTCACCTCTTTGTTGTGGTGGTAAGAGAACAATGTACCCACTTCTCTTCTGCATTGTGTAGACTCCCCTTGGAGTCAATTTTACATATCCTAGCTGGCTCAAGATCTGCCTAGCCTTCTCAGGGTCTGTCTTGCTCACAACAACCCTCTTCTCATTTACTGCATGCATAATGCCTTCAAAATGCTCCATAAGAGCCTCTACCTTTCTTGCCCATGGCTCAAAGCCCTTTAATGGGTCATAAGGTCTATCAAAATTTTTAATGAAATCTATAGTCTTCTTGTAGATCACCCATTTTTTCCTTTTTTATTTCTTGAGTTTGAAGGTCAAACTCATTTCTTATTATATCCTGAGGGAAATAAAATTGGTGCTCCATAAGAGCACACCCAATCTTATCTTTGAACATCCCTGATAGGAAACCCTCATTGTCTGCACACCTTGCTGTAGGTGTAGGCATTCTGTAGGGCTACAATACTTGGTTCAAGTATACCCATCCTCCTTTAGTAATAACAAATTGATGAGCAATTGTTATATCAGGGAAAAAAGTCCCTCTTCCTTTACCAGTAAGGGCACTCTCTTGTAGGTCACCAATCTACCTCAGAATTTCAGCATATCCTACCTTCAATGGAACTTGGTAGGGAAAAATATAAGGTTCCTTTATGTAACCATAAACTCTAAAAACTATAGAAACAAGCTATAAAATGATATCCCCAAAATTGTGGACTATAGTAATGTCCTGACAATATTCCTTCAGTCTGATTAATCTCAGTAATTCCCTTAGGATCCTAGGATTGTCAAAGAATAATAGTGTCCTAAGTCTTGAAGAAAAATCATTCTCAAAGGCAATGAAACTGGTATCAACTCTATCCCATGACAAAGCCATGGTCCATAATGTCACAAGGTCATAGCACTTACCAATTTGTATCAATAATTCAGCATCCATAAAGACTCCAGGGACTACCAACTTCCCAATATCAAATTGCCAAATGTTGTTGAGGGGGGCACAACAATTCCTCTGTGCGTTTGTTGCTTTGAACAAAATAAGACCATTATGATCTTCACCCACCCCAACATCTCTCATCCAATTCCCTCTATCATGGAGTCCACTTTTTTCATAATCTCTAGGGTTCCTTGGAACTAGTTCTTTTAATCTAGCTACCCCATTATCTGAATGTGGTAGCAACTGCATTAAATCCTCAAAGACACCCCTATCTTTGTATTCTATCTTACCAGTCAGTCCTCTCTTTGGTAGCATTTTAAACTAGGGATTTTTAGAACAATATGTAAATATCTGAGGAAAGACCCTAAAAATATCAACAAGCCACAAGAATTCCTCCCAAAATTCCTTCATAGACTTCAAAAAATTCTGGAATTCAAAAAAATTTGACCTAGCAAGCACCTAAAAAAACTTCACTTGATATCACTCCAGAGGAAAATCCAGTTTGCCAAAATGTTTATGAGAGTGGTAAAGAAAAACAACGATGAGATTTTGATATATAATGCTACCAACCATTTACAATTCATCCGCACATAGCTCATTAAGTCCACCATTACTGAAAATTAGTGGCCTCAGCATTCACAGGACGTGAACAATTTCATAGAGTAAAAATTTGAATTTAGACCGTTGATATTTTTTCCCTTTGGTGCATCAAACGATTAGCAAAAATAGCCCCGCAACCCCTCATTTTACTTTTCCCAAACAAGTTCCTAGCCAATGAGAATAGTTTAAATTAATCATGTGGGGAAAGAAATGACTTAACTTTATCTTGATCGGAGTAGACAGGTGTCATTTCATCGCTAAAGCATGGGTGTAGAAAATGAGCATCTTGATCCAGTGGTGTAACGAAAACCATAGGATTCTTTCCAACTCATAGCACTTTATCTATTCCCAAAGCGATGACCCCACCTTCCCTTTTGAAAATTTTTATCGAATCAGAAAAAACCATGTCAGAGAGATCAATAGGTGGAAAACCCTAACTTTATCCTTGGTGTCAAGTATACCAACAACCTGACATGTCATTTCTACCTTCAGCCAATCAAAAATGAACCTGTCAGCATGACCTAGCAATAGAGGATTCAACTTTAGTCCTTATCTTTTAAACAAGATCAATAGTTGTCGCTATACCATAGACCTTAAAGATCATGCAGTTTATCCCAGTGGTATACCAACAACAATGAGATCTCATCAAAACTTAACCATCTAAGAAAGTCGGCCCTACTATGACACTTCATTTATCTTTCTGATGAATTAAAAGATGTCACATTTGCAAGAACAGGTGGGTAGGCCCTCCTTCCATTTCTTCTTTAATATCAAATATTTTGTGAACCACCACATCACATTTATTTCAACCAATCAAAAACAAACATGTCAGAGTGACATGGCATTTTAAGACCCCACTTACCATCATGTTCATTTTCAGAGTGACAGGTGTCAATTTGAAAAACATGGCACTAAGACTGTCATGTCAGAAATCCTATCGTTGTCAGTAAACCTTGATTAGATGCTTGTCGCTATACCATGATGCTTAAATAGGAATCATCTCAACCCAATGGTATAACGATAGTCATCGATGCATTTCTTGATTTAATCACCAACACAATAGCGAAGACGGGCCCGCCGAGACAGATGTCTTTTTATCACTAGATCACATGTCAGAGATTCTAACAACAAGGAGCCTTGAGATTTAATGACAACCACTTATTTTAAAGGGTTTGATACTTAGGAAATTATGGGAAACTTAGGCTTTGAGGGAAATATTAAAAAGGGTCCCGATTTTATAACCTAACCACATAACATGTAAAGTGGTGACTAAAAGGGGTCAAAAATAGCACATGTTTTATTTGGAGAGTTAGTGAGCCAAAAAGGTAACGCAAAATTAGAACAAGGCCTAAGACTAGCTAGGGTTCCCATTAAACCTAGGGTTTTCACCATAAAACCTTACCATCAGGTCTACGAACTAGATTTTTCAAAAATTCTAGCATGAAGCTGGAAATTTTTTAATATAGTGATAACAAGTTGATAAAAGCTTTTGGAGTACTGATTCACCTCTCCCCTCTTAGTACTTAACTTTTTATTATTAATCCAACAATTGGTATCAGAGCCTTGGACTCTAGAGATAAAGGTTTCACCACCTGAGAGTGAAAAGATCTTAGCCATGGAAATCTACAAGCAAGCTAAACAGATTGACAATCTTGAGTTTGAATTAGAAAATGCACATGAACTGATTGATGATCGAAAAAGGAAATTGGAAAATTCATTAAGGGTAAGGAAGTGATTTTATGATGAATTAAAATCTACACAAGAACATGTTGAGATACTTGAGACATCATCTGAAGGGATTTTGAATGATGAATCTGAAACAACTATTGCATAATTGATGGAAAAGAATAAAGCACTCGCCGAGTAGTTGAATCTGATGAAGAAAGATCAAGAGGCACAAGGTATTAGAATGGGTGAAACACTTGAATCAAAGAGATTAGTTGAAGATGCAAAATGAACGATAGAAGAATGCAAGAGGCAAGTTGAGGCAAGACTAGATGAAAAGGATGATGAGATCTTGAGAATGACACAAACACATTATGCTATGACCGACCGGTTGGTGAATGCAAATAAAGAGACAACCAAGAAAGAATATGAAAATCAAGCATTAAGGTCCAAGGTTGAAAGATTGACAAGTGAACTGAAATTAGAAAAGGAAACCAATGAAGTACTAAATAGGAATGATGAAACATTAAGAATGTTGGATGAATATCTTAGAGGTCAAATACGACCAAGAGATAAAACTACACTTGGTTTCACTAGAGACAACACCACCAAGAAGGGAGAGTCCTCAAACCAAGTAGCCAACAAGGATACTGCTACCCCACTGAAGAAAAAGAAGCCAATTTGTTACTATTGTGGGAAACCTTGTTAGAAAGTAAAGTCCACCAAGATAACTGAGAAGGGGGGGGTGAATCAGTTATCTGATAATTATAACTTTTATCAACTTCAATATATTTTAGCCATGTAAGCAATATAATTACCAACCATAGAAAGATATTCATACACAATAACACAATGACACAAGAAATGTTGACTAGGGAACCTCTTGATCAAAGAGTAAACCCCGGTGGGAATGATGCCCACAGAAGATGCACTAATATGAATATTCCTTATGAAAGGATGGAATTTTTTAGGAGTCTTATGAAATACATTTAGTACATATGAATCCTTGTTAGGTGATTTTGAATCCCTGCTAAAAGATTCTAACTCTGTTAGGAGTTATGGAAGACAGAAGGACCCATTGCCCAAACAGCTTCAATGGCAAGATCACCGAACACACTGTCCAATTGATCTCTAGATTATTCAACAGAATAATATCAAATCATTACTGATCTCAACAATATGTTACCTCTTCTCTGACTATGCCAAACTGCATTCACTGCTACACCAAATCTCAATTTCAAATCTTTGTACCTCGCATGTCTTCCTTCATAAATTCACTTTCACAATCATTCACTTTATCAATTCCATTCATCTCTATTTTAACAAGAAGGAAAAACATTCCTTCCTTTATACCACACTCAAGTAATTACAAATGACTCAGCATCCAATTACAAAATAAAAGTTTCCACACGTTACATCAAAAATTACACAAGACTGTCAGCTTCCAATTTAGAATAATTCTTCACTCGTGCGACCTCAAAGTTTGTGCTTTCATCGAAGTCACTATCAAAATGTCTTCAACTTCTCTTTAATTTCACAAAACCAGATTCTATCCCTATTAGGAGATATCATATGATTTCCACAAACTGCTACTCAGGAACACTGCTTGAATACTGCTTCCACCAAAATGCTCATAACTTTCATGAATAAATGAATTACTATCTGTGCTCTTAACCATGAATATATAACATATCAAAGAGTAAATCCTCAACATCACATAGCTTGATCTTCAATATCCCACGTGCACTAATCAAAACATTTTCTACTCCTCTGCTAATCTCCAGTAGATCACTGTGTTGACATCAATGACAATCATAGTCATGAATGCAACAACAACTGCTATAGAATGGCTGCCAATACTCCCATAGGATATATTTAGCATTCATTCCTAACAATCTCCCCCATTGGCATTGATGGAAATATAGATGAAAAACATCCAATGTTTCATGAATCCAATACTGCAATTCTGTTGCTTTGAAAAAATATATTCGAATCCTCTTCATCAATCAAATCTTTATTTGTTTTCCTATTCATTTCTCTCCAACATATGATACAAATGGTTTTTCATGTACACTTCTCTCCTATTGACATCAATGATAGAAATTTCATCATTATGTCAACAACTCTAATGTCAAAAGACACTATTCAAAAAATACATTCACTAGAGTCCTCATGACTCAGCTCAGATACACATGCTCCCCCATAGAGGAAGTACCAACATCCAATCCAGAAGAAAGATAAGGCTCATATACTACTAGATGGATGCAACCAATCTGCATCACTTCTCAAAAGTAGGCTGGGGCATAACCCCAAGCATACCTCTCAGATACTCAAATGTATCCTTAGGCAAAGGCTTTGTAAATATGTCTGCTACCTGCTCCTTTGTGCTTATGTACTCAAGTTTGACTTATTTCTCAAAAAATTTCTCTCTTACTACATGATACTTAATCTCTATATGCTTTGTCTTAGAATGTAATATAGGGTTCTTAGACATACTAACTGTGCTGGTGTTATCACAATGTATAACAACAGGCTCAACAAACTTTATTCCAATATCCTTCAGCATCTGCTTCATCCAAATTATTTGGTTGTAATTGTTTTCTACTACTACATATTTTGCTTCTATTGTGCTTTGTGAAATACAATTCTTCTTCTTGCTTAGCCAAGAAACCAATCTTCCTCCAAGGAAAAATGCTCCACCACTAGTGCTCTTTTTATCATCAACACTACCTCCCCAATCAGCATTTGTATATGCACTATTAGTTCTAAAAAAGATTTTACACTCAAAGAGATACCAATATGCTTATGACTAATGTTAAGGAGTGGTTGATTGAAAATATGGGAAATCTATAAGCAATTGGACCAACTATAGGGACAAGACTGCCCTCTTCACTTCTGGCTCTGCAAAACCAAGGTGGGTACACCTGATCCAATAGATTCAACTCTATTCTTCACTTAATACTAGATCTAACAATAGATGACAGTGAGAAAGTACTAAATAACAACCTATTATTCATTGACTCTCCATCACTGGGTGAAACAACTCATATAAAGTAAATAAAATGTAAAAGACTGGTATTGATTGAATGTTTTGGGATTACAATATTTTGATCATTCCCCACTAAGAAAAGATAGGAACATACAGGCCAGTGCCCTATCCACTGGGCAAAATATTAGAAGACAGAATGAATACAAAGATGTTTTGAAAAGAATTGGTCTTTAAACATAAATACAAACACCTCAACTCTTTCCTACTTATAGGAAATCCTCAAACAGATTCAGTAAACATGTATCTCACCCTTAGCAATATTTAATACAATCCTAGGTCAGAACTCAAAGCCAAACACATACATATAAATCTTAGAAAGACTTAAAGATTTATAGAATAAACTCAAAGGAGAGACAAAGAATTGAGATTTGTATTAAGTATAACCTTGAACGCTGTATACATCATATTTTGAACAATAAGCTTGCAAAATAGTAGTAGCAATCTGTACTTCTCTATTTCTTTCATAAAAATGATACAAAAAGTTACAATCCTCGACTAAGGGCTAGGGTTTTAGAATCTCTATCTTTTTAACTCCTAAACTCTCAATGCCTAGAATGATAATGGAAAATCCCTTATATACAAGGAAGTGTAACATACTACTGATCATTCTAGGGTTTACAAAATTCCTAACCCTAAAACTTTACAACAACCCTATTGGGTTTACAATAAATACATTGATCAAATAGGTGATATATTATGTGGATGAGCCACCTTACTTCATGTCTTCAATGTTGTCCTCTACTTCCTTCAACAAATCTAATTACAATAGCTCACTGTCTATTCTACAATAAATGTTTTTCTGCTTCTCAATAACCCTGATTGCTCAAAAAGTAACTATTTTACTTGTTTCAAGAAGCTGGTGGAGTATTTACTTTTTCAACATGAGGTATGTACTGATACCTCCACCTATTGTACACCTCTTCACTTGGGAACTCAAAACTTGCAAATTTTGCATTTTTGATAGACAACTATCCCCACCTAACTTCCAATTGACTAATCTCCCGCTGAATAAAATCAAACTTAGAATTAGCTAAGATTAAAGTCTCAATAGTATGAATAAAAAAAAGTGTTTTCTAGGGTCTAAATGCTAGTCATCCTAGCAGAGAAGTCATCATCAATCTGTGCTCACCATTTGATTAACTCTTTGAGCTCACCATTTTTCCTAAAAACTCCTAGGATCAGGTCACAACTGGGAAGTGTCAATTCCTTCTTCATAAAATTTAAATTCCTCTCAAAATCACCTAAGAGTATGTCATGTTCCATTAGCTTCTTTACATTCTAGTGTGATGTCTTGATTAGTGGATCAGGATCATTTTCAGATTTAGATAATAATCTGAATAATCTCACATTTGGAGATCTCTCAATCCATTTCTTTAAAACTGGTTCAAATTCACTTTTGTATTTATCCAGTGACACAAGTAATACCTTCAACCTTCTAGCATGATCAAACAAGATAGTGGGGTTCAGGTTTGTAGCAAACTGCATAACAGCTTCTCTCACCTTGTCTTCATATTCCTGCTTCAACAAGCTCTTATCCTTCACATACTCCTCCCTTATTCTATCCAATTCTTTCCTCTTTCTCTTGAAGTGATTGGTTTCCTCTAGCAATTGTTGCTTCTCCCAACTGAGCCTTGCATATGAATGTGTCTCTGGGTAGGGGGATGGTAGAAACTCAATAATTGGGCTATATGATGAGGCCATTGCAGGTTTGTTAGCTATCATCAGTTGTGGTGACATGTGATCTTGTGGTCCTGATAGCTTAGAAATTAACTTATCATTTTGAATTAGCTCTATCTTGAGCTCATTGTAAGACTTGAGGATAGTTTCAAATTTGAGCCTGAGCTCTTCTTTTTCTTGGGCATCTTTCTCTACCACTTTAACATTGAACTTGGTAGTCTCTAAAATCAGGTTTGAAGCTTCTACTCCAAAAGTCTCACCCACTCATTGCACAAACAAATTCCTTGCATACCCTATAGAGAGAGCCTCTCTTTTTCCTTTATCTTCCTCCCTCTTAAGGGACCACATCACCAAGGCTACATGATCCTCAGAAAAAGAAATTCCCCTAGCAACTTGTTGGGAATGTTCTACAGTAGCAAGAGTCTTCACCTTGCTCTTCCTGACTTGATCAAAGACTATTGCATCAGCAATATCCCACTCTAGCAGAATTAGTACCCCTGCAGTATGGACCATAGCCCTCCCTTCCTCGGGAGTGATCTTTTCAAACTACTCCACCATTTCTTCCTTGGTCTCATTGTCCATCTCTGTGATGTCCCTATCAGGGAATTCTTCTTTCTTCTTCTCACAAATTTCTTTGAACTGGTTTATTTTCATTCTCCACAAGAATTGGAAGAATGCCCTAGTCGTAACAAATTTATCATCAGCTACAAAAGAATCACTGGCTTGTTTTAAAATAGGGTCCATGTGTTTACCCTCAAACTTAGCAATAGTAAGATCCATGGAAACCTCCTTAGGTGCCTCTGACATTCCTTCTAGGAGATCATCATTGGAAACAAAAATGTTTCCCTCATTTCTCAATTGTACCAACTATTCTGCCACCCCATGTTCATCCAAATGTAAGTGGGATTGAGAGGGAGAGTATACATTTTGCTCTAACCCTGACCCTTCTTGTCCTTGTCTCTTTGGAGAGGGTTCTTGCATCATTGGATCATTCATTGGCCTCTTTCCCCTAGAAGTGGAAGGAATGTCCTCACTTATATGCTGTAATGGTAAGAGAATAGTGTACCCACTCCTCTTCTGCATTGTATAGACTCCCCTTGAGGTCAATTTCACATATCCTAGCTGGCTCAAAATCTGCCTCACCCTTTCAGGGTGTGTCTTACTCACAGCAGCCCTCTTTTCATTTACTACATGCATAATGCCTTCAAAATTCTCCATAAGAGCCTCTACTTTTCTTGCCCATGGCTCAAAGCCCTTTAATGGGTCATAAGCTCTATCAAAGTTTTAAATGAAATCTACAGTCTTCTTGTAGATTACCAATTTCTCCTTTCTTATTTCTTGAGCTTGAAGGTCAAACTCATTTCTTATTATATCTTTAGGGAAATAAAATTGGTGCTCCATAAGAGCACACCTAATCTTATCCCTGAACATCCCTGATAGGAAACTCTCATTGTCTGCACACCTTACTACATTGTAGGAATTCTGTAGGGCTGCATTACTTGGTTCAAGTATACCCATCCTCCTTTAGTTATAACGAACTGATGAGCAATTGTTATATCAGGGAAAAAAGTCCCTCTTCCTTTGCCAGTAAGGGAACTTTCTTGGAGGTCACCAATCTATCTCAAAATTTTAGCATATCCTACCTTCAATGGAACTTGGTACGAAAAAATATAAGGTGCCTTTCTAAAACCATAAACTCTAAAAACTATGGAAACACAGTACAAAATGATATCCCCAAAATTATGGACAATAGTAATGTCCTGATAGTATTCCTTTGGTCTGATTAACCTCAGTAACTCCCTTGGGATCCTAGGATTGTCAAAGAATAACAGTGTCCTAAGCCTTGAAGCAAAATCCCTGTCAAAGGCAATGAAACTGGCATCAACTCTGTCCCATGATAGAGTTGTGGTCCATAATTGGACTGGAAGGGTTTCTCCATTTCTCTCCTTCACAATATTCACTATTGAGCTTAAAAATTGCTCACCCTTGTACAAGAACATATGCATAAGCATTGAATACCACCCAAAAGGCCTACTAACCTTCATGTTCTTAATTCCTATCAGTCCCTCATGGATTAGATCAGCCAAATGAGATGCAAAGTCAAAAATTAATGCCAATTAGGGATGTAGTGACTGTACCATCATGAACATATATGGTATTGGCATATGAGTGGCCTCATCATGCCCTAAAATCAAAGTCAAAGACTTGTAGAAACCTTGTGCTCTCTTACTGAATAGATCCATCCTGAAAGGCTCTGGTGTACTTGAATTGATGACACACATGGATCCAACCTAGTCTATGAAATCCCTCAGAGGTCCTGCCCTTAAATAATCCGTCTGAGCCTCATATACCTCTGTAAATTTGTAAAATCTATCTTCTCCAACCCAACAGAAGGGTCATTTAATGAGAAGACCTCCCTAATTTCCTCCTCTATGATACTAATCAGATCATTTCCATTTACATCCTTGACACACTTTGTCACAGGATCATAGCACTTAGCAATTTGTAATAATAATTCATCATCCATAAAAACTCCAAGGACTACTAACTTCCCAATATCAAATTGCCATATGTTGTTGAGGGGAGCAGAGGATTTTCTCTGTGAGTAGGCTGCTTTGAACAAAATAAGACCATTATGATCTTCACCCACCCTAGCATCTCTCATCCAATTCCCTCTATCATGGAGTCCACTGTTAACATAGTCCCTAGGGTTTCTTAGAACTAGTTCTTTTAATCTAGCTGCCCCATTGTCCAAGTGTGGTAGCAACTGCATTAAATCTTCAAAGACACCCCTGTCCTTTTACTCTATCTTACCAGATAGTCCTCTCTTTGGCGACATTTTAAACTAAGGTTTCTAGAACAATATATGAATATCCGAGGAAAAACCCTAAAAATACCAACTAACATAGAATTCTTTCCCACAATTCCTTCATAGAGTTCTAACAATTCTGTAATTTAGAAAACTTTGACCTACTAGGCACCTAAAAAAACTTCGGTTGATATCGCTCCAGAGGAAAATCCAATTCACCAAAATTCTTATGAGAATAGTAAAGAGAGACAACAATCAAATTTTGATATATAATGTTGCCAACCATTTACAATTCATCTGCACGTAGCTCATTAAGTCTGCCATTACTGAAAGTTGGTGGCCTCAACATTCACAGGATGTGAACAATGTCATAGGGTAGAAATTTGAATTTAGACTGTTGATATCACTTCCCTTTGGCGCATCGGATGATCAAAAAAATTATCCGCACAACCCCCTTTTACTTTTTCCCAAATGAGATCTCAGCCAATGAAAAGAATTCAAATTAACCATGTGGGAAAAAAGGCAACTTAACTTTATCTTTGATCGGAGAGGATAGGTTTCATCTTGTCGCTAAAGTGCAGATGTAGAAATCAAGCATCTTCATCCAGCGGTGTAATGATAGCTGTAAGATTCTTTCCAACTTAGAGCTTTATCGATTCCCCAAGAAATGACCCCACCTTCCCTTTTGAAATGTTTCATCGAATCGGGGAATGCCATGTCGGACAGATCACCAGGTAGAGAACCCAAAATTTATCCTTGGTGTCAAGTATACTGACAACCTGACATGTCATCACTTCCCTCCGGCCAATAAAAATAAACCTGTCAGCATGACCTTGTGATAGAGGTTCCACCTGTAGTCATCATCTCTAAACAAGATCTCTAGTTGTCACTATACCGTAGACCTTAAAGATCATGCATTTTACCCCAGCAGTACAATGACAACCGCAAGATCCTATCGAATCTTAACCATCTGAGAAGGCTGGCCCTAATATGACACTTCATTTATTCTTCTGAAAAATCAAAAGATGCCATGTTTGCAAGAACAAGTGGGCAAGCCCTCCTTCCATTTCTTCTCTAATATCAAATATTTTGTCAACTGCCACCTCATATTTATTTCAACCAATTAGAAACACACATGTCAGAGTGACATGGCATTTTAAGGCCCCACTTACCTTTCATCCATCGTATAACATCGAACGGTCTTCGCTATACTGCGGAGCTTAAATACTCCACATCTTTCATTTGCGGTATAACGATAACCATAAGATCAAACCATGCTTTATCCCTTTGAAAAATTCTACCCCACAATTGTTACGTTACTCTGGACAAGTGTCAACCCAAAAAACACACCACTGAGATTGTTATGTCAGAAACCTGCTGCTGTCAATAAACCTTAATCAGATGCTTGTCGCTATATCATGATGCTTAAAAAGGTATCATCATGACCCAACGGTATAACGACAGCCGTTGATGCATTGCTTGATTTAATTGCCAACATAACAACGAAGATGAGCCCGCCGAGATAGATGTCCGCTCATCACTAGAACACATGTCAGAGATTCTAACAATAGGGAGTTGTGAGATCTAATGATAGCCACTCATTTTTAAGGGTTTGATATTTAGAAAAAAACCATGGGAAACTTAGGCTTTGCAGGAAATATTAAAAAGGGTCTGATTTTATAACCTAACCACATAACATGTAAAGTGGTGAATAAAAGGGGGTCAAAAATAGCAGATGTTTTATTGGAGGGTTAGTGAACCCAAAAAGGTAATGTGAAATTAGAACAAGGCCTAAGACCAGCTAGGGCTTCCACTAAACCTAGGGTTTTAACCTCAAAACCATACCATCAGGTTTATGAACTGGATTTTTCAAAATTTTAGCATGAAGCTGTAAAATTTAATATAGTGATAACAGTGGCTCATTCTTGGGGACGTGTATCTCCTGTAGATACAATGAGAAAATAGGAATCTCCTGGAAGAGAAGACTGGAACAAAACTTTGACTGGGAAATAGAAATGCACCAAACCCTAAAACTAAACCTACACAGAGACTCACAAAAATATTTAAGAGAAGTAAAATTTTAAGAATTGACCATGAACTGGCAATTCCATGAGCTCTCCTGTTAGATTTTTCAATAAATAAGAATTTGTTCCCCATTTTTCTTCAATGATATATGGTCCTAACCAAATGGGGTCAAACTTCCCATGCTTTCCTTTATCTTCTAACCTTACATTCCACATCAGGACCAAATCACCACTTGCAAAATTTCTCTTAGTAGTCCTTTTGTCATACAAGACTTTGCACTGGGCCTGCAAATTTTCATTTTTATTATGTGCATCATTTCTTACCTCATTCAATTGAATCAAATCATTTATCCTAACAGTCATATCTTCTTCTACATCATCATCATATGCTTGTATGAACTGATACATCTGTAGTAAATTATTCTGAGGTAACCTTGCATTAATCCCATACACTAAGTCAAAAGGGGCACATCTTATTGCTTTCTTTACTGTAACCCTATCAGCCCATAGGGCTTGTAACAATTTGGAATCCTAGGCCCTCTTGTTTTTATCCAATACTCTTTTCAAAATTTTAATCAGACTCTTGTTACTGGATTCTGCCTGATCATTGCCCTTGTTGCAATCCATGTTACATACAAAAGGTCTTTGATCCTCCTCCAACATATTTATCTGGTTTGCATTTAGATTGATTTGGGCCATTAACTTTGCTAGGCCCAACCCTCTTACCAAATTTTTAATGTGGATGTCAATATTAAACTCTTGCATCCTATTGATCCATCTACATCTTCTTCCTGAAACTTCTTGTTGGACCAAGATATCCTTAACTGTAGCACTTGGAACATAGGCAACCACTGTGGCTCCCACTAGATAACACCTAAATGTTTTAATAGCCTTTACCAAGGCATAAGCCTGCTTCTCAATGATATCATAATTCAATTTAGCTACTTGCAAGGTCTTGCTGAAAAAAGAAATAGGTTGTTCAAAACCATCAACATTTTTCTATAACAGCACTGCTGCAACAGTATGGGCAGATGCAAAGGAAAAGATCTGCATAGGTTTACTATAATTTGGTTTTTTTAACACTGGGGCATGCTTGATAGCCCTTTTAATATCATTAAAAGCCTATATTGCTTCGACATTCCATTCAACCTTTGCTCCATTTTTTAACATTCTTGATATGGGAATGCTAATTTCTGCAAAGTTTGTAATAAATCTCCTCAAGAAATTGACTTGTCCTAAAAAGGACTGAATCCCCTTGATATTCTTTGGTAAAGATAGTTTATCAATAGCTTCCACCCTTTTTGGGTCTATCCTCACTCCATCCTTTGAAACAATATGCCCTAGAATTTTTCCTTCTATCACACCAAAAGCACACTTCTTTGGGTTCACAGAAACCCCATACTCTAATGCTCTAGTGAAAATCTTTTCTAGATGTTGGCAATGTTGTTCCTCCTTGGCTAAGAAAGCTGTTAGATCATCTTGATATACCACCATGAATCTATCAATGAAATCAGCAAAGGCTACATCCATAGCCCTTTGAAAAGTGGCACCAGCATTAGTCAACCCAAAAGGCATCCTTACATAAACATATGTTCTCCATGGGGTTGTAAATGCAGTTTTAAACTGCTTTGTGTCCTTAACCATAACCTGATTATAACTTGAAAAGCCATCCATCATGGACATCAATTCTGATCTAGTGACTTTTTGCAACATGTTCTCCATATTTGGTAATCCATAGTTATCCTTTAGAGAATTTATGTTAAGATTTCTAAAATCAACACACAGCCTGATGTCATTGTTCTTCTTTCTGACAGGCACCAAATTTGAAATCCAAGTGGAATGCCTAATAGGCTTGATTATTCTAGCATCCATCATCTTCTTGAGTTCCCCTTGCATTTTAGGTGCCAAGGTAGGGTTAACAGGTCTCAATTTCTATCTAAAAGGTTTCGTGCCTTCTTTGAGTGGAATCTCATGTTGAAAGAGATCCTCCCTATAAGCTTTGAGATCTTCATAAGACTGGGCAAAAACATGCCTAAATTTTTTGAGAAGATCAATCAAATTTTTTCTAGTTCTTGGGGACAAACACTTGCCTATATAAACCTTCTTGGGGACAATCCATGTGCCCAAGTTTATTTCTTCCAGCTCATTGGTTTTATCAGTACTAGCAGAAAAAGCTTTGTCTTTATTATTGTTGCCTGACTTTTAGTCACCCATCATTTTTGGTAATGTCAGATCTAGTCAAGTCTGGTTATGTCTGAGTCTAGGTCTAGGTCCCCTCTAGGATAGGAAGTCCTTGTCGGGTTTCCCTGCCATTGCCTTCTTGTTTCAAGCCGGGTGGGTTGTTTTAAAAGTCTCTTTATATTAGGTAAGTTATAGATCCTAACCCAGCAAGGAAGATGCTCTACTTGTGGACTGGTCACATGATCGCATGAAGTAGAAAAGCGCTATGCAATCATGCAACAAAGAAAGCCTTGGAAGGTGATACAGGAAGATAAGTATATTCAAGCCCGACCATGTAGAGATTGAAGATGCAGACATCTCTCAAAATCATCTTCAACCCAAGGACTATGCCCAGAGCACATATCTACTGATTGGTGCATGATTTGAGTATGATAAAATAAGACACAAGTTCCATTCAACACAGACCCGAGCATAAAGACTTAATTCTGCGAAGACTGGAAACAGATGGTGCTTTGCTGGCGTCCATGTGCGCCAATACACTAATAAATTTGGCATCGATTTGTGACAACTATGTGTCACAATTGAGACAGCCATGTGTTGCAATTATGACAGTAATAGACGTCGCTATTTTTTAGTCACAAAATACATCTTTCCTTTTCCGTCGCAATTACAACTTTAATCCATCGCTATGTAGCCCCTTCATTGTGACATCAACCCCGTTGTAATTCCTTATATTAGCGTCACAATGGCGACGAATACCATAGTACTTACGATGCGCTTGCCTAATATTGCGACGGTATTTGGGGCATCACCAATATAGCAAATTCATCATAATTCTATGCATATACATCGCAATGGCGATGAACACCTAAGCAACTGCGATGGCTAGAGGCTTGTCACATGGTCGCATGTGCTTGGGAAGTCGCATGCGATCATGCGACAAGCATGAAACCGCACCACTAAAATTGTCGCAAGTGTGACGAACACCCAAGCAACTACGATGATTAGAGGCTTGTCGCATAGTCGCATGCGCTCAGAAAGCCGCATGTGATCATGTGACAAATATGAAATCGCACCACTGAAACTGTCACACTTGCGATGAGCGCCCAAGTAATTATGATGGCTAAGGGCTTGTCACATGGTTGCATGCGCTTGGGAAGCCGCATGCGATCATGCGACAAGCATGAAACTGCACCACCAAAACCATCACAAGTGTGACAAACACCCAAGCAACTGTGACAGCTAGAGGCTTGTCGCATGGTCGCATGTGCTTGGGAAGCCGCATGCGATCATGCGACAAGCATGAAACCGCACTACCAAAATTATCGCACTTGTGACGAACATCCAAGCAATTGCGACGGCTAGAGGCTTGTCGCATGGTCGCATGCACTTGGAAAGCTGCATGCAATCATGTGACAACCATGAAACCGCACCATTGAAACCGTCACAAGTGCGACGTACACACATCAAAATTGCAACGGTATTTGGACGTCGCCAATACAACAAATCTATCATAATTCTATGCGTATACATCATAATGGCGATGAACACCTAAGCAACTGCGATAGCTAGAGGCTTGTCGCATGGTCGCATGGGCTTGGGAAGCCGCATGCGATCATGCGACAAGTATGAAACCGCACCACCGAAATCATTGTGAACTACCTTAACTGTGACCGCTGACAGTTTGTCGCATGGTTGCATGGGTTCAAAAGAGCCCATGCGATCATACGACCAACTGTAAGATATTAACCACTGACCGCTGGCGGCTTGTTTCTGTTTGACTGTTGACTAGCCCCGCAGTGACGTTAGAAACTAGGACCCACCTGGTCACGATAGTGCACTTAGGAAATATGCCACCTCACTCAAAAAATGTGGACCCACTAAGATTCTAATCTAACCATTATCGCATGATCTCATGGGCTTGAAAGATTCCATGAGATTACACAGCATTTGGGCGTCGCCAATACAGCAAATCCATCGTAATTTTATGCATATCCATCATAATATATTCAATGTGTTGATGCCTAACGATTGGTTGTCGCATGATCACATGTCAGAATTTTCTGACATGTGACCATGCAACCGGTTACCTTTTTGTGCTGAGGCCCATCGGTGATGTAATTTAGTGGTCCCGCTGGTGATGATGTGGCAGCCTGGGGTTGGCTATCGCATGATCGCATGTCAGATTTTTCTAACATGTGATCATGCAATCATTTGACATGTGTCCCTGGGGCTCAGTGGGAGGTGGTGATGTGGGGTCTTTCGGTGGGTCCAAGATGTCACGCAGTGCGGGTGTTCACTTTTCATTGGCCAGCGAGTGACAATGTGGTGGTCTTATGGCCTTGTCGCATGATCGCAAGGGCCATTTCCATAGCTTGTGATCATGCAACAAATCCCTTGGTGTTAACTTTATGCGGCATGGCAGTGACGTAGGGTAAAGGTCTGCAGGTTGTCGCATGTTCACATAGCCCGTCTCCTGGCTATGCGATCATGTGACAAGGGTGCCACATGTGCTGGGGCCTGTTTGTAGCTATTTGGTGGTCCCGTTGGTAGGTGGTGTGGTGGCGGTTCCTGATTGGTCAGGATGGCGGTAGCGGTGGTGATTGCTGGCAGTTAGTCGCATGTTCGCATAGCCTTTTTCAAGGCTATGTGATCATGCGACTGACATTTTGCATTAACTCTCGGCATCAGTGGTTATGCGGAGGTAGAGGATTGCAGTGTGTCACATGTTCACATAGCCCGTTTCTTGGCTATGCGATCATGTGATAACTATTTGATGTCGCTGTTGCGGAGTTAAGTGGGTTCACGGTACCAGTGGTGCTGACATCCTGGATTCTGATTGGTTATTGACCGGCTAGCCGTTGGCGCTCGATTTCAAATGTGATTGCAGGGTTTCTTGCCGGTGTTTTCACAGTGAGCTATTTGCGACATGTGTGGTAGCTCAGAATTTGAATTCTACAGGACAGTAGCAGTTGTGATAATGATGAAGAGGATCTGTGCGGCTGTCCTGATCTGATTTTGCTGCCAATATATAAGTGAAAGCTACATAGATGAGAACAAGGATAGATGATAGATGAGTGAAAGCTACATAGATGAGAACAAGGATAGATGATAGATGAGTGAAAGCTACATAGATGAGAACAAGCTATAATAATTTATCTAAATGAGAAGCTATGGTTAGATGATAGGAAGAATATTTTATAAAGGATAAGAATTGTACTATTTTTTATAATTTATATTTTCATTTGGGAGCCTAACATATGTGGAGGCATCCACTACCAAGGAAGGTTGAAGGTGCTCAAATTCTAAAAGAATAGGGGAAATAAATGTAGGCCCTATAATATCATTATTTGTATAAGAAATATGTATGAACTGATTTTCAATTTAATGAAAATTAAATATTTATTTTAATGCTAATAATTATGGTGTATGTGTTATGTAGCTTTATTTTAATAAATATTGGGGTTCATTCCTCATTAAAAGTTTAATTGCTTACTTTATCTTAACAGGTGATTCTTTAAATGCACATTATCAAGGTGATTCTTTATATGCAGATTATCAAGGAGAAGATATGTGTATATGGGTGTTATTATTTTCTTATAAAACTAGTAAGGTGACTTGTTTAACAATATTTTACTTGCAACAATATTTGGATGTTTGTATACTACTCTACGTCCTTGATGTCTTCAAATATTCTCACTACCGTTCCATTGCTAAAACTCATAGCAAAATAAGCCTACCTGTAGTTTTCCAGTCTTGATGGATGGGAACCTACCCAAAATGAAGGCATTTCTTGTAGAATAATCATGCTTTGTTGACTATTTATCAATCTTTATGAATGGTAATCTTTGATTAGTTAAGAGTAAAAAATAAATTTGATAAAGTGTGACGGTTCAATTAAAATGTAAGTGTTTATGGACATAAATGAATTTAAGATGTTATTAATGTGGTCCTATCTGGTTAGCATATTTGCTGCTGAATTACGTATTTCTTAGTAGTAGGCCTATTGGGAGTGAATTGATTGAGCGACTTGACTGGTCTTTCTTTTGTGCTCACATGAATACCTAACTGAACACATGCTACGTCTGTCATTGAGCTTCTTGCTACCTCTGAATTTAGTAATGTTTTTGCAAGACTTCAAGCTCTTTCTTTTATCATCTAAAGATGACAAGTGTCAGTGGAAACAAAGATAAAACGGTTAGAACTATTTGAGTTTAGGGTTTCACATTTTTATGCTAAAATTTGAGCAAATGGATTCATTTCGCAAAAGTGCAGCATTCATGAGATTTTATGGGAGCCGCCAATATAGGTGCACTGCCAAACAATATCGGGTAAATTTCCCCAATTGTGAATTTTCCCTTTTTAAGACATAAAAAAAACCAAGGCAACTAGAAAAAAATAGTTCATACAAAATTTGGATCTGTACCAGGACAAGAGTTTATCTTTGTATCTTAGACATGATTTGGCTCTTCTCGTTCATAACTATGCTCTAATCATTTGTAACTGAATAGGATGATCCCATAATGCTTGAAACAAATTTTTTTTAAACATGAGGGGTAGCTATTTTACATGTGAATAGCATCTCTAGGGAAGACTTGTATTACATGGGGTTTCATGTCTTGACAGCATCCATGGCATTGTAGGAAGGTTACTAATCTAGCGAAAATAAATTCACAATCCTAGTTATATCCCTACTGAATATAATTCTTGAATTGGAAATAGCTTAAAAGATGAACTAGAATATCATTTCATATTATTCTTATTAAGAATCATAACAGACTATTGATAATATAGAAGATTCTAGTCAAGTCTAAAGGAATGGTATACACAAGAAACAATCACTTTTTTTTCTATGTATGACAATAGCACCCACCCAATACAATTTTAAACATTCTTAAAATTTTAATACTATAAATTCTATGAAACTTGATGCTGAAGAAAATTGTATCCCTCTACTCCATTTTAAATATTAAAGAAAATGATAAAACCAACAAATGTTCCCAAAAACAAGGAATCCAAAATAATATTACACCTTGAATTAAAATTACTAAATTCCATATGGTAAACAAACTTCAGTACTCGGTAAAATACATAAACAATAAAGATCGGTTAATTGATACTTTGGCCTTACTAGTGTAAGTTCCATAAAATATTTGAAAGTCAATAAACAATGGAATGCTACAACAAAATAATGTAGAGCGAGACATCTATAGACATACCAGATACTCAATAGGGCATTGCAATTGTATGTCCTATGAGGTCAGTGAACTACTGAGCTACATAACCTGCAATGAAGTAAAAGTACAACAAACCCCAAATAAGCTTGTATGTCAACTTAGTGCTGGTATAAAAAACATCCATTACATGACTGTTTATCAATAGAACTCTATAATTAACATTTGGTCAAAATATGTGTAATAAAAATTTAGGCTTTATGAATCCATGATATCAAATGAATGTTTTGTTTTTAGCATGGAATAATTTTAAGCAATGACCTTTGAGACATTAATTTGTGAATCATGTTTTTAGCACACACAATATTTTAATGGACAACGAAGTATAGAACATGGAGGAATCTATAATTATTTTATTCATCTTTAAAGCAACCATCTTTTATAAAGAAATATTTGAGCTCAACTAAAGGTTTTATTTCCTATATCAAAATATACGCATTGAATTGGATTACAATCATGGTGTAGACATCACTGCCATTCCCTCAACAATTTTGTATCCGCTCACCCAGCCAAAATCACTCTTCCTAAATTAATAAATTATTAATACGATGGGTATATTTATTTTAAGGTTGTAAGTGAAGTATAGTTAGAAATTGGAAATGCTCTGGCAGATTTGTATGCAGTGGAATGTGGAACCCTAGGCTTAGCTCGTGAACTCTGACAGAATTTATGTAAAGGAATGTAGAACCATAGACACTATGTGTGAACTGTTTGACTGAATTGCTCAAAGAAATATGGCCTCATGACGTGCCATGATCTCTAAATGCACAAGATAGACATATGAAAAGACCAATTAAACTTGCTCTATATTACTATTGTTATGATGGTCATTTCACCATTTCCTCCTGATATGGGACTGAATCCATTCAAATGGAGGGTACAAATGTGGTAAAGATGAAGGAAATGAATGTGTTGGGTTTCCTTACATACAATAATAATGAAGAGTCTATGAAGAATTACCTGGAAAAAGATTTTTCCCTCCGTTCCTCTGCCTCAAACTCTACTCTGAGTCTATGAAGAATTACCTACAAGAAGATGTACCAAGAACCTTAGAGTAGTCACAGGGTATTAGAGTACTATCAGATACAAATCTTTAAAAGACTTCAAAAAGTATAAATTTGACAAAATAGAGAAATATTTAGTATCTTATTGAGGTTCACTTTGTTTCAAAAATAGTTTAATATTCTCTACTAAATAGGGCCAACCGCGTGAAGGTGGAAGCTCATTTGGCCCCACCCCCCCCTCCCCCTAACATCACTCTACATTCCCTGTTAACATCTAACATTCATTCATTCTTTCAACCATTAATAAAATGTAACATTCAATCAATATCACATGATAACATTCATTAACACATTAGATTCGTTAACACGCAACATTCATCAATATTCTGCATTAACACATAATTCATGAACATTCATTAGCACATAATTAAATTCATTGAGACATAAAATTCAGTCATTATCAATTAAGGTATGTAGATGACAATCATTTCTTTTTTTTCTTTCTAATTTTTTTTTCTATGTAAGCTCTAAGAGGAGCATCAGTGTTATCATCAATTCCCCCCTCATCAGTTGTTTTGTTCTCTATTCTTGATGATCTCAAATTCCTATGTTGCTGCAAAGGGGGGTCCTCTGCATTAACAAATAAAAGAGTTAAATTAAAAATATTTTATTATAATTGTTACAAGTATTTAATTATTTTAAAGAACATAATTGTGGCGCTCTTTACCTGATCTGGCCACATCATTTTGTCTGGACTCAACCTCAACATGCTCATGAACACCGACCCCTCGATCCTCTACAGCTGCTATACAAAATGTTACGTTAATCCAAACACCAATTGCAATTACATATAAAAAATTTAATAGCAAATGTATACCTCCACCACTAGGATGCACATCATGCGAACCTTCATCATGCACAGAATGTGTAGAAGGATTGTCAGGCTGCATTCCAATATCCTACGCATTGTTATCATTGCTTGCTTAAAATAGATATACTCACTTTATATTGGAACTTAACATCAAATAGACTAATTGGTAAAGTATTCAATTTGAAATAAATTTTATTTAGCTTATTTACCTGTGGCTCAGATGCATCATTATTAGAACCTTGCACACTGATTTCAGCTCATAGCCATTCAGCCACAGCTCTATAGCCTTGTTGGAAGACAATTCTCTTGTCCTCTTCTGTGAGACATCTATTGAACTCTGAGCCCTACATTTTTGCTTGGTATGGTGAATTTTACTTGCATTGTTTCATCAAAAAAAAATTCCTTGCAATATATAAAAAATTTGATACAATTTTTCATTTACTAATACTTACAACTCGTTCTTGAAGTTTCAAAAAACCACCAGAGCCGAGCTTGTGTGTCCCGTGCTTTTCTAGTCTTGCCTTTGTTGCCTTTGATGTGTCAAGCAATCTATGAAAAGTTTGAAATATGTTAGATCATATAAATATAGAGGTTAATTAGTACATAATTACATTCTCAATAGTATCACATACCTTGCTCTACTCTCTACTAGTGTAATTCCTTTTTTCATGTCAGCTTTATACTTTCCATCCAAAATCAAAGCCTTCCACTCAGCCTCAGGAACATAGGGTGGACGCTCGTGCCTAGGGTTAACCTATAAATTTTTCCTATACTGGTCCCTAATATACTTCAAACATAAACCAGCTCTTTCAAGGAGCCTCTTTCTCTCGAATGCACAAGGTCCAAAAAGCTAGGTCATACTTTCTACAAGATCATCCTTCAACTTTTTTTCTTGGTTATTCCACCTTTTAAGTAAAAAAAAACATGTTAGACTCATAAATGAAGTGAAGCTACCTTTAATATAGTTCAAGAAATGGATGAAAAGGAAAACTATTCTAGCAATGATATGAATTAAAATAGTGGTTTGGGGTTTTAGTTAGGATATGATGTTCCACCATGTACATAGGGTGGGCCCAAATATCCGCAAACACTCATCACCAAGTTTTCACCAGAAAACATCATTCCCTACAAAACAATCATGGGATCATTAGTCGATGAAGAGTGATAAAAAATTAAATTACTATTATATCACTATAGAATAATAATAACTTTAAAGTACCTGGAACTTTGGCTACTTTTAAGGGAATGCCTTCATCATTGCTGACGATCAATATGCAATCCTTCACCATTCCCGTACTAGGAACACAGGAACATCTAGGAAATGATGCTGCATTGGGACTTGTTGCATCTCCTATTGCAAAAAATGAAAACCATTATCAAATTCCTCCAAGAAATAATACTTCAAGGGAAATAAATTGGTGCAAAGCACCCATGGCACAAACACAATCAAGGGATCTACATCGTAAACACATAACACTTAAACACATAACAAAAGAGAGAAAAAGAAGGATTTGTGTACCAATAGATGGTGCAATAGTTGATGCCTATAGGCTGCGTGTTGCTGACATAGCAGTCAGAAAGACATTTGTGGTTGTCCTGGATGCAGGTGGCATTGTCATAGCATCATGGAAAAGAGCTGAAGAATAAAATTGTTAGAGCATGCATAAATATAGAACGCGTGGACTAGCATGGACAAGATTGTTAGAGCATTAAAAAAAAGGATTGTTCGAGCATGTATTGTCAATGATTATGATCATTCCTATATATATTAAGTGGAAAACATAAGTGGGGAATGGAACATGTGATCTACCTAAACCACCTGTAGTACCCTCATCATGGGAATGGGGTTCAAAATTATGCAAATAACTCTATAAAGACAATGCATCCATATTTTAATTAATGCCATAAAAGAGCATAACATAAAAACCATTATTGAACTCTTGTTATAATTAAAAATTTCATTAATACTTACTTTTAAGTTTTCAGAAGTGCGCAACAAGTCAGCTTCCCTCTCTTTTATTTCTTGAGTTTGAGGCTATACGGATGCCAAACATAAAATTTCTTTTCCAATTTTCTTTAGCAACTTTTTAATGGAACCGATTGGGTCATTGGTCTCTGCTAAATCAATAAAAAAAGGGTCCTCAAGGGGGGACTCCTGAGGGACTGCAGGTTGCTTTCCCTCTCTCCGACCACCGGCCCTCTGTGACAACAATAGTATTAGTATTGTCAAAATTACTCCAAAACAATGAAGAAAACAACATTAAAAAAAAAACATTTTGCTTCTATCTAGTTTGCACAATTACAATGAGTTTTACCTGCTCATGTGTAGATAAGCTGGGAATATCATCACCATCCCCTCTGGGCGGTTGCTCCATATTGTGCCCTTGTGTCAAAGATCAAGTATAAAAATGTTAGCCAAAAATTTAATAACTAAATGGTATGTTGGAGTCATTGATTAGAAGTTGGTTTAATAGTATGTACCACCCCCATGATAGTAGCCTCATTTGTATCTATGTGGTTCAAATTGTAATCAATAAGTACCTCTTCCCCTGCATGTATTGACTTTATCACATAGATGAATACACGATTTCCCTCGCGCACCTCAAATATGCAATTGGGTTTCTTTATAGTTGACCCAGGTCGTGTACTATTTATAAAACCCACAATATTCTTTGTTGCTTTTGGCCTTCCATTGATGTATATAGCCACACTTTTACTTTGATTATTGTCTTGCTGTTGTATATAATTTTCTGAGAGTGCATACCTACGCATACTTTTTTATATTGAACAATATGCATCCAACTTTTGTAATCATAACATGGTTCAACATACTCCATCAATTCAGAAACTTTGTTGTAAGACACCTTTATGCCATCCATATAAAATAGGCCCAAACCATGTAATGATGATGGTGCTATGCGATATATCCTCTCGTTAACACAAAAATCTATGTTTATTGGAGGAAGTTCCTTGGGTACCCAATGTTTCTATAGATGTTGGTACCTCAAGGGCACCTCGATGTCACCTTTCATCTCATCATCATAAGAACATGACCCCCCTTGAGCAAGGAAAAATTTCATGTGTTTATTGAATTTCCTTCTAGTCCTTTGACCTCTAGTTAATCTCCTTGTTCTAAATAAACTGCATGTCTCACTTTCCTCTTCTATTCCTACATTTCCCTCACTTGAGGAAGACACTTTTGACAAATACCTATTCGATGGTACCTACAAATGGGAGAGATCTTAGAAGACATCAATCTTACTTTTGATAAGTGTATTAAATAGACTGTCTATAAGGTGTATTGACTTATACTTGTCGATCCATGAGACTGTGCGGGATGCTCCTGAAAGGGTTTTAGTTTCCTACAAATGTAATTCAATTATCGTGAGCATAATCACATCCATCATAAAAATCACATAAAAATTAAAAACATTAAAAGGTACACATTATAACACTTAAATTTGTGTTTCTTGTTAATCCATCAACTCACCTTGGAGTATGTGTTTGGAAATCAAGTAATTACAGAGTATTTGGTGTCTTGAAGGTGTTCCTAGCCTAAGTACCCATCTCTTGTTCATCTCAAGGGTGCCATACCTAATGAGGATGTTAGATTTGTGAAGCTTGTGTTGAGTTGGAGGTGCAGGATTGGGATGGAGACAAACTCATGTTAGTAACCATTGAAGGTTGAATGTATCTTGCCTAGGGTGTCTTGTGGATTAACTAAAATAATTTGTTGTTTACTCATTTGCCAAGTGAGTAAGTTGATAGACCAAAGCATAAGGTCTATCCCTATGGGTAGGTGTTGAGATTGACCAAAGGATTGTTGATCATTGCCTTTAGTAGAGGGTCCATTGCCATTCCCTACTGCATCACAGGCAACCATAGATATATTGCCAAATAGTTTCTTTTCATGTCTAGTCAGTAATGAGAAAATCTAAGCCCACATGAAGAACTCTTATGTAGATTCACAAGAGATTTCAAGTTCTAAACGTATCAAGTATATGAACCTGGTTCAACAGGTAAGTTAATAGGATATGTTCATAAGTTTTTAGGACAAACACTTGATGGGTATTTCTTATTCTGAGTGCCAAATGCTCTGAAGTGTCAACTTTGCTTCAATAATGTGATATGTGAGTGACAAAGTTTGGTTGTCTATTCCTAGCAGGAGATGAACAATGGAGGAGACAGAGTGAATGCTGAAAACCAAATGGATGAGTAGGGAAGCACTCCATTAGGATTGAAATTGAGAAAGAGTCCTTCCTTAATAGAACTTATTCACTTGAGCATGTGCCAATGAAATGGGGAATCTTCACATGGTGTGAACAACTTGACAATGGAGGAAGGAAAAATGCATAACAATGGGTGTCTAGGAGAAAATAGTGATGTTGAGGAGAAGAAGAACCAATCAAGAGGCTATGGTAAAGTGACATGGAAAGCCTATGCATACAACCCCAAGGCATTCACTATCCAATTAAGAGAAAAGATATTCTTAGCAACAAGAGGATAGTAAGAAATAGCACATAAGGAAGAATGCAAGAAATGCCAATCTACACCAATGTGTGATAGTGAAACACAAGCCTTCTTGATGATCATGATACATAGAGACAATATGTTGAATGAGAAATAAAGACACTCCAAAATAGGTTTTCTAAAACCAATCGATTTAGGTAATAATGTATCCTCATTGCTGCAAACAAAGGACATAAGTTATTGAATGAAAAAGGATTGTATGGTGAAGCCAAAGTTTATTAATGATACTTTTTAGTAGAAGTAAGTTTCTAAATTTTTATTCATACACATTATCTTTAGGGATCTCATTATCTTATAAATATGACCATAAAAATTTCATGTTAAGGTCAATACCTAACTTATGAGCACATGTTAAGGTCAATACCTAACAAAGCCTTAGAGTAGTCCAATTGCTGCTATATTTTTTGGATTTTCTCTTGCTGTTACACCCCTATAATGGTTGCCATAGTCATCAAATCTCCAATAGAGACTCAAGGAGAATTCCTATACAAAGATCAAGTGCACACTTCCAATTATGAGAGGAATAAAGAGTTTGATGGCATAGAATGTCATGTTAGGACCATGTAATGGTGTTTGATCCATTGGTACGATCTGGAAATGTTTGGAGTGGTCATTTTGGTAAAGCCCTAGGCTTATGCACCTAGGAAGGAGGGTTTGATGGTTGGGTTTGATGGTTTGAATATTAAATAGATTAAGGATTGATGGCATACCTCTAAATTTTATCATCATCATCCTCATCATCATCATCATCATCATCATCATCATCATCCTCATCATCATCATCATCATCATCATCATCATCATCATCATTATTGTCATCGTCATCAACATCATCATCATCAACATCAACATCATCTTCATCATCATCATTAGTAGCAGCATCATCGTCATCATCTTCTTCTTCTTCTTCATGAAAATTTGTGTCAAGAACATCATCCAATAACTATCGATCGTGAGCATCATCTACATCATCTTCTACTTCTTCGGTATCTTCTTATTCCATCACATTATACTTTATCGGCCTTCCTCTCAGTTCATGTCTAACAACAAATGACCAACCCGGTTGATGTGGAACCTTTGAGTAAAATACCTACTCACATTGGCTTGGAAGAACATAGGGCTCATCCCCAATTGGCTCAAACGACCTTGTATTAACCATTATAAATCCATTATCATGTTCAATAACAGTTCTATCAGGATCATGTGGATTAAGTTGTAGCCTGTACCATTTGACAACGAAGAGTACTAATTTGAAGGAACTAAAGTCACACTCAAGTATATCATCCAAAATGCCATAGTATCAATTTTCAGACTCTCAAGCATGTAAGTCATTTCTAGATGAAATATTAGTCACTTGAAAGACTGCAGTTATTCCAGAATCACAAGTTTTCTTCGTGTCATCCAACACTTTGACGCGAAATTTTTGACCATTATAGAACATACCCTTGTGGTGTTTAACCTACAATAATATGTGAAACATGTCAAAATTATTGTATCATGAGTTGATAAACATACAGGTGATTAATAAATTTGTACGTAAACCATATGCTAAATCTATTTCCCTTTGCGTAACATTGGAATCTCCATTACGATGAGATTCTTTAACCAATGAAGATACATCTTCCCATGTTAATGTGTGACCAGAATGTTGACATCATTCAATCCATACCGTCATCCAATCAAGATTGTTTTCAATATACAAATGTAGTGCATCCCACTCTCGAGCAACTGTAAAAAAAAAAAAAGATGACTTACAACCAATTTATTTTGAAGATTAAGAAATAATTTATTACAATAACATCTTATAATTTATTACCTCTCACTTTCCTCAATCTACCTTTCCCCATCAAGTACTCCCCTTCAAATTTTTTAAAAGGGTCGAGATCCCAAATGTGATCTACATGGATATTTGATGCAAATTTAGGAAGATATTCAGTAATGTACACCATAGTCTGGTATACCATATATCCCTCTACCATAGAACCCTCAAGATGTGCTCTTTGTCAAACCAAAGCCTTCAAATATTTCAAGTGCCTCTCAACCATCCACATTGACCTAGAGCGTACAGGTCCACACAATTCAATCTCCTCAAATTGGTGTATGAGGTAGTGTTCTTGTGCATTGAAAAAAGTTGGAGGTAGACACTTTTGCATTTCACACAGTAAATGAGGAATTCTTCTCTTCTAATAGTTTATATCTTCTTTATGGATTTCTTTAGATGACAACCACCTACATTAAGAGATTCAAGTCACAAAAAATATATAAATACGAGACTTTACAAAATAATATACAATAGATTACATAGCAAGAAAAACAAATCGCAAATATAATAAATATATACAACAAATTGAACAGATATTACTGCTTACCTCATGTATTTTCCAAGATCATATATCACTTGTTTGATGTTATTGTTGAAGTGCTCTGGGAGAGATAGAGGTAGCACGTACTGTAGTAATTATAAACCAATCATTTCATTATTTTCTAACATAACATAATTAACAGTACACGTAGTTTATGAATATATTGTAAATACAAAAGAACATAACTTACCTTGATGAAAGTATGCCAATCATGTGTTTTGAGCCTTGGCCCAAATTCACTTTTCTTTGATATGAGATTTCTTATGTTCGCAGCAAATCCTGTGGGAAATTGAATTTTTCGTATGACTTCTTTTATGGCATCACTTTGCTGCTCCGTTAATAACCAAGGAAGGGCACTTATATTAATCTGATCTCTATTTCTATTTGAGTGAATGAAATTCTTCAGTGCATGATTGGATTCATGAATGTCATTACAAATTTTGACAATTTTTTCTTTGTCACGCCTTCCATCCAATATTTTCCACAATGTCTCTGTTATATTCTTTCCAATATGCATAGTATCAAACAAATGCACAATTTATGGGTGCTCATAGTAGGGCAACCTACTAAATTGTCTGGGATAGCTTTTTAGTCCCTTTGGAAGGTTGTCAGTAGTGCCTTGACGACCTTCACGATCATCAATTACATAATTAGTAAACAAAAATCATAATAGAAATATATAAATTACAAACATAAACCATTAGGTGGAACGACATTACCTTGATGATTAATTCTATTATATTCCAACTTCCATAGGTGAGGTGTCATTCTTCGTGGCTTTGATGTAATCTCTTCTTTCCCATTGAAAATATGTTTTTTCGTACTTCGATACTTATGATTCCTGTGGAGGAAGTGTCTACACTCATCAAACACCTGCTTTCCTAAACTTTTTGAATGAAGAGATTTCATCTTTGGACCACAAACTGGACATACAAATTTTCCCTTTGTTTGAAGACCTACAAGATAATGATATAATTGGATTATTAAATATGTTCATTTTTATAATTAGAATTATCATGCGCAACTTGAATTCACTATAACATACCACAAAAATGTGTTAGCCCTGGGGCATCATGTATTGTCCATGCAAGTATTGCATGGAATTGAAATTGTCTTTGTCCTATTGGTCTAGACACGTCATACATAGTGACACCATTCCATAACTCCACCAACTCATCGATAAGAGGCTCAATATATACATTCATATCTTTAACTTGATATTTACCTACTTGAATGAAAAGTAACATTACATAATTATTGTGACCATTTTATTGCAAGATTTGTAAGTACATGTAAATTAATAACTATCAAATGATAAAATACCTGGAACAATCATTGCCAACATAATGTGCTCCCTCTTTATTGACATCCACGGAGGAATGTTATTGTTGATAACAAAAATAGGCCACACTGAGTAAACAAATCTCATCTCTCCAAATGGATTGACACCATTCGATGCCAATGAAAGCCTAAGATTACGAGGTTCTTCTTTGAAGTGTTGCCACTTTTCCTCTATGTGCATAAATGTCAAACCATCCACAGGGATTCAAATAATGTCATCTTGACTTCTATTGTGTGCATGGTAATCCATAAATTGTGCCAAGCTACTACACCTGAATAATTGTCGCATCCGTGGAATAATGGGGATGTAACAAAGAACCTTGTGAGGCACCTTTTTTGTTATTCGATCTGTTTGATATCTACTCGTATGACATACAGGGCATTGTGTTGCAAATTCATGTTCTTTATAATATATAATATGATCATTGGGACAAGCATGTATTGCTTGATACGCCATTCCAATATCTTTCATAACAGTAGATAATTCTCGATATGAGTGAGGTAGAATATTTGATGGTGGTAACAAAAACTCGCCTATCAATCTACAGAAAAAAATTATAAGTTGTTAATATAAACAATATTAGTGGTACATTATTCACCATTTGTTAACTATAAAGACATATATGACATACCTTAACATACGTGACATTGTTATGTTGGATAAACCATTCATAACCTTCAAGTTCAACAACAACAATACAATAGAGAGAAGAGTTGTTTGGGAGTCTTTGTATAGGGGCTCGTATGCCTTCTCAAGTAGAGGTACATCAAGGCTATCATCATCATCATGATCAGATATGCTTGGACTAAATGTGTCATGGATCAATGTATTTTTACCATCATCTTCAATTGTGTTTTCTGGTGCATGATCGTCATCTTCCATGGGATCATTATCTTCACCTTGGATATTCACACCTCCATGTTCCTCCACTTTGAAAACCATATTCTTCAGATTGTTGTGGTTCATATCATGTACTTCCCTGGGGAGATCAACCTATATAAAATTGATTAACATAAATAAACCATGATCATCAGCTCGTCATCAAGTGATTTCATATGTATATAAATTGTTAAAATGATATAATGAACAACTTACCAGTGGATGATAGTCATGCCCCCCTTCAATGTGACCATTCTCCCTACAATGTCTCTTAACTATTTTGATTAGCAGTCTTCTACGGTTTAAGCCCTTACAAATTTTGCAGGACAATAACATTTTCCATCACCTTTTCTTTTCAAGTTAGACCACAATCTAGCGATTGTCTCCCTATTTTGTTCTTCACTTATATTATCTGACATGATCATTCTTCGCAGGAAGCAAAAATCGGGCTATGAAAACTTTGGTCTACAACTTTCACAAACTAAGCAAAACTATCGAAAGTACTATAACTCAAGAAGTAACAATTGACAATCTACCTGAGTGTGTGGCTATAACTCATGCAATGGTCTTCTTTCTTAGCTCTAGAAGCTCTCCAGCAATCAAAACATATAAGCTACAAGGCCTAACAGTAATTTCAAAACATATAAGCTACAAGGCAAGACATATTACATGACATGGAAAAAGGAACAAAATTTACAAGCTTTAGCAAGACATATTAAATGACATCATAGTGCTAGAGAGATCACAATTATATGAGTCAAACATAGTCATGAAAAAGCACATAAATTAGTTATTATATGCAATTAAAAGATGTTTAGGAGAGGTGAGGAATGGAAACCACAAGTAATTATTTTCAGGACTAATTGTTTAATACAAGGTGAAGTTTATAAATTAGTCATAGATTCAGGTACTTGCAGCAATCTAATATCATGGGCTGTTGTCAATGCTTTGAAACTGCCTATTCAACACCATCCTAGGCCTTATTATGCTACATGGGTGGAGGAAAATTAAAATTTCATAGTGCATTATCAGACCATGTTAAATTTCTCAATAGGTGGGTACTCTGATCAGATTCTATATGATGTTGTAAAAATGAATTGTGCACATGTTATCCTAGGAAGATCTTGGCAAGTTTCTAGGAAAGTGTTACATAATTGCTTCACTAACATCTACCAAGTGTGGAGTAATGGAAAAAGGTTTGAGTTGATGCCATTGCATTGAAAGGGAAATGAATCTCTCCTCATAGGAAGAATCAGAGAATTGGATACAGGTCAGACTGGGAAAAGCATAAAGTTGGAACAGCAAGTAGTGGAGAATAAAGGACAGAGAATTCTGAATTATGTGACAGAGATAAGGACAGGATTTAAAGGTGGTGAAGGAGTGTTAGTGGGGGATTGGTACTATCCTATCAGAGGACATGAAAAAGACAATGAAAAGATGGTGCAGCAGTAGTTGGAAGGACAACAGGGGTACTACCCCAAACAGGCAGAAATAAAGACTGTCCAGACAGTCAAGAAAACAACCAAGGCAGCAATGGCGACTACCCCAAGGGTAGGAGTTATGATTTCTAACAAATGTTTGAATGTTTTTAATGTAGGACATTAGCAGAAGAGACACTTTACCTTAGGAGGTTTCATTCCTATGCACCATATGCAGAGATATGGAGGAAAAGAAGCAATTTATGCCAGACGCGGTTCTTGGGACAAGAACATCTTTAAAGGTGGTGAAATTGATGCAGGAGCATCATATGCTTGTCAAAGGCACATTGGAGATCTAAGGAATTATAGAGGTCATGGAGCATCTCCTGGATTCAATTGGGCAATCCTTCAACCAATCATGGCACATGGAGGCATTGGAAGTCATGAAATTGCATAATGTCCTGATGGATTTCTATGTTGAAAAAAAGTTGTAATTGCATCTTAGGGTTGCCTAGGGTAGAAAAGACATTGGATAGGATCCTATAGGTTATCATAACCTTACCATGTCATTACATAAATCAGAAGCTTCAATAAACTCTTTAAGAGCATAGTTTAGTAGTTTAAAATTTGAAATTTGAATGTTAACGGCTATAAAGCCATTTTGGAAGGAAACTCCATAATTCAAATTTTAAGAAGGATTAGCAAATGAAACCAATTGGAGATGGTTAAGAGGGGTAGTTACCATGCCCAAGTCTATAAATATGTGTTTGTACAGACTGGAAGATATAATGGACGGACTGTCTCAGAAAAGTGAATAGAAAAAGCTTGGTTTGAACAGCAATTTGAAGCATTCTTGGTTTTTCTGCATATCTTTGGATTGGGAATGTATTGTTCTATCTTACCAAACATGTTTTGATGATAATAATTTAGTCTTGAATCCATTTGGTGAGTTTTTTGTTCAATTTTATTCACTGTCTGGCTGTAGCAGACAGTTTTCAAGCAATTTTGTAGTTTTTTTTCATTAAATCATGCTCATCCCATGAAATGTCCACTATTTCTTCATGGAATGGCACTCTTATAACATGTAAAAATTCTTCTAACTCTATAATGAATATCTAACCAGAATATTTGGTGGCCACCAACAATAAAAAGGTGAAAATAAGGGTTAAGGATTGAAGGGATAGTCCTATAGAGAGAGATTTGCCTTAAGGAGGGTAGTGTTTGAGTTTTTATTCATGGTTATGATGTTGAAACATTGATTTTTGCACTTGGAATTAGTCAAAGAATTCGTTACACATGTGAGATTGGTGATACCCTAGGAACAAGGGTTTATAAGGGATGAATTGGGGTTTTTGGGGATGGGAAACCCATAGAATGAAATTGATTATGTATTTGTCTAATTGAATGCATTTTACGAGCCTATACAAAGTTTGAAGTCCATACATTAAGTATTGCTATATGTTGCTTTGTAAATGCACTAGTTGTTCCATTGTTAAAGACAGGGTCATTGTGAAGAAACTTTGATTTTTTCCAAAGGAAGCCCATCCAATCTTGACATATGTTTTATATAAGGATAAAGGGTATTTGAAAAGGTTTTTTTTTTAGAGAGTCACTTGAGAAAAACAAAAGATATCTTCCAATTTACCTTGTTGTTGTTACAGAAATTGAAAATTGTCATTGACAACATTTTGGTTTGCTATGCATTTTTACTTCAGAGGTGTTGAAACTTGAAGGTGATGTTTGGAACATGTTAGATATGCTAAAACAAACCTATTGAAGCCTTGAAACCTCCTAGAGTTGACTATTTGTAGATTTTGCCCATCAGGACCTAGAAGGGTCACTTGGAACACTTCTACAATTTGCTCATTTTGGGTTGTTTAAAGGGTTCATCATTCTATCCTCTACATCACTCCCATTTTAGCACAAGTAGAGAGAATACTGACAAAGGTTGCAAAATTAGGATTTACACCTACCAAGTGTATTTGATTGAAAGTTTCTACAACCTTTTCAACAAATCCATCTTGTGCATATCTTGCAATTGTTGCAGTCCATGAGACCACGTTTCTCTGAGGCATTCTCTCAAACAATTTATGTGCCTTGTCTATGCTTTTACATTTTTCATATATGTCTATAATAGAATTTCCAACTATAATATCTCATGAAAACCCCCCTTTCATTATGCTTTGATGGATATCCATACCCTGTTCCAAAGATCCTATTTTGGCACAGACAAGGAGTATGTTGGAAAAGGTTATGGAATAGGCATAGAGTAAGAGGAGTTATAGAATGAATAACTTTTTGAATCTTCCACTGTACTAGACCAACTTTGTGAATCTTCCACTGTACTAGACTAGCTCAGTTATCTTCAATAAAAATATTTGTTAAATATGGAGAGGTATCAATCTTAAGGTATCTAACTTAATTTCATTGTGTAATACATAAACCCAACATCTGAAATAGGCACCTTGAGGTTGATGAACTGAGCATTTAACGGATCTCTATTTTAAACTTTCAAAGATATCTACATTAGTTCTTATTTTCACATGTTCCCTTCTTTCTTCTTCCTCCCTGCAGCCTCCTTTCAAATGAGTTTCTCTTCTCCCTTCTATATCTCATGTTTGAGGGAGTCACAACTTTTCATTTCATGCCTTTTGACTATTCGTTAAAGTTAATTTTATTCTTTTAAATTTTAATTTTAATCTTATTTTTATCCTTTTGTATTTTACTTTTTTATTTTTTATAATTAAATCCTATTCAAAGAGGGGACATTACAATGACAATTTGGTAATTTGGGGTGAAATTGCGTAGTTCTTTGAATAACTCCATGTAGGCTAGTCTAGTTGAGGTGTTTAGGCATGCTCAGGAAGGCATTTTGCATCCACTTAAATTTAATCTTTAAAAGTTATTTATAACTCACTTATGAGATCATAGAATCAGATTTCAGAGGCATTTCTCTCATGGTCTATATCAACATTCAGTACTCTCTTCTTCTTGAATTAACATGTTTATTCCACTATCATAATTTTGTGGGGATACATCAAAACTCCTTGAGATCCTTGTGAAAACATATATAGTAAGGGCTGTAGAAAAATAAAAACACCAAACCAAATAATAAGCCCCCATAATGTAAAGCCAATATAGGAATTCATGAACTAAATTTAGCGGCTGAATTTGACTATGTTAACTGTCAATGCAAACATCATCTTGTAATTGTTCTATCTAATGTCCTTTTTTTCAAAATGAAGCCCAGTTGAAACCCAAAATGCCCATCATATATTTAAATTCTTTAAGTGGATTTTGGGAATTTTGCACTAAGGAAATGGGATTAAAATTATAATAGAGGGCCTCAAGTAAAGTGAAAATATAGAAGAAGGTCTCTTATCATTAAATTTTATTTTAAATAATTCCTCTCCAATATCAATCAAAATTCATGAAGGAAATTTGAAGATTTATATCTTTTAGATGAAATTTCTATTTAAAAAAGGCAAAGTGAGGAGGATGCATATTGATCTCTTCCTCCTCACTTTTATTCAGTGGTGATAGCCATTGAAGAAAGGAATGATCTAACCACATTCAAAGTGGTAGAATAGATAAGTTCTTTACAATCTAATGAGAAGTATATGCAATGTTCTATAGAAAGCTTGGTGCAAGCTTTCCAATCTCCTACAAAAATTGAAGAAACTCTCCCATGATTTATATCTTTTGGATGAAATTTCTATTTAAAAAAGGCAAAGTGAGGAGGACACATATTGATCTCTTCCTCCTCACTTTTATTCAGTGGTGATAGCCATTGAAGAAAGGAATGATCTAACCACATTCAAAGTGGCAGAATAGATAAGTTCTTTACAATCTCATGAGAAGTATATGCAATGTTCTATAGAAAGCTTGGTGCAAGCTTTCCAATCTCCTACAAAAATTGAAGAAACTCTCCAAAGACTCTTCCTCACCCAAATAAATTCCAAGGAAATTTTAGCTAATAGAGGACATGGTAGAGAACAAGGAATAGGAAGTGGATCATTGAATCATTCAATGCAGGTGTTCTAAACAATATGGACATGAAGGGAAAAAAGATTGACTTGAATAAGTCGAAAGACAATTAATTAAAGTCTTCCAAAGATGCAAAGTACTCTACATTCTTTGCGTGCATTTTGACAAAAGAACACCAAAAGAATGTGTGGGTCCTAAATAGCAGCTATTCAAATCATATGAAAAGTAAATATACCCTCTTTATCAAATTAGATGATTCATAAGAAGTCTAACTTAAATTTAGTGATGATAAAGAAAATGATGTAATGGGTAAAAGTACCCTTGAATTGAAGACTAAGCAAGGAGAAATTATTATATTCATGATACTTGTGCCAAAACTAAAACATAATCTTTTGAATATTGGGCAGCTAGTAACATAAAATTACAAAAGTGTATTTGAAGATAACCACAACAAGATATTTAATAAATCAGATAAATATTGCTTGTAGCAAAGTCTTGTATGATAGAGAATATATTATTTCCTCTCCCATTGGTTTCCACTAAGATGCATGCATTCATGGTAATAATAGATGATTCGTGGTTATGGAACCAACAATACAGTCATTTTAAATTTCAAGGATTAAGTTTGCTTCACAAGAAGAATATGGTTAGAGGACTTCCTACAATTCAATCCAAAGAAGAAATTTGTTCAAGGTGTGCACAAGGACCATTGTGATAATTTTTCAGTGAACAAATCATGGAGGGCAATATCTCCAATAGAGCTTGTGTGTTGACATTTGTGGTGATATGCAAGAGGAGAAATTGGGTAAGGATATTTATTTTTTAACTTTTATTGATGATTTCCTTGCCACACGTTGGTTTATTTTCTTATGCAGATATCTAAGGCTTTTCAATGCTTCAAGAATTATAAAGCTATGCTTGAAAAGCAAATTGGGTATTATCTCAAAATACTCAAATAGGTAGAGGGGGATAATTTACTTCCAAAGAGTTTTTTTTATTTTGCAACAACTATGTCATAAAGAGAATTTATTGTGGCTTATACTCCCAAAAAAATGGTAATGCAAAAAGAAAGAACGGTACCATTATGAAAATGGCATGAAGTATGTTGCAATCAAAATGTCTTCCAAATAGTTATTAGTGGGTTGTGGCAACAATAGTATATATTTTGAATTGAGATCCCACAAAATCAATCAAGAACATCACTCAAAGGAAACTCAAAGTAGTCATAATACTTTTGTAGCTCATTTTCATGTATTTGGTTGTCTAGCATTTATTCATATTCCAATTCAAAGGCAGATGAAGTTGGATACAAAATCCCAACTTTGTATCCTTGAGGGATATTCCAATGCAACTAAAGGGTACAGGTGCTATAATCCTAGCACAAAAAATGTTTTTGATGAAGGGAGAGTCTATCAATGGAAAAATGGTGTACAGCAAAATATACTAATAATCATGGGCATTGAAGATGGCAGTGTTTCTCCTCCCCACAAGCTCAAGTGGAAGTTCAAGCTCTAATAGGAGCTCAAGTTCCAGTCCACCAAGTTCTTCTAGTAGCACAAATTTTGATGATAATTCGCATTAAGCATAAATTCCAAGCTCTTCAAGAAATGCACAAAGACTATTTGATATTTATCATAGGACTAAAATATAAAACCAATCGTTAATTTTGCTTTGTTTAGTACAATTCAAGTGGAACCCTCTATGTATGAAAAAGTAGTCAAAGGAAAAGTATGGATTAATGCTATGAATGATGAGATGAATTCCATTAATAAAAATAAAACATGGAAATTATTTACAACTTCCCAAAGATAAACAAGTGATTCATGTCAAATGGATTTATAAGGTGAAATATCATGTTGATGGTTCAATAGAATGACACAAGGCTAGACTAGTCACCAAAGGATTTGCACAAACACCTCAAGCAATTTACAGAAACTTTTGCTACAATTTCTAGACTTGATACAATCAAGATTATATTGGCTATTGCTACACAATACAAGTGGCTAGTATCTCGGATAAATGTAAAATCTATCTTCCTTAATAGTTATACAGATAAGGATGTCTATGTGGAACATTCAACAACCTATGGGCTATGAAATTCTAGGCAAAGAACAATTAGTTGACAAGTTTTTAGAAAAAACACTTTATGGGTTGAAGCAAGCTCCCAGTGCCTAGTATACAAGGATTAGCAGTTATTTCTTGAAGAAGAGATTTAGTAGAAGAAACTAAGAGCCAACCTCATATGTTCAACATATTGATTATGATATTCTCATTGGTTGCCTTTACGTCGATGATCTTATTTATATAGGTAACAATAAAGCTCTCATGGAGAAAGAAATGAAACAGAAATATGAAATGTCAAATATAGGACCCATGCATTATTTCCTTGGTGTGAAAGTTCAACAAAAATTAGAAGGTATATTTATCAAACCAAATATGTAATTTTAGAATATCCCGTCCAAAAATGCTCAACCCTCGTTCTATTGGCTACTAAACTTCTATAGCTTTAACTGATCATACAAAATGATTTGGTGTATTGATAGTTAAAAGAATTTTTAATTAAAAAATCATAACATAATTTTTAAACACTACTATTTTTTAGTGCACTTTTGTATAGTGGATATTGTGACATGCCCTGGTTGGTTAACTTTAGAATATCTAGAAATTCTCAACAACCATTCTATAACTGATGTACTTCTACAACTTAAACACTTCATACAAAGTGATGCAGAACCATCGAATTGTCATCATAACTAAAATGGTAATAGTTACACCCCAGTGACAAACATGTAGATTTATCAAAAGACTCAGTGCAGTCTTGAGAGCCTTCTACAAGGCATTTTCAGATTTGTGCATTGTGTTGAGTGCTTTGTTGAAATGAAGGACATCGTCAGAGGAATGTTTAGGTTTTTAAATGATATTTGTAAACCCTAGCTGGGCTCATGACTATATCATTTGAAAGCACAGTCCAAGGCATTTTTAGAATCTCCATGAAGCACAATGTTAATGATCGATCTTATGACTTACAAATATAAAGAATAATGTATGACAATAATACAACAAAGCTTTCACCTATCGGTGCTATCAAGAGTTTAAGGGGCAGTGTTCCATTTAATGGAGGCACTAATACAAATTAGTGTACAATATAGAAGCGACACCCAAAGTACCTGAGTGCATGATAAAGGGAAGAGAGGGCGACACAAAAGGAGGAGGAAGTGAAGTTTAAAATCATACCTTTCTCGGCCTTTTGGATTCTGAATGTACAATGCCTTTCACTGCAGAGATGCCTGGCCGCAGAGATCTCCTTGTCCAACATACAAATTATCCAACAGATGCAAAAATCCCTCTCGGTGCTATTGAACATAGAAATGACCAACGTTTTCTTTTTTTTTTCCTTATATCTCGTTAACGTCGCAATCACGACGTTGTTGGGTTATAATTGAAAAAAAAAAGCCAAAAACATATAACATTTGCTCGCCATCGCAAATTGTCATCGCAATTTCACCCCAAATGTATTAGTGATAATAGAGCGGTCGCATGATTGCATGAATTAAAAAATAGCTATGCGATCATGCGAAATGGAAGCCCGGGCAGGAAAGAAAAGTCAAAGATAGGAAAGATTAAATAAATGTGCCATGTTGGATCCATGTGAGCCAATCATAGAGCAGTCACATGATCGCAAGAAATAAAATAATACCATGCGATCATGAGACAATGGAAGCTCGGGCAAGTGAATGTGCTCTGCTGGGGCCCACGAATGCCAACAGTGTGATCCACGTACAACCAATCATAGAGTGGTTGCATGATCGCAAGAAATAAAAAAATGTTATGCGATCATGCGACAATGAAGCTCGAGTAGGAGAGAGAAAGTTAATGAAAAAGGAGACTAAATAGATGCGTACGTGTGGTAGTGGGACCTAAGTCAATGGACTTACCTATGGGGGAACAAAGAAAAGGATCCGACGGCCCTCGCATAATCGTGACCCCTACCAAATGCTTTTGCAAATTTGCGAGATGCATACGCGTGGTGGTGGGACCCAAATCAATGGACTTACCTATGGCCGCACTTCATCAAAGTGCATCTGACAGTCCTCGCATAATCATGATCCCTGTCAAATGCTTTTGTGAACTTGCGAGATCTTTCCATGTGTCCCTGTGGGTCTGAGAGAAGCTTGTATATGGTTATAATATTTTCAAGATGCTAAATCAGTTGTTCCTCCATGTTGTTGAAGATTCTTTATGGGTAAATGGGATTGTGACATGTGTCTCGGTGGGTCTGAAAGAGTAAGAGTCCAGCCAAAGTCAATTTTATGTATTTTTGAAGCGACAGTCATACGAAATGCACTGTAATTGGTTGTTTTTGAAAGTGCAACATGTTGAGTGATCAAATTGGTCTATTGTATTGTGGGTCGTAGCTTCTTACCAATTCAAAGGATGCACAACTCTGTTAACTTGATATGCAATGAGGCTAAAAGATATGAATTTCAATTGGCATGAAGAAGCAAATCGAAGGCGACTAAGAATAGAGGGGGATATTGATGTGATAGAATGTTATGATAGACCTCTCGACTAGGATCATGGGCAAGAACAGAATGAAGAAGACAATCCTAATAATGTTGTAGCTTGTAGTCCAGTAGATGCAACATGGGTTGCCATAGGTGGTGGTAATGATAAAGCTATTATGTCAAATAAAATCATGCCAAATATTTCTGAGACATTTGAAAAAGGTTGAATGCCAGCTGTAGATCAGATTGACTATTGTTTGAAAGATAGCTTGACTCTGAAAAGCCCAATGGACTTTGGCTTGATAGGTGTTGTTCGAGGAAATGAAAGGTCTTGAATTGAAGTGTCATAAGTTTGTGATTGGCTTTTCAACTTCTTTCATCGAGAATGTTCCTGTTTTGTGCTGTCTTTCTGTATTCTGGAAGTTGAATCATTTCCAGTGGCTATAAGCATTGTATGTAAAATCTATAAATAGGGTTGCAAAAGTTAATGAAAAGGTTGGAAAACTTGGCATTGGAGCAAAGTAATTCCATTTACCAAGCTTTATTTTCATGTTTGTTGTGCCAGTAGTTGTTCATTTGCATTTGAATAGACAGAACAGTTATATGTGAAGTTGTAATTACTTATTGGATTCCATTTCATGTTGGTGATTGCAGTGAAAGTAATTCCATTTACCTTTCATGTATGATTCTTCTCCTATTCCTTCAGTTATTTAGATGCATCTGAATAGAAAGTATAATTATGTGTGGAACTGTAATTCCTGCTTGAATTCCATTTACTGTCCATGTATGATTTTGCTCCTATTCTCCTTAGTAGGATATGCATTCTTAGAATAGATAGATTTAGGCCAGAATATAGACTTTATGATAATCTGTGATCAGCATTCTATTGGGGATTATAGGTTATCCACTCTTATCCCTGCCTGAATTGTTTGTGCCTACAAACAATTTGGTTAAGACTTATAAGGAATTATTTGATGATCAATAAAAAGACACATTCATTGCATATCAAACACAACCAGGGAGCTATACTTGTCAATTCAAAGAGCAGTGATAGATGACTTACACTGACCCATTTGTTGGTGACATCCTTTTGTTCTCTCACCTTGGGTTCTTAGAGAGTTAGAGATTATAAATCTAATGGGAGGACAAACTATTAACCAACAATTATCAAATGCCCTTTTAAGAGAAACTAATCCTTTGGGAACTCTATTTGATTTTAACTACAAAACCTCTTTCCCAAAAATGACATCCTTGCCTTTCATTGTATCAACATAAGTACTGAAATCCATTTCTTTGTCACCAAAATAGGATTCACACTGGAGAAATCTTAATATGTCTTGGTCATCAGAGAGAACCTGCCAATTATCTATATTATCAGGGATGGAAGGCCTAGCTTGCACTTCTATATTAGAAATATCAGAAAATGTAACATCTTCAGGTCTAAGGGCCACATTAGCCAATAAGTCTGCCATTCTATTTTGACTTCTTTCCATCCAAAAAATATTAAAAGCACTGAAACCTTCAATCTCATCCCATACTACATTCCTATACTATTTCAATTTCTAATTTTTTGAGGCATACTTTGATCTAACTTGGGAGACAACTAACTAAGAGTCACCCACTACTTTTAAACATTTTATACCATGCCTTGATGCCAACCTTATACCTATCAATAGAGCTTCATACTCTGCAACATTATTTGTGCATGAGAATAGCAAAGTAAAGGAGAATTTGAAAGTTTTACCATTCAGAGATATGAGCAATATTCCAGTTCCAGATCCTTCCTTACTATTTGCACCATCAAAATACATGGTCCACAAACTATCAAGATCAATCCATCCCTCCTAGCTTTTTGACCTATGTGTATTTTCAACATTCTCATCATTATCTTTGTCTTGAACCTTGAAAGCAATACTGTCAATGTCAAGAAAGAAATTCATGGTGTCCTCTTCTTCTTCAATCATATGTGGAGTCCTGAGTTCTCTAGAAACCTTAATGTTCTATCCCTCCAAGTTGAAAGTGGTGAATGACAAATCACACTGTATGTTGCCTCCCATAGAAGCACTCCACTTTCTTGATAGTAACATCCCATATTGGGGAGGAATATCCACTACCAAGACACTCATGGTCAATTGTTTACTAGGATATGTAGCCAGTCTGTAAGGTAGAGCCTTGATGGTACCCACAACTGGTACTTCCCTTGAATCCATTTCCTAACATCTACCATGAGGTGTGTTCACCTTTAACCCTAGTGACTTCATAACCTCAGTAGGAATAATAGTGTTTGATGCTCCAGAATCAATCATACAATTTCTTAGCAACTTCCCATTTATCTGTAGAGTCAAAAAGAAAGGATCAACTGTTCCTACTGTAGTACTAACAAAATTTGCATCCAAATAAATTTGGGGAATTTTAGAAACAATCTCCTCATTGCAATTTTTTTTCCATCATTTATAGTTTCTATTTGTTTCTCAACCCTTTTTGTTCTTTGAGAATCCATGGGTATGACACCCTTTACCCAATTTAGGGCCTTTTCCTTATGTTCTTCTATTCTCATAATTTCCAAAAAAGGGACTTTTATAGTAATCTCTTACAACAATTTGCTCATATCAATTGGAACATACTTTGAATCAGAAACATCTGGCTTCAAATTTGCAACTTCTTTATTAGTCTCCTAGATGGATATGTCTGCAGGTTTATTAATATGGGCTCCATCCTCTTTCTGAAAATCTGGAACAACCTCAACAGTGGGTTTGGATTTTACCTTATAAACAATGTTAGGTTTAGCATTTTTTTTTATTTTGACCTTATCAACAGGATTAGTATCCCTAGGCTTATCCTATGATGTTTTTACATCCTTGTCTATTTTCTTGATGAAAATTCCAGCAGGCTTCTGATTTGGTTTACCAACCACTCTATTTCTCGGGTTGTAATTTGTTTTAGCTTGAGTAACCATATCTACTATTATCAAGGCAATCTCCTCATTAGAAGGCCTCGTCAAAACAATTATCTCCTTAATTTTCAAAACATTGCATTGGATGTTATCAGGCTCACTATCTTCATCTGAAAAAACTTGGTGATGGTATGACTCAGCTTTGGTCTGAGAATTAAAGACATCCTGATTTTCATCTTCTATAGCAGAATCCACTTCATCCCAAACATGGGAAGAAATCATTCCACATCCTTGGTCATCATAAGGCTGTTCCTCATTACATTCTTGCTCCTCTTGTGAGGAGACACTTTGGGATATGACACAATAATTTGGATCATGCGGTGACTGACAAATAATACACCATGGGAAATCTTCCACCACATTCATTGAGTTTCTTTGCAATGGACTAGGGTTCCTATCATTTGGTTTATCTTTTCTTTCAGGAAGAATAGGCTTCCCATCTTTCCATTGAGTATTGTATGGGTAGTCCTGCATTCTTGGCAATTTGTTGAAATTATTAAAGGAAGGCTTATCCCCTCCTATAACTTTATTATTTCTATTCTCACCAGGCTTTAAGTCCTTCATTGCTTTCAAGATCTTCTTTAGGCTATCATCATCCTTAGGTTTTACACTTATAGGCTTTCCTGGATCTTTTCTATTCAACAATTGTGATTTGTTATCTTCCCTTCTTCCCAACTTTCTTGAAACTCTTCGGTTGCTCTTTATGTTCACAACTAGCTTGTAAGCTTCAATAAGACTCCTTGGGTTTTTATCTCTCAAAAGGTAGCCCATCTTAGAGTCAAAATCATTTAAATATGTGACAAGACATACTCTATCATCCAATCTGATGACTTGAAAGAGTTTATGCATGGCCTTTTGAAATCTGACATTAAACTCAACAACATCCTCATTGAAATTCTTCTTTATGTTATTAAATTCATTTAGCATAAAACCCTCATGTGTTTTATCACCATACTATTCTTTGAAACAATGTCTAAGCTGATCCCATGAACCTATGTTTCCATGTGGCAAAGCCCTAAACCAATCCCTTGAATCTTTTGTTAGGGATTGTACAAATAATTTCATGATAACATCATTAGGCACAATGTTATAATCATCAATTACATCAATAAATTTTTTTAGGTGTTCCTCACAAGTAACAACATTACTTCTAGTGAACTTAGGAAGTTTCTTCTTGATTTCTTCAAGGATGGGGTTAGGATATCCAGGGATGCCAGTGAAAATCAACTGTTTGCATCTTTCATATATAACCCCTGTGTTAAAGATTCCAGCACCCTGAGATGTAGATGCATTAGTATTTTTCATGGCAAAAATTCTGAGTCCTCCTAGTGGGGGAACACCAGTTGTCTGATTTGCTAAATTTGCAACATTTTCCCCTTGTGTAACAGTAGAATTAGCAAAGTTAGTGGGTCCTGTAGACCGTTTTAGAAAATTAATCTTCCTTTTCATTTCTAGTGCTGAAGCTTCTAATTTTGCCTTTTCAAGTTCTTTAGCTAACAGTTCTTATTCCCTTTTGGCCTTTTCAAGATCTGCTTCCAATCTTAAAGTGGAATCTATGGGAAATTTAGGGCCTACTGGCTCATTAATTGAGACACCCATTGCTTTCTACTTTCCCTTATACCTTGGGTTTCTTGTTTCAAACATTTGTTGGACAATGGGTTGTTCACTTGTCTGTTCAGGAATGGGAACATAATTTATAGCCTCTAAATTTAACAATTGCCTTTTTAATTGGTTAGCCCTTATCATGGCATGCCTAATTTTCTCTTCTCTCTCCTTTTCTCCTTTCTTCCTAATATCTTCTTGTTCATGAATCCTCCTTTCCAATTCATAAACTTCCTCAAATATTTCCTCAAAATCAGGTAAAGTCATTCCAGATTCAACCTGTTGTGCTTGAGGCTCTTCTTGTTGATCTTGAGACTCATGGAGGCCTTGGGGCAATGATGAACTAAGGGTGAAAGGGGGAACAAAATCTTGTCCACTGTTGCTCTTACTTCTAGATCTCCTCTCACCTCCATACCATCTATTAGGGATTATCTTCCTATTGTGGGGTAACCTTTCACCCTCTCTTTCTGTGGGAGAATAATAATCCTCATACTAGTTTAAACCTAGATCAACTGCCTCCTCATATTCTGAGGCATTTCCTTCCTGACTTGGAGGGGCAAGACTTTCTTGTCTTGAGCTTCCTTTTTGTTTCCAGGTAAGAGACAAGTCATTAGTACTTTTTTCTCTTCTAACCTGACCTCATCTAGATATGGCTACAAGCTCACCCTGCAAACTTTCCTCTGGGTGTTCTATTGGTTCCCAAAATGGACTTTATGCTTTGAAAAGCAACCAGTACATCTATAGATTTTATGGATAGGTTAGATCCAAATATTGAGTTCTAAAGATGACTGGACCAACTATAGGGACAAGACTGCCCTCTGCACTTTTGGCTCTGCAAAACCAAGGAGGGTGCTCCTAATCTAGTAAAACAAGACTTAAATCAATAATCACTGATTGGATTTAAATGTACCAGATAAATGATAAGATAAATCTAAATGATAACCATTCATTCATAGATCTTTCACTATCACTAGGTAGTAAATTGCCCTGCAAATCATTGTAATTCAAAGAATTTTGACAATTTTGTATTTAAAGATGGAAATACTACTAGAACCTTTTCAAACACTGATCTCCATGAGAAGAACCCCACTACTAGCTAGCATCTTATTCATTGGGAAACACCTCCACTGCAAGAATGTAATACATGAATAAAATATTGAAATCTGAAAGATTATAACCTTTTGAAAATACTAGTCACCCTCTGGTGGATTTTATCAAAAGATCCCTAGGTTCACACTACTTACTTGTGTATCCTTTAGTAAAAATTTTGGAGAATTTATGTCATATTCAAAGCTTATTTAATCTGATTATGAATCAGAGCTGAGAAATATAAACATACACATAGAGATTTATCTATGCCAAGAATTGGAACAATTCATAATTCAACAAAAATCACTCAAGGAGAGATATAAACCTTGGATTTTATTTCAAATATTATATCAATATTCATGCACACAAAATTCTTTACAATGCAACCTTCTGAAATCAACTTGAACCAAAAATAATGTTCTTCTATAGAAAAAAGGCCTAAATACAATCTATGATATCCCAAACTCAGAAAACTTATCAGTCTAATTGATCAAGTTTCTGGTCCCTTTACAATGATCCTGGTAATCCTTTTATAGACAACCAAGATTGCATACAAGCTTCAAATCTTTTAGGTCAAAACAATTAGGTCATTCAAATCAGAGCAAAGACCTAAAACTCAAAGTTGTCACTCAATTGTAGTCTAAAAATGGAGGGTAAATTGGTCGCTAAGTCTTCCATAACAGTTTTAGAATAAAACTCAATACTGCCAGGTGTTGTTAAAATATCTCAATCAACCCTCTTTCTGTTTGAACAGACAAAACTTTCAACCACCTTTCTCAAAGTAACAGTCCCCTATTTTTAGACTAGTACGGCATTTCAGGAAGCAATTCTGATCCAGGCGGCTACCTGATATCTTATTTTTCACTTTACTAGCTGCAACCATCCTTGGAAGATTTAAGTAATTCATTTTGTCACCTCTGGTTCACTGACTTCAAAAAACCTAGAAAAAACCCTAGCAAAAGGTTTAAAATTGAACAATAACGGTTAATCAGTCAGGTTTAAAACATAGCCCTCGATTCTACACCTTTCTCTATATATCAGATGGCTAGCAAGTCAAACAGCAAAGCCCTCTTTACTTTTTCATAAGCTAGTTCTTGACCAATGAGAACATTTCAAAAATGCCATGTGAAGAAATAAATAACTTAACCTTACTCTGCCCGGAGGGGACAAGTGTCACCTCATCACTAAAGCGCTAACCCAAAACTATCAGAAAAACCAACTTAAGATATAACGATGACCGTTGATGCAATTTGATCGGACGATCGCTACCTTTTAACAAAATCTTGGCCCCACTGTTCACTTTAAAAAAAACCTTCGACAAATTAGGAAACACCAAGTCAGACATGTTAGCAGGCTAAAAACCCCACCTCATCCTTGGTGTCAGACACACTAACAACCCTAACATGTCACCAATACCTTCGGCCAATCAAAAATAACCACATCACTAAAAAGTTCTGATGCAGAGGACCCACCAAACGATCCTCACCCCTAGACAAGATCAACGGTTGTCGCTATACCGCTGACCTTAAAAAGCATGTAGCTTATCCCAACGATATAATGAAAACCATGATATCTTATTGTACTTTAACCATCTAAAAATATAGGCCCCACCGTGACATATCAATAATCTGTCATGAATCAAAAACTGCCACGTCGTGTAGAACTAACAAGTGGATCCTTGCTTTATCGAAACCCAAAAATTTTGATAAATTCCATATCATAACTGACATTGACCAATGAGAAACTGCCATGTCATTCCAACTTGGCACCGTGAGGACCCACCTACCATCTCATTTACTTTTGCATCGGATGGTTGTCACTACACCACGATGCTTAAATGATTATCATCTTGGTCCAACAGTATAACAACAGCCGTTGGATCAATCTATCATTTATTTGCTAGCAAACCTTGAGGATGAGCCCACCAGGACAGGTGGCGCCTTATCGCTATATCACATGTCAGAGATTCTAATAGCAAATAATCTTGCAAAACAATGACAGCCACACAATTAAAAAGGGGTGATACTTAGGAAATATTTAATCAGAGACTTAGGCTTTGATAGAAAAATATTAAAGGGGGCCCCGACATAAAAAACCTAATGACATAACATGTAAAAGTGGTCATCAACATTTTAGCACATGGGTATTTTAGGACTTTAGTAAGTGGAAAAAGTAATGCTTAAATAGAACCTGGCCTAGGCAAATTAGGATTTCAACCCTCCAACGGCTAGAATTTTGAGCTTATGAACTAGGATTTAAGGCCAGAGATAGAGAAAAACACTTGCAGAGACCAGAGAAAACTTTTATAGCCATGAAAATTTTTGTAGGTGCTAACAGTGGCTCTGTCTGGGGATGTATGCCTTGCAAGCATGACAAGGATTCAAAAACTCTGGGATAAGTAGACCATCTACTGAAACAAAACAACTAACCTACTCACACAACCTAGAAGGGGAAACTAACTATTGTTCATGGATAATGAGAGTACCTTAAGAAAAGTACAATTTGAGGAATTGTCCATGAACTGGCAATTCCATTTCATTTCCAATCAAGTCCTTCAGAATGTATGAATTAGGTCCCCATGCTTTACTGACCAGATATGGTCCCAACCAAATAGGGTCAAACTTGTTGTGTTTACCCTTGTCTTCAAGCCTAGCATTCCACATTAGGACCAAGTCATTAGCTTGAAAACTTCTGACTGTGGTTTTCTTGTCATACAAACTTTTATATTTCAGCTGAGATTTCAAATTTGTATCATGTGCTTCCCTTCTTGATTCATCTAACTGTATCAAGTCCTATAATCTGATCTTCATTTCATCATCTTGATCATCATCATATAACTAGATGAACTTGTACATTTGCAGCAAGTTATTTTGTGGTAACCTGGCATGGATACCATACACTAAATCAAAGGGAGCACACCCTATTGCCTTCTTGATTGTTATTATGTCAACCCACAGAGCTAACTATAGCTTGGAGTCCCATGCCTTCTTGTTTGCATCCAAGACTCTCTTCAGAATTTTTATCAAGCTTTTATTACTTGATTCAGCCTGACCATTTCCTTGAAGATGGTAAGGAGCAGAGTATGAAATTTTTATTCCAAATTTTAAACAAAAACTAACAAATTCTTTAGATCTGAAACACATAGCATTGTCTACAATCAAATCTTCAAGGCACCCAAACCTTGTCAGCAAATTTTGCATTAGGAAATTAATAACCACTTTACTGGTTGCCTTTTTAGTGGGAATGGCTTCCACCCACTTTGTAAAGTAATCAGTTGCAACCAATATGTATGAGTGTCCCCCACTAGATTTGTTTGGGATCTCTCCTATGAAATCCATGCCCCACTTTTGAAAAGGGGTTTCCACATTTATAGGGCTCAAAGGAAAATTTCCACTAAACTTCAGCTTCCCTGAGAATCTCTGACAAGCATCACATTTTTTGACAAAGGAATGTGCATCCTTGAAAATACTAGGCCACCAAAAAATAGATCTCAATATCTTATGCACATTAGTCTTGGCCATGTAATGGCCACCACATACACCTTCATGCATTGCTTGCAGCAGATCATTAGCCTTTTGTGGGTCAACACATTTTAGCAGGACACCCTCATTACTTCTCCACCATAACTCTCCTTTAATGATCACATATTTCAGAGCATGTAATTTGACAGTCCTCCTTTTGTGGTTATCCATGTTAGAAGGAAGTAAGAGCTTTTGCAAGTATCCAATGATATCCTTGTACCAATCACAACAGTCTAAATCACAGATGTATGGCCTTTGTTCTTCTTCAAGAATATTGATGTGGTTAGCATCCAAATTTCTTTGGGCCATAAGTTTTTCTAACCCCAATCCTCTCACTAGTTTGGTGATTTTCATATCAATATTAAACTCTTGGATTCTATTTATCCACCTACATCTTCTCCCTGAAACTTCTTGTTGAACCAAGATGTCTTTCACAGAAGCACTGGGCACATATGCAACTACAATTGCTCCTACCAAATAGCATCTAAAATTCTTGATAGCTTTGGCCAATGCATAGGCTTATTTCTCATTTATGTCATACTTTAACTTAGCTGCCTACAATGATTTACTGAAAAAGGATATGGACTGTTCAAAACCTTCTGAGTTCTTCTGTAATAATACTGTAGCTATAGTATGATAAGAAGTAAATGAAAAGATTTGGATAGGCCTACTAAAATCTGGTGATCTTAATACAGGGGCACTTTTAATAGCCATCTTGATATCAGAAAAAGCTTTCTTGGCCTCATTACTCCATTCAACTTTTGCATTCTTCTTTAGAATTTTGAAAATGGGAACACTGATTTTAGCAAAGTTTGTAACAAACCTTCTGACAAAATTTATCTGACCAAAGAAAGATTGGATACCTTTTACATTTTTTGGCAGTGGTACTTTATCTATTGCTGCTACTCTTTCAGGATCAATCTTGACTCCATCCTTGGATACAATGTGTCCCAAAAGCTTACCCTCAATCACTCCAAAAGCACACTTCCTTGGGTTAAGGGAAACCCCATATTCTAGAGCTCTTACAAAATAAATTTCCAAGTGACCATAATGTTGGTCTTTCTTTTATGAATAAGTTGTCAAGTCATCTTGATAAACAACAAGAAATTTGTTTATAAAATCTACAAATGCTACATCCATGGCTCTTTGAAAGGTAGTCCCAACATTGGTTAAACCAAATGGCATCCTAACATACACATAAGTGCCCCATGGAGTAGTGAATGCAGTTTTGAACTGTTCTATTTCTTTGACAACTACTTGATTATAACTTGAAAAACCATCCATCATAGACATTAATTTAGATATAGTAACCCTCTGTAGCATGGCTTCCATGTTTGGTAGACCATAATTATCCTTTAAAGAATTTATATTCAAACTTCTAAAGTCTACACATAGCCTGATGTCTCCATTCTTTTTCCTTATTGGGACAAGGTTAGAAACCCATGTTGAATGTCTAATAGGTTGAATGATGCCTGCATCACTCATCTTTTTTAACTCATCCTTCATTTTTGGTGCTAGAGTAGGGTTGACAGGACTTAACTTCTGTCTAAAAGGTTTGGTATTCTCCTTCAGAGGGATTTCATTTTGGAACAAATCTTCTCTGTATGCCTTTAAATCATCATAAGACCATGCAAAGACATGTCTATATTTTCTAAGAATATTTATCAGAGATTTTTTTATTTCAGGAATTAGGCTTCCCCCAATACATACATTTTTTGGAGCTTCCTTTGTTCCTAAGTTTATTTCCTCTACATCTTCAGGCTTGCTTAAAAGCTTTGCATGTGAAGAGCTATCATGGCTATCAAATGCTCTCTCCAAAACTACCAAACCTTTTGGGACTTTATTTGTTTTTAACTGTAAGATCTCCTTGCCAAGGAGAGAATCCTTGTTATCTAATGTTTCTACATATTCACCAAAATTTATCTCTTTGTCTCAAAAACTTGCATTATAATGCAAAAATCTTAAAATATCTAGGTCATCATCAAAAACCTGCCAATTTTCATAATTATCTGGTATGGATGGCCTAGTTTGAATTTCAACCCTAGATATCCCTGCAAAAGTGATATCTTCTGGCCTTAGTGCAATGTTAGCTAATAATTCATCCATCCTATTATGACCTCTATCCATCCAATCAATATAGAAAGCATCAAACTATTCTATCTCATCCCAAACAGCATTCCTATAATGTCTTAATTTTTGGTTTCTTGATGCGTATTTGGACCTAATTTGAGATACAACTAATTATGAGTCTCCAATAACTCTGAGATTTTTGATTTTATGTTTTGAGGCTAACCTTAATCCTATCAATAAAGCCTCATATTCTACAGTGTTATTTGTACAAGTAAATAACAGGGTGAAGGAAAACTTAAAAGTTTTTTTAGTAGGAGAGATTAACAACACACCTGCACCAGCTCCTTCTTTAGAACAAGCACCATCAAAGTACATGGTCCAAAGATCATTCTGATTTTTTACATTTCCTTCTTCTCCAGCTAAAAGAGGAAGATCAACCTCATTATCATTACTCTAAACTTGAAAGGAGTTTATATCAGTATCCAGAAAATAATTCATGTTATTATCACTAACCTCCTCAATCATATGGGGGGTTCTAACTTCTCTGAGTACCTTAATGCTCTCACCAGTGATATTAAAAGTAGCATAAGATAAGTCACACTGGATACTACCTCCCATTGCTGCACTCCATTTTCTTGATAACAGCATTCCATATTGTGGAGGAATGTCAACAACTAGGACACTCATAGTCAATTGTTTTTCAGGACAAGCAGCAAGCCTATAGGGCAGGGCTTTGATTGTTCCAATTACTGGTACCTCCCTAGAGTCTATTGCATAGCATCTCCCATGAGGAGTATCAACTTGCAACCCCATTGATCTCATAATTTCAGCAAGCATGACAGTATTTGAAGCTCCTGAATCAATCATGCAGTTTTTCAACATTTTATCATTTATGACCAATGTTAGGAAAAAAGGATGAACAAATCCCATAGAGGTATTCAGGACATTAGTGTCCAAATAGATCTAAAGTATTTTTGAAATAATTTCTTCTGTGTCCTTTTTAGTTTGATCTTGACCTTTCATCCTAGTATTTGTTATTCTTGGATGTCTATTGTTTGAACACCATTTATCCATGTAAGGGCTTTCTCTTTGTGTTCACTTATCCTCATCATTTCTAATAAAGGCACTTTTACTGTGATCTAAGATAATAATTGATTCATGTCAATAGGTGCATAATTTAAAATAGATAAGTTTATCCAACCCTTTGGGGTATCTTTGACTTTAGGCTGTGTGGTTGCACCAAATTGCTTTTTATCTTTTGATTTGCCTTCAGGTTTAGAATTTGGAATGCTAACCATTGGATTTTTAGCCTTAATCTTAAAAACCTTGATTGGTTCAGTAGGCTTTTCCATACCTTTTGACTTAAAATTCTTGGTATCCTCTACAACCTTATTTTTTGTGACAGACTGCTTAGCATCTTCTTTATTCCTTTTAATAAATATACTTGTTGGCTTACCAACTATTTTGTCAATAGTCTTGTTTCTAAGGACATAGTTGCTCTTGGCCTATGTCACCATATTAGCAGTGATTTGGGCTATCTCTTCATCAGAGGGTCTTCTTAATATAATAGGTTCTTCAACTTGTTTAGAGTTTCTATTTATGTCTTCAATTTCTTCCTCTTCTTCATCAGAAAAAACCTGTTGATGGTAAACCTCTCCTCTGCTCTGAGAACCATCTACATCTTGATTTTCATTTTCCTCCTTAGAGTCAACTTCTTCACATAACTTAGAAAAGGTCATTCCATAGCCTCTATCATCATATGATTCATCCTCCTCTTCTCCTTATTCATCATTTTCATATACATTTTGAGAAATCACACAATAGTTTGAATCATGAGGGGATTGGCATACTATGCACCATGGAATTTCACCAGTCATATTGATTGAATGTTTTTGCAAAGGGTTAGGGGTTTTATCATTTGGCTTCATATCCTTCCTTTATGGGATAACAGGCCTCCCATCTTTCCATTATGTATGGTAAGGAAAATTCTGCAGTCTTGGCTACCTATTGAAATTATTTTGAGGAGGCCTATCATTTCCCTGAAACTTATTTTTAATTTCTCCTAGCTTTAGATCCTTTAAGGCATTTAGGATCTACTTGAGGTTATCATCCTCCCTAGGTTTTACATTAGTAGTCTTATCAACCTCTTTCTTTCTGAACCTAGGGGTTTTAGGATCCTCTCTTCTTCCTAATTTTCTAGATACCTTTCTATTGCTCTCAATGTTCACAACAAATCTTTGAGCTTCTCTGATAGTCCTAGGGTTTTTATCCCTAAGTAAGTATCCCATTTTGGCATCAAAATCATTCAGATATGTTGCCAAACACACCTTCTCATCCAACCTCATGACTTGGAAGAGCTTGTGCATTGCCTTTTGAAACCTTACATTGAATTCTAGGACTTCGTCATTCTTGTTTTTCTTTATATTGTTGAATTCATTCAACATAAAACCTTCATTATTTTTATCACCATACTGATCCTTAAAACAATTTATAAAATCATCCCAAGAACCAATACAATCATAAGGGAGCCCTCTGAACCAGTCTCTTGCATCTTCAGTTAAAGATTGAACAAATAATTTCATGATCACATATTCATATTCTATTTCATAATCATCAATCATATCAATGAATTTCTTTAGATGCTCTTCACAAGTGACAACATTATTTCCAGTAAACTTAGGTAATTTCTCTCTAATCTTTGTAGGAATCAAATTAGGATAACCAACAATATTGTTAAAGAGAAGTTGTCTGTACCTTTCAACATGAACCGGTCCTCTTTGTAATGAAGCATTTATTTGAGAGGTGGAAGCTTTGTTATTTGTAGTATTAGCAACATTTGCAGTAATCACCGGTGTGACAATGGAAAACTGAGTAGCAGAATTTCCAACATTAACATTATATGTCATCACAGGGTTAGTTGGAATTGAAGGATTAAAAGACTGTCTAAGAAAATCAACTTTCTTTTTCATTTCCAAGGTAGCAGCCTCAACCTCTGCCTTTGCTAATTCTTTAGCAATAACCTCCTCTTCCCTTCTAGCCCTTTCGAAATCATTATCCAATTTGGACAAAGGATCTATTGGGATATTTTCATTTGTGGGCTCATTTATTGTGATCCCTACTAAAATTTGTTTTCCTTTATCCTTAGGCTTCCTAACTTCAGCAATGGGTTGGACAATAGGTTGTTGATCATCCCCCCTGGGAACTCTTACACAATTTATGGCCTTTAGGGTTATCAACTATCTTTTGAGCTGGTCTGCCCTAATTTGGGCCTGCCTTATTTCAATTTTAAAATAGGGTCAATTTGTTTACCCTCAAACTCAGCAACAGTAACATCCATGGCAACATCCTTGGGTGCCTTGGGCATTCCTTCTTGTAGTTCATCATTGGAAACAAAAATGTTTCCCTCATTTCTCAACTGTACCAACTGTTCTGCTACCCCATGTTCTTCCAAATGTAAGGGGGATTGAGAGGGAGAGTATACATTTTTCTTTGACCCTGACCCTTCTTGTCTTTGTCTCTTTGGAGAGGGTTCTTGCATCGTTGGATCATTCATTGGCCTCTTTCCCCTAGAAGTGGAAGGAATGTCCTCACTTATATGTTGTGATGGTAAGAGAACAGTGTACGCACTCCTCTTCTACATTGTATAGACTCCCCTTGGGGTCAATTTCACATATCCTGGCTAGCTCAAAATATGCCTAGCCCTCTCAGGGTGTGTCTTACTCACAACAGCCCTTTTTTCATTTACTACATGCATAATTCCTTCAAAATGCTCCATAAGAGTCTCTACGTTTCTTGCCTATGGCTCAAAGCCCTTTAATGGGTCATAAGCTCTATCAAAGTTTTTAATGAAATCTACAGTCTTCTTGTAGATTACCCATTTCTCCTTTTTTATTTCTTGAGCTTGAAGGTCAAACTCATTTCTTATTATATCTTTAGGGAAATAAAATTGGTGCTCCATAAGAGCACACCTAATCTTATCTCTAAACATCCCTGATAGGAAACCCTCATTGTCTGCACACCTTACTGCAGTTGTAGGCATTCTGTAGGGCTGCAATACTTGGTTCAAGTATACCCATCCTCCTTTAGTTATAACAAACAATGAGCAATTATTATATCAAGGAAAAAAGTCCCTCTTCCTTTGCCAGTAAGGGCACTTTCTTGCAGGTCACCAATCTATCTCAAAATTTCAGCATATCCTACCTTCAATGGAACTTGGTATGGAAAAATATAAGGTGCCTTTCTACAACCATAAACTCTAAAAACTATGGAAACAGGGTACAAAATGATATCCCCAAAATTATGGACAATAGTAATTCCCTGAGAGTATTCCTTTGGTCTAATTAACCTCAATAACTCCCTTGGGATCCTAGGATTGTCAAAGAATAACAGTGTCCTAAGCCTTGAAGCAAAATCCCTATCAAAGGCAATGAAATTGGCATCAACTATGTCCCATGAAAGAGTTGCGGTCCACAATTGGACTGGAAGGGTTTCTCCATTTCTCTCCTTCACAATATTCACTGTTGAGCTAAAAAATTGCTCACCCTTGTACAAGAACATATGTGTAAGCATTGAATACCACCCAAAAGGCCTACTAACATTCATGTTCTTAATTCCCATTAATCCCTCATGGACTAGATCAGCCAAATGAGATGCAAAGTCAAAAATCAATGCCAATTGGGGATGTAGTGACTATACCATCATGAACATATATGGTATTGGCATATGAGTGGCCTCATCATGCCCTAAAATCAAAGTCAAAGACTTGTACAAACCTTGTGCTCTCTTACTAAATAGATCCATCTTGAAAGGCTCTGGTGTACTTGAACTAATGAAACACATGGATCCAACCTAGTCTATGAAATCCCTTAGAGGCCCTACCCTTAAATAGTCCCTTTGAGATTCATATACCTCTGTAAATTTTGTAAAATCTATCTTCTCCAACCCAACAGAAGGGTCATTTAATGAGAAGACCTCCCTAATTTCCTCCTCTGTGATACTAATCAAATCATTTCCATTTACATCCTTGACACACTTTGTCACAGGATCATAGCACTTAGCAATTTGTATTAATAATTCATCATCCATAAAAACTCCAAGGACTACTAACTTCCCAATATCAAATTGCCATATGTTGTTGAGGGGAGCACAGGAATTTCTTTGTGAGTAGGCTGCTTTGAACAAAATAAGACCATTATGATCTTCACCCACCCTAGCATTTCTCATCCAATTCCCTCTATCATGGAGTCCACTGTTAACATAGTCCCTAGGGTTTCTCAGAACTAGTTCTTTTAATCTAGCTGCCCCATTGTCCGAGTGTGGTAGCAACTGCATTAAATCTTCAAAGACACCCCTATCCTTGTACTCTGTCTTACTAGATAGTCCTCTCTTTGGTGGCATTTTAAACTAGCGTTTCTAGAACAATATATGAATATCCAAGGAAAAACCCTAAAAATATCAAATAACACAGAATTCTTTCCCATAATTCCTTCATAGAGTTCAAACAATTCTGTAATTTAGAAAACTTTAAACTACCAGGCACCTGAAAAAACTTCGCTTGATATCACTCCAGAGGAAAATCTAGTTCACCAAAATGCTTATGAGAGTGGTAAAGAGAGACAATGATCAAATTTTGATATATAATGCTACCAACCGTTTACAATTCATCCACACGTAGCTCATTAAGTCCACCATTACTAAAAATTGGTGGCCTCAGCATTCACAGGACGTGAACAATGTCATAGAGTAAAAATTTGAATTTAGACCATTGATATCACTTCCCTTTGGCACATCGGATGATTAGAAAAATTAGCCGCGCAATCCCCTTTTACTTTTTCCCAAATGAGTTCTCAGCCAATGAAAAAAATTCAAATTAACCATGTGGGAAAAAGGAAACTTAAATTATCTTTGATCGGAGAGGACAGGTGTCATCTTGTCACTAAAGCACAAACATAGAAATCAAGCATCTTCATCTAGCGGTGTAACGAAAGCTGCAAGATTCTTTCCAACTCATAGCGCTTTATTGATTCCCCAAGCAATGACCTCACCTTCCCTTTTGAAATCCTTCATCCAATCAGGGAATGCCACGTCAGATAGATCACCAAGCGGAGAACCCAAACTTTTTCCTTGGTTTCAAGTATACTGACAACCTGACATGTCATCACTGCCCTTTGGCCAATCAAAAACAAACCTGTCAGCATGACTTGGCGACAAAGGACCCACCTGTAGTTGTCATCTCTAAACAAGATCAATGACTGTTGCTATTCGTAGACCTTAAAGATCATGCATTTTACCCCAAAGGTACAATGACAACTATGAGATCCTATCAAACCTTAACCATCTGAGAAGGCCGGCCCTACTATGACACTTCATTTATCCTTCTGACAAATCAAAAGATGCCACATTTGAAAGAACAAGTGGGCGGGCCCTCCTTCCATTTCTTCTCTAATATCAAATATTCTATCAACCGCCACCTTATATTTATTTCAACCAATTAGAAACACACATGTCAGAGTGACATGGCATTTTAAGGCCCCACTTACCTTTCATCCATTGTATAACATTGAACAGTCGTCACTATACCGTGGAGCTTAAATACTCCACATCTTTCATTTGTGGTATAACGATAATCGTAAGATCAAACCATGCTTTATCCCTTTGAAAAGTTCTACCCCACAACTGTTACGTCACTCTAGATAGGTGTCAACCTGGAAAACACACCACTGAGATTGTTATGTCAGAAACCTGTTGTTGTCAGTAAACCTTGATTAGATGCTTTTTCGCTATACCGTGATGCTTAAAAAGGTATCATCTTGACCCAATGGTATAACGACAGTTGTTGATGCATTGCTTGATTTAATTGCCAACATAACAGTGAAGATGGGCATGCCGAGATAGATGTCCGCTCATTGCTAGATCGCATGTCAAAGATTTTGACAACAGGGAGCTGTGAGATTTAACGACAACCACTCATTTTTAAGGGTTTGATATTTAGGAAAAAACCGTGGGAAACTTAGGCTTTGTGGGAAATATTAAAAAGGGTCCTGATTTTATAACCTAACCACATAACATGTAAAGTGGTGAATAAAAGGGGGTCAAAAATAGCACATATTTTATTGGAGGGTTAGTGAACCCAAAAAGGTAACGCAAAATTAGAACAAGGCCTAAGACCCGCTAGGGTTTCCACTAAACCTAGGGTTTTAACCTCAAAACCATACCATTAGGTTTATGAATTGGATTTTTCAAAATTTTAGCATGAAGATGGAAAATTTAATATAGTGATAACATGTGCATAGGGTAAAATCATCAAGATTTTCATACCACAATCCATAGTCCATTGTGCCTCTTAAATATCTCAGTATCCTCTTTACTGCTGCATAATATGATTCTCTAGGTTCGGCTTGAAATCTTGCTACAATTCTAACTGAATGTGCTATATCAAGTCTTGTATGTGTCAAGTACTACAATCCTCCAATCATAGATCTATACTTCTTTTGTTCAACTGTAGGATTTTCATATGTGCTAGATAATTTATGTCTAGTTACCATAGGTGTTCCATCTAGTTTACAATTCTCCATTCCAAATCTCTTTAACAAATCATTCAAGTACTTTGTCTAGCTTACAAATATACCATCACTATTCTATGTTATCTATAATCCCAAAAAGTATTTCATTTCACCAATCATACTCATTTCAAATTCAGTTTTCATTTCATCAGCAAATTTATCACTAGCTTCATCTTCTCCTCCAAAAATAATGTCATCAACAAAAATAACTATAATTAACAAACCATTTTCAATTTCTTTTGTGTATAGGTTGCTATCAGTTGTTCCTTTTGTAAATCCCAATTTAAACAAATACTTATCCAATCTTGCATACCAAGTTCCGGGTGCTTGCTTTAGTCCATATAAGGCTTTCTTTAGTTTACATACCATGTCTCCTTCTTGAGTCAAAGGAAAACCTTCAGGCTGCTCAATATAGATTTCTTCCAATTCTCCATTCAAAAATGTTGACTTCACATCCATCTGATATACTTTGAATTTCTTAAAAGCTGCATAGGCCAAAAACATTCTTACTGCTTCAATTCTTACTACTGGTGCAAAAGTTTCTTCATAGTCAATTCCTTCTTTCTGTGAGTATCCCTTACATACCAATCTTGCTTTGTTTCTTACTACTTCTCCTTGTTCATTCATCTTGTTTCTAAATACCCATTTAGTTCCAATAACATTCTTATCATTAGGTCTAGGGACCAATTCCCATGTCTTGTTCTTTTCAATCCAATCTAGTTCTTCTTTCATAGCTTTAATCAAATGTTCATCTTCACAAGCTTCACTAGTAGATTTAGGTTCAATTTGAGAAATCAAACATAACTGTTCTTGTACCTTATTTCTAGTTAGAACTCCTTTGTCTATGCTTCCAATAATCTGCTCAATAGGATGATTCCTTGATAAGTTCCTATTAGGTGTCACTGTCTCATATCTCACTTCAGGTGTCAGTTCTTCAATGATTTCACTGTGGCTTTCATTCAACAAGTCACTGTCAGTTTCATAAAATAATTTAGTAGTTTCAGTGTTAGGTTTAGGATGAGTTCCTTCATCACATTCATAATCAAGCATTTTTCCCTGAATTTTGAACTTTTCATCAACTTTCACATTTGCACTCTCAACAATAGTCTTAGTTCTCTTGTTATAACATCTATAAGCTTTGCTCTTCAAAGAATGTCCAAGAAATATACCTTCATCACTTCTAGGATCAAACTTTCCAATATCATCATCTCTCTTTATATAACATTTTCTTCCAAAAATTCTAAAATACTTAACTGAGGGTGCATGTCCAAACCATAATTCATAGGGTGTCTTGTCTGTGTCTGCTCTAATTTGCACTCTATTCATTGTATACACTGTTGTTTTCATTGCTTCTCTCCAGAATATCTTCACCAAATCATTCTCAAATAACATAGCTCTTGCTGCTTCAGTCACTAGTCTATTTCTTCTTTTAGCAATACCATCTTGTTCAGGTGTTCTAGGGGTTGAAAACTATCTCTTAATACCATTCACTTCACAAAAGGTGTTAAACTCTCTAAAAGTAAATTCTCCACCTCTATCAGATCTCAAAGATTTAATTTTCATTCCGGATTCATTCTCAACTTTATTCTTAATGATCTTAAACTTATCAAATGCTTCAGACTTTTCTTTAAGAAATGCAATCCACATCATTCTTGTAAAATCATCAACAATAATCATAAAATACCTTTCTCCATAGAATCCTCTAGTCCTTTTAGGACTGCTCAAATATGTATGAACAATCTCCAACTTCTCTACAGATGTAAACTTCTTCCTAGGAAATTAACTTCTCTTATGTTTCACCATCATACATTCCTTGCAAATCATGTTAGTAGGCTTCATAATTTTAGGCAAATCTTTTACTACAAGTGTAGTACTTATTTTCACAATGTTATCAAAATTTATATGACAAAATCTTATGTGCCATAACCAACTGTCATCAATCTTAGTAATCAAACATGTCATCTCAGTAGGATTCAACTGAAATGCATTACCTCTGGTTCTAGATCCAGTTCCAATCAAATTTCCATCTTTATCTTTTATCACACAAGTTTTCTCAGTAAACCAAACTTGATATCCCTTATCAACTAACTGTCCAACACTCAAAAGATTATGTTTCAAACCATCCACAAAGTAAACATCATCAGTATTAGTCTTCCCATCAAGAGTAATAGATCCTATACCTTTAATCAAACAAGGTGCATTGTTTCCAACTCTAACAACTCCTCCATCATAATTGTTAAACTTTATGAACTTTTTCATGTCTCCAGTCATATGATGTGAACAACCATTGTCTATAATCCAATCAAATTTCTTTTCAACTTGAGAAACTAGGGCTTTTTCTTCCTTAACATTTGTTTCAGGATTTTCTTCTTTAATTGCTACAAATACTATGTCATCATTATTCTCAGTATCACTTTCACATAAAGTTCTCTCTATACTAGCTTCAAGATTTTCATCATTAGCATAATAACATTCCTTAGATCTTCTAGGCTTGAAATTGTTTCTATACTTTTTAACTCTCTTAGGACATTTAGATGCAAAATGGCCATTTTCTTGACAAGTCCAACATTTAAAAAGTTTCTCACCGTCTGGTTCTCTCTTCACAAGGCAATACATTCTTCAATCTTCATGTCTTCTTCATTTCTAGATCTGTTGCTGCTGGCATAGTCTCCGCTCACACTGATGCTTCTTGACAAAGTAGGGCGAACACTAAGAGCACTGAATACTGTCTCCATTCTAGGAAAATCTCCTGATAACCTCAGGTTCATTTATGTTGCTTCCAATCTTCCAAGAAGAGTTTCTCTTGTAAAGTTTAAAGTACAAGGTATAACTTGTTCCATCATTTGTGTTGTCTACTTAAATGCAAGAGTCAATGTTCTCAGAATTTTCCATATAACTTCATTTTCTATCTTTGTTCCTCCACAAGATTTTATGCCTACAATAATTTCTGACATTCTACCAATATAGCTTCTAACAGATTCATCTTCCATCATTCTTATATCTTCAAATGCACATATCCAATTATGTAATCTAACTTTCTTTGCATGTTCATCACCTTCAAAAGTAGATTGTAAAGCTTTCCAAATTTCATGAGATGTTTTCAAAGATTTTACCTGACTGTACTCATTCTTTGGAAGGGCTGACAAAAGTGCTTCCCTAGCAAGTATGTTACACATGAATAGATCTCTCTCATCACTAGAACATGTTTCAAGATTATCCTCATCAATGATAGTCTTCTCATTCTTTGTAATCAACCAATAACTTGGTCCTAAACACAGTAGATGTGTCTTCATCTTTTCTTTCCAGCTGTCAAAATTCACTCCATCAAACCTAGGGCTTTCTTTCCTGAAATTCTCCATGGATCTCCTTAAGCTGCTAAACTTTTCTTTCAAGAACCTGTCGCTCTGAAGCCAATTGTTAGAAAGTAAAGTCCACCAAGATAACTGAGAGGGGGGGGTGAATCAGTTATTTGATAATTATAACTTTTATCAACTTCAATAGATGTTAACCATGTAAGCAATATAATTACCAACCATAGAAAGATATTCATACACAATAACACAATGACACAAGATATGTTGACTAGGGAACCTCTTGATCAAAGAGTAAACCCTGATGGGAATGATGCCCACAAAAGATGCACTAATATGAATATTCCTTGTGAAAGGATGGACTCTGTTAGGAGTCTTATGAAATACATTTAGTACATATGAATCCCTATTAGGAGATTTTGAATCCCTACTAAAATATTCTAACTCTGTTAGGAGTTATGGAAGACAGAAGGACCCATTGCCCAAATAGCTTCAATGGCAAGATCACCAAACACACTGTCCAAATGATCTCTAGATTATTCAAGAGAATAATATCAAATTATTACTGATCTCAACAACATGTTACCTCTTCTCTGACTATTCCAAACCGCACTCACTATTACACCAGATCTCAATTTTAGATCTTTGTACCTCACATGTCTTCCTTCATAAATTCACTTTCACAATCATTCACTTTATCAATTCCATTCATCTCTATTTTAACAAGGAAAAACATTTATTCCTTTATACCACACTCAAGTAATTACAAATGATTTGGCATCCAATTACAAAATAAAAGTTTCCACACATTACATAAAAAATTACACAAAGCTATCGGCTTCCAATTTAGAATAATTCTTAACTCATGCGACCTCAAAGTTTGCATTGTCATCCATGTCACTATCAACATGTCTTCAACTGCTCTTTAACTGTGCAAAACTAGATTCCATCCCTAGTAGGAGATATCATCCGATTTCCACAAACCGCTGCTCAGGAACACTGCCTGAATACTGCTTCCACCAAAATGCTCATAACTTTCATGAATAAATGAATTATTGTCTATGCTCTTAACCATGAACATATAACATATCAAAGAGTAAATCCTCAACATTTCATAGCTTGATTTTAAATATCCCACGTGCGCTAATCAAAACATTGTTTTCTCCTCTACTAATCTCTAGTAGATCACTGTGTTGACATCAATGACAATCATAGTCATGAATGCAACAACAACTACTACAGAATGGCTGCCAATACTCCCATAGGATATATTTAGCATTCATTCCTAACAAACCTGGTCATGCATCTAGTGTATGTAGGAGTAAAAGAGGTAAACCATCGAACATTCCTAAATTTGATGGTTATTGTTATAATTGCAATAAGTATGGACATCAAACATTTGAGTGTAGATCAAGGATTGCTAACAATAAAATGAAGCCAAAATTCAATGGTTATTGCAATACTTGCAATAGATATGGTCACAAGTCTAAAGATTGCAGGTCACAAAGAAAGAATGTCAAATAGGTACCAAATAGATGGAATACTATAAACAACTGATAAGGCTCAACAATACCATGAGACTACAACACAAGAAATCCATGTACAACATGTGGAAGATATGGACACAGAGCAGAAAATTACATATTGATGCATGGTAGAAATAATAGAAGATCACGGAGAAATCCTGGTATGGCATGTTTTCATTGTCATAAGGTAGGTCACCTAGCCAAAGACTGCACGTACCGAGGCAAATCTCCAACTGAGGAAAAGAAAAATGAAATAGTACAAGTGAATGTTGAAAAAATAAGAGATCAGATGAATAAAACATGGAGAAGGAAATCTCTAGATGATGGAACATCACTCAGAACAAGTGATGGCACCTCATCCTTTGGATCGGGTACACTTATCTTCACCTAATCAGTTAAAGTTTGGTGATTGGTGAAAAGGGAGTTGATGACAACATTAAATGATAAAATTCTAGCTATTGGAAACCTTAATCGAGTAAAAGGTATAAATAGACCCCTTTGCTATTCATTTTCATCTAATGTTTTCAAAGAGCATTTGAGCACGTTACAAAGATGAGTCTTTCGAGAGCATTCAAGTGATTGATTGAGCATATCTAAGCACTATTGAGCATATTCAAGTGATTTATGGTGTATGCTTGAGTTGTAAAAGCATGACCAAGTTATTTTTCAAATGAAACCCAACTTCAATCAAACAGTTATATATTTGAATCGATGGCACTTAAAGTTTAGAAACTCGTTGTTGTTAAGAAGGTTGATCCTGTAAACTTGAAGTACAAGCTTCCTCCAACTAAAGCAGCCAAACCAAACAAGATGGGAGCTCTATAATTTATTCCTCCAAGAGTTATCTTGATCTAAGATATTTGTGCCTTTATCCACTGTAAGATTGAGGAAATTTGTCAAACTGATATTGATACATCTTACCAAAGTCAATGTGAGAATGGGAAATTGAAGGATGAACACATCCACATGGAGACTAAGGGTTTAATGCATGCCCTACATATATCAAGTGTATTCAAGATTGAGTGGATGAGAATTTTATTAAAATGAATTCATGATCAGTTTATGTGGCTCGATCAACCAATCAAGATCACGAAGGATGTTTTACATATTATGACTGGTTACCCAATCAGTGACACACCAAGGGCTAACAAGAAAACTGATAACAATAAGTTATGTGAATTAACATCAGCTAAATGGGATGAAAGAGGTCCTAAATTATCTACTGTAGAAGATCCTGAAATAAGATTCTCATATAATGTCATTTCTTAACAAATATTCCAATCTTTTTGAGTGGATAGTGTACCATGTGGAGTTAGGGACTTAGCCTACAAAATTGTGAAGGACATGAAGATTGATCTATGTGAGATCATGTTGAAGAAATTTGATGATAATATGAACACTATTAGGAAAGAAAAGACCAACACATTGAATTTTGGTTCACTGTTGGTATGTATATTCTTCTACTTCCAAAACTTCTTTCCATCTATCGGTAATGTAATCTGGAATGTGAACAGACCGATCACTTATTAGATTAATGAGTAAATTCAAAGTTTAGGAGACAACTTTGATATTGTAATGAATGTCCATTTCACTAAGTTTCAAACAAGAATGCACAAGAAATTTAGAATTCCAACTCAGTCAGTGGAAAATCATCGAGACACTATTTTTTTTGAAGCGGATACTGACACAAGTATTGTGAAAGTTGTGGAGCCAAAAAATATTTGGCTAAAACTAATGGGCTATGAAAATAATATTGATGATGCATCATAACAAATTGAAGCCCTATTAACTAAACCTATTGACAAGAGAGCTAATCGGTATGTGATATATGAGGAGGTGAAAGAAAAAATAAAACTAGATATATTAATACCTAAGGCTCAGAGGAAAATAAGTAGAATGATCAATGACTTGTCAGAAAATCTTGGAGTTAGTGTTGAATAATATGAGGTAGGTCTATCTAAAGTCAAGGGTAAGAAAACTAAGGTGAAAAAGGAATCACCGAACTCCAAGGGAACAAGACCATTAACAAGGTCTACTTCTACACTGAGGGAGAAGAGGAAACCTAAGTTAGAGCTACTGAAGCCTAAGACATATGTAAGGGAAAAGAAAGCATCAAGAAAACCGAGGAGAAAATTGAAATTGCGAGAAGATAGTGAAACAGAGTCTGAAGACTTAAACAAATTTGAAGTTATGTAGAACTAGCCCTCTAAACCGAAAAACTTAGATGAGTTCATTGAGAATCTTAAGAATTATGGAGGTTTTGCAGGAATTCAATATGCCAAGTATGAATCAAGGATTTATGAGGATAAGGAAAATATAGAGGAGGCAGTTGTCTTCACATTGCATAAATTTAGAACTATACCGATTGAAGTTGTCAACCAACTACCCGATGATTTATATAAGAATATTGATGCTAGATGGAAATATGAAATAACTTCTGAAAAGAAAATGAGGGAAAGATCCCTAGAAATTACTGTACCTGAGTTGTCAGTACAAGAGATCAAGGAAGCATTGAAAGAGCACTCAAAAAGATTTCTTGTAAAAAGATCATTAAGGATCATGGTCAGAGAGTTGTAAGCAGTGCAAAAGGAAAGTGATGATGTATCGAGAAAGATCTTCTTTCTTGACTAGCCAACCAAGACTGAGACACAACAAGGTAAGTTAGATCCTGTTGACTTAGCACTAGAAAAAGATGAAGTTATTATTGAAGACATCACTGACAAGGGTCCAACAGAAGAAATAATACATGATGAAGATGTCATGGTCACCAAGGACAAGGACACTAAAGAAATGAGAATTGATGATTTAGCTACTGCTAACTTGATGGATGAAGATCCAATGTTATAACAAGTATTTGATTTTCCTGATATTCATGAGTTTATTTCCAAAGTTGTTAAAGAGATCCCTACTTATGTAGAAGAGAAATCTACCGAACATGGAAAGGAGACAAAACAAAAGGTAACCAAGGACAATAAAGAGACTGAGACAAATACAGATCAGAATATCAAGAAGGTTACTTCTATCAAGACCTTATGACATCAGCAAAATGTAGACAAGAAAGAAAAAGAGAAGCAAGAGGAAACACAAGAAGAAGAGAAGAAAGAGGAAATTCATGAAGAGAAGGAAGAGAAGAAACATGAATAAAATGAAGAAGAAAAGAAAGAAGAAAGAATTGAAGATACCACTACTGCTACTACATATGATGCAATGAAGGCATCACGTTCCCCAAAGTTTTCTACTGGTCAAAGTATCCAATTTGAGAAGAAAAAGTCAAAGAAAAGGAAGCATGAGAAAACAAAAGTTGACTTGAGCCAACCTATAGTAATACCAAAGGTAGATATCTCCTCACTAAGCCCTAAAGAATTATTTGAAATCAGAGATCTACTAAAACTGAAAGAAGCCCAGGACAAAATGCTAGCTAAGAAGCAAAAGAAAGATGTGCTAGAAAGTGTTAAGGATATATTGCAGGAGATTGTTCCTGATGAAAATATAAATGAGAAGGGAAACCTACTAAGTCAACTAGAAGAATTGGTTAAACAAGTAAAAAAACCTAGTATAGAGACCACTAAGTATCTACTGCAAGTGCACAGGAAGAACATGGAGAATAAAATAATTGAGGATCTACTTCAATCTGTTGCATTGGACAAGGTATCACTTTTTGAATTGATTGCAAAATTGGAAACCAAGTTGAATAATATTCTTTCATTATTTCAAAAGATTTATTTGATATCAAATTTTACTGAGGATATCATAAAGAAGGATGAGTCTGCTGAGAAAGAGCTAACCGAGCAGTTGATGAAGGTCACAACCGAGCCTAGAAAATTTCAAGTTTATTACCAGAGGCTAAAACATTTAATGGGAATGCAACATGAGCTAAGAAAAGAAGAGAAAAAAATAAGAATGGAACTTCTAGAGCTGCAAGCAATTTTGATTCCCCAAATTGAATCACTATAGAAACATATACACAAGGCAAAGGAATTGGTGAATACCCCTAACATCAGTGCTATGGATAGCATGATTAGACTAGCAACAGATATTGGTGAGAAAATTGTGGTGTTGCAAACACTAAAGGATTCATGGGAGACATCTCTAGAAGATGCCAAGAAGAGATATCAATATTTTTTATAAGATTCCACCACTGAATCCAAGTAGGTAATTTTGTTTTTGGCATATTTACCAAATAAGGGGGATAGCTATGTATATTGTAAAATATATTAGTATAAAGAAGATGAAAACGTGTATACGAAAGTATTATCACAAGGGGAGTTATAAGGGTTGTGGAGAGTTATGAAGTTATGGAGTTATAAGTTATACCGAGAGTTTAATACATGGTCAAATTTTGAAGGACAAAATTTTGATGACTTTAAAGTTTTTAACAAAGATGTCAAACTAATGCCAAAAGGGGAGATTGATACTCCTAAAGAGTCATTTTGTTGTCATTAGTTTTGTTAAAGTCATATTGCATTGTCAAAGTCAGTCGGTAAAAGAAGTCATAGGACTCAGTCGGTAAAGAAAACTAAAAAGTTGGTAAAGGAAAAGATAATTTTGGTAAAGGCAAGTAATGCAGGCATCGAGCATCACATAATAGTTACTGAGCCAAGAGTACACATGTTTTGATCAAGTTAAAAAATAGGTTTTGAATGGGCCCTGGAACCATATACAATCATTTTTTGAAGGGAATTGTAATCCTATGCATGATTTTAGAAGAATTGGAAGAATAAGCACATATCTAAGTGAGACAGCTGGGGGAAAAAGATAAACCTTACAAAGCCCCCCAGCATAGAATGCCAATAGAACTACCAACAACTCTAGTCCAACAAAACAACAGTAGCCAAAAGAAAGATACACACTAAGGTTCAAGCTGCTCAATCCAAAAGTGTAAAGCCAATGCTTTACATCATCATCAAATAGCTAGGGTTTTTAGGCTCCCTAAACCAGAAATATGGGTTTTGATGGCTCCCATAACCAGACTAGGTTTTAACTTGGGACCCAAAACCATCATGGGAATAGAGAAGATTCCCCTTATAATATCCAACTAATTTGACAGATGAAACAATCCACCTTGTCAAAACCAAACCAGAGAAAAAACAACAGCTTAAACATATGAGCAAATAAAACTTTAGCTGCACCATTACTTTAGGGTTTTGAAAGGCTCCCCCAACCTTCAACAAGGAGATGGGAATAAGGATGACTCCCGAAACCACCAAACCACAACCTACTAGGAAAAATAAAAAACTAGCAATGATCTCTAGCAAAACTAAATCCCTCCAGCAAAGGTCGAGCTCACCAACACTCCATCCCACCTCTTTCATCCAGCAATGAGCCACTTCAATAGGTTGAGCCTCTGCCTCAGAAGGAACTTCCACCTCAATAGGAAGCGGGAAAGAAGTATTAAGAGGGAAATAAACCTTCACCTCAAAAAGAGCTTCCATCTCAATACAAAATAGGATAGAGGAGTAAAGAAGGGGAGTAACCTTCAGCTGCCAATGAGTTATTGAGTGGAACCCCACCTCAATAGGGATCCCACTTTGAATAGCACCAGAAGAGCCAACACCACTCTCCCACACAAAATAATAGAGTTGTGAAGCCCAGAAAGAGGTCCACACAAGAGGGTCCCAGGAAGAGGCCAATGCGAAAAGACCCTAGAAGAGGGTCCAGTACAACCACCCACCATCTCTAGCCTTTTGATGAAAAAAAGAGCATCTTCTCTCCAAAGAGAAGGGGAGAAAAACCCCCCTCAAGCCCACACTGATGAAGAACTCGCTAACCCTAGGCTTGACAAGCTCCAGAAGAGAAGGGAGAGAGCTCCCAATGTGTGAGCTACACCCCCCCACCAGGAGACCCCGCAAGCCCTCATGTGGGTCGCCATCATCATCTTTAGAATCACTCTCCTCCTCTTGAAAACTAGAAACCCTAGACGCTCTGCTCTCAAGAGTACACATGTTACTAAGTAACACAGATTGACATAACAAATTATAATAGATACGTTGAATTTGGACACCAAGCATAAAATGTTTTATAGATTTCAAGAAGATTATTTGGTAAAATTTCATTTTGAACTATTTTAGCTAGGAACTTGATATCTGGGGCTCTGCAACCGTATGACTCCTGAGGCTAAGGTGTTGCCTTCTTTTGTTGTCATACTCTGGGCAGACCCTGTGGCTCCCCTTTGTTTTCCTACTTGCTTTCATTGTTTTCCATGGTCTTGTTACCCTGAGTTTCCTTTTTTGTTGTGTGGTTAGGTTCTCCTCATGTTTTGTTTTGTTTTCTTTGTGTTCTTGTGGTGTGGTTAGGGTTAGTAAGAGATGCCTTCGGAGCTGGGTCCTCTCAGCTCCCAGCTTGGTTCACCTATGTGTAAGTCTAGAGAAACGTAGATGAATGATGGTAAATCATTAAACATGGATATTGATGAAGGATGTTTGAATAATAATGCTCAAATGTGCAAGGGTAAATTCATAGAAGTTAATAATGGGAAGGTGGAAGATAAAATGTCATAAAAAGATGTGCTCATAGAACAATCATGACCTGGATGCCCTTTTTTGGTCGCATTCAATGGAGGCTTTCATGCCAAAAAGGAAGTCCTTCAATGGCCCGCAGCCGATGGTGATAGACTGGATGGGGGTGTCGTCAAGAGTATTACGACCGAGGGAGGAGAGTGTAGAACTAGTAAGTCTCCTCCCCATGATCTTCAAACCCTCTCTCTTTCCCCTAATGAGGATATGGTAAAAGCCATTAGGAAAGAACAACTACGTCTTAAAGAGATTACAATTTTTTTTGTTTTCTTAGAAAAGGATTCTCTGCCTACAAGGAATTTTTTTGATGACTGGATTGCTCATGTTTGGGGGAAGAAATTAGGAATTCAAGTTATTTTTTGCAGAATGATTCAAAGAGGATTATTTGTTGTTTTCTTTAAGACCCATGCTATGCAGGAAAGAGTGCTCAAGAAAAAGCACTGGAATGTGGGTCATCCTATTTTTAAAGCCCTCCGGTGGTTAGCCAAAGGGGAAGTAGAGCAGGTTGTGGCAAGCTCTGTTCCTCACTGGATTGAGATTAAAAATCTCCAACCTGAGTTCTAGTTGTTTATATCCCATATTTTACAACCCCTCAGCTCTGTTCTATAGATTGAGGAGGCTAGATACATGCTACCTCACTTGAACGTGAGAATTTTGATGGCTCTTGAACCTAAAATTAAATTTCCAGACATCATTTCGTTGGACTTAGAGGATGAAAAATTCTCCTGGGAAATTTCACTGTTAGGATATTTAGGATCATGTTTTCATTGAGAATAACGGTCATTCAAAAAAAGATTGCCCAACCCTACAGGTCTTTCAAAATCCCATATTTGATAGTAAGTTGAAAACTAATGGTAAAGATAATAGATCGGAGAATAATGATCCCAATATTGAGAAAGATGTTAATAATTCTAGCATTAAAGTTGTGGATACAGATAATGGTAAAACATCAGGTTCAGAGTCAATTGTAAATACAAAGAATAATGCCAGTCATGATAAACTGGATAATGATGTCTTTGTTTGTATGAATAACCCTCTATTTGATGATGGGGATCTAGGGGCCTTAAATAAGGATGTTCTTGATTCCCTAGCCGATTGCCAACTAGGTAACAATCTTGAAAAAGGTAATGTCAAGAATGATGGAAAACACCTGCCACCTCCCAAGTTGAATGCCCAACAACTTGCACTAAGTTCTATTAATGATAAAGTTGTGAGTATTAGAAGGAACTCTAATGGACCCCTGAATAGAGAGAAGGGCACACCGGGAGCTCTTAAAATAAGCAATGGACACAAGAATAACAATGAAATAGTAGCATCCTTGATTGAGGAGCCATTCACTGAGGTTAAAAAAAAGAAAAGGAAGATGGTTGAAAGGCAATCCCTTTCTAATGATAGCAGGAACTCTGGGAAGAATATGCCAGAATGTTTCAATGGGCTTTACAATAATCCCAAAACCTTACCCCAATGATGCACACACACGGTTGGAATGTGAGAGGGCTAGAGATGTCTGATATAAAATATGTGGTTAGGAAATGGTGTAATAATCTCAATGCAAAGGATATTGTATGTTTACAAGAGATTAAGGTAGTTGGGTTTCAAGCATTTACCATTATGAAATTCATCTGGGATAAGGCTATTGGTTTTCATTCTAACCACCTTAGAGGTAAAGGAGGCACTTCCATTTTGGTAGGTCCCCAGTGGGCTAATTAAATTAACTCTAATGGGTCCTCTCCCTGCCATAGAGCCTTATGGATCACATTTAAACACAAGGATACTCTAATTGGTGTGTGCAACATTTATGCCCCTAATGATTATCAGGAACATGCCACCTTATGGGAATGGATATCCAATGGCCTACCTAATGCACATTGGATCTTTTTTGGGGATTTCAACATGGTGGAGAATAAAGAGGATAAATGTGGAGGCAATGCTCATTGCTAGAAAGGGAATGAATTGTTCTTTTGGTCCAATTTTAAGAGGAAGTTCAAGATTGAGGACCCCCTTAGGCTTAAAAAGAAATCCTTCTTAGATATATGGTTCACATGGTGCAAAAACCAAGCTGGGCAATAGAGAGTGTATTGTAGGTTGGACAAAATGTATGCAAAAGAATCTATTTTCTCCTTTGAGAAATAGAATGGTCAGGCCCCTGTGAGTGTCTCCCCCTCATCAATGTCAGACCATCACCCAATCTATGCTATAATTTCCTTGGATAGTGAAGATGGAATCTATCCCGTTAAGAAGGAAACTAGCTTTAAACTCAACATTTCACTTCTCAAAGATGAAGACACTGATGATGCTATCATAATTGTTACTAGTTTGTGTAAATTTTGTAATCGGGGATTGAATCAAATAGATATGTGGAGTCACTTAGTGGAATCATGGAGGAAGATGTATCAGATTGTGGGGAAGCAAAAAGCTATTGTCAGAAATCAGGAAGAACATGCCCTTCAATGCACTCTTAATTATACTAAAAAAGAATTGCAGAACAAAGGATCTGACCCCCAATTGGAGGAGTCGATTAAGGAAGTCAAATGCCAACTAAGGAACATTGAACAATATAAGATTAATGGCCAGAAGACAAGAGCCAAGATGAATTGGATGAAAGGTGGTGATAAGGGTTCTAAATACTTCTTCAATATCATTAGAAGAAAGCAAAAGAGAGAATGTATTGAGGGTATTCAGATCAAAGGGGAAGTATCTATGGATCCAAACAGCATTAAAGAAGCCTTTTATAGCTTCTATAAAGACCTTTTTTCTTCATAATTTACTGAACAACATGAGGAAAAAGGAAAACTATCTTAAGCTGATCCCAAAGAAGATCCAAGATATGGAGGCTGGAAGGCTTGATCTGTCGATATCTCTAGAGGAAATAGAATGTGCAATTAAGTCTCTGGCCAATGATAAAGCACCAAGGCCAGACCACCTCCCTGTGGAGTTCTACAAACAAAACTTGGATTGGATTGGGCAAGAATTAGTAGAGCTATATGAGGAAGCTTTCATGCAGGGATCACTTGGTGTTGACATTAATAGGGGTGTTATTAAGTGGCTTCCTAAAGATGGTGAAAAATCCCTAGTTAAAAATTGGAGACCCATCACACTTCTTAATCTATCATATAAGGTGATAGCTAAGGTTCTTGCCAGGAGAATTGGGGGTCTATTGAATGAGTTTATATCCCCAACCTAGACATGATTCATTCGAGGGAGATTCATTCTTGAGAATCTGATCACCAGTTGGAAAGAAATGCACTGGTCCAGGAGTGAGGATCATAATGCAGTTATGGTTTTGCTAGAGTTTGAGAAAGCATATGATAGGATTGAGTGGCCATTTGTTATGGGAATGCTGAAAGCATTTGGTTTTCCTCCTTACTTCTGTAAATGGATTGATATTCTACTCAAGGACTCCACTATAGTTATTGATGTGAATGGTGAACTCTCTGAAAGTATCATTCTCCAAAGATCCATTAGGCAGGGGTGCCCAATTGCCCCAGCCTTGTTTGTAATTGTTGTTGATGCCTTATTCTATATTCTTAGAGCTCCTCAACTAGGTCCCCCTGTTAGAGGTGTTACTCTCCCAAATAAGGAGTCATTTCTTAATTCTCAGTTTGTAGATGATACGACATTGTTTATTATCATGGATGAAGATAATTTTGATAACATGCTTAATAGGCTTCAATTCTTTTGTGATGTCTTAGGGGCCAAAGTGGATCCTCACAAATCCTCAGTCATTGGGTGTTCTCCCTCTCCCCCAGAGTGGCTAGAAAGAAAAGGATGGAAGTGGGTTGGGCCTAATGATATTGTTCTATATTTGGATATTCCCTTCTCTATTGACCCATCTCTCAAAGATATGTGGAACTGGTTATACTCCAAGATTGAAAAGAAATACATTAAATGGAAAACACATGTTATCTTTGGTTGGGAGAGTGCAAATTGTACAGAAAGTCATGTCAGCTCACCACATATATTTTTCTTCGGCGTGGCTATTCTCCAATTATCAGACTAGGAAGCTAGAGAAAATTATGAGGGATTTTTTATGGTCAGATGGGCTTGGGAATAAAAAGAGACACTGTGTAAACTAGGAATGGTGTTGCATGCCAAAAAAATAAAGGGGGTCTAGGACTGAAAGATATAAAAGATCAAGGAATGGCGTTGGCCTCCAAGTGGATTACACAAGCAATGACAGGTGATGAACCATGGAAGGTGTTGGTCAAAAACAATATCAGTAGATCAGGTATCAAGAAGGGTAAAGGGTGGAGAAATATACCTCTTTGTGATAAGATGATGGGGAACATGAATCTTTCAATTTTTGGCTCCAAGGTGTTTCAGTCCATATGGAAAGCATGGATCCAGGTGAGGGCTCTTCTCCTATTCAGGGGAGCCAGTGGTGGTCCTCCTACATACTCTATGTTGGACAAGTCAGTTTGGTGGGGGGTGAAGGCTAATAAAAATCCCTTGGCATTAACTCAAAGTTGCTCTGCAAAAAATTGGTCAAAATATGACATTTCTCTTATGCAAGATGTTATGATTGACAATCAGCTAGGGTATTGGGATGAACTTTCTACTAAATATGACATCCCTAACACACAAAAAAAGACATACTCTATTATATCTAAAGTTGTGGGTCCTTTCTTTCCTGGTAGAAGCATGAACGCCACACAATTCATGCAATGGATTAAATGGAAGGATGGTAGTGAATTTAACAAGATATCTACAAAATGGTTTTACAATATGTTGAAGGATAAGACTGATATTTTTGAGAGGGTGAACCTTGGCTGGGGGCTGGATATCCCAGTATCCAAATGGAAAATCTTTTTTAACTTTTTCTGGCATTCCCCATGTGAACCAAAGAAAACCTATTTTAGATGGCTTTTGCTCTTAAAGAAACTTGTTATTGGTAACACTCTGCCTCATAATTTAGGAGAACCTATTTGGTGTGATTTTTGTTTTGTTTCTGAGACTTTTGAGCATTTTTTCTTTAATTGTGCTTTTGCCCAGAGTATTTGGTCTATTTTCTTTAGGTCTCATGTTGATTGGAATTGTAAGCCTGGCCTGTCTTGGTCTAAAATCTTAGCTAGTTATGTTGAGTCTTTTGATCTGAAAATGAATACTTTTTGGTTTGTCCTTACATGTGAGATTCTTTGGTTTTTGTGGAAAGAATGGAATGAAGAGATCTTTCAAAAGAGAAGGAGACAACTTATTGAGTTTGGATGTAAAATCACTCATTTTCATATCATGTAATAGGTTGCTACTACTTTAGAGATATCCAGGGACAGATTTATGACTCTCATGAGGGAGGGTCAATTATTGATCCACAAAGAAGACATTATATCATGTCAATACTTCTCTGTGCACAAAGATATGCTCCAACAGAGGGAGCTTGACAATCTTAATCAGTTCATCAAAGATTTACACCTTGAAGATAGAAGGCTGCCAAGACCAAATACACAGCTAACAAAGGAATTGTTTCTTTTTTTATATTACCTTTTTTTGTCTAGAAGAGACTCCAATAACAATGTTGCAGATTTGTAAAGGGATACGGTTATTTTTTTGTATTAACAAGAAAAAGAGATGATATGTAATGTGCTATCAGAACAAATTATGTGATCATATATGTAAAGATCTGATGTAATCTGGATATGATAGAAGCTTATGATGTAACTCAGTTATTAAACTATGTTAATACAAAAAAAAAAGATCGTTTGGTAAAACATTGGAGATATAAACAAAGATGATTGTGCATGATTACGAGGTAAGATCCACCAATGAAAATTAGTTGGAATATATACATTGGAAATGAAATGAATTTTATCACCATTTAAGGAGAAAAATCTAGAACATTTACACCGCTTCCAGATCAAGTATAAAAAGATCAGTGTATGAAGATCAAAAAGTGTGAGCGGATGATGATCAGTTAGAGAAGAATGTGAAGGTGATGAAGTGCAGATAAGCTACCGAGTAACAAAATAGTTAGAGTGGAACTTTGAATGTGAATCAAATTTGAGGCTACCGATACTAAAGTTGAATTGTGGTTGAAATCCAAAATGAGGTAAAATGTTATTTAGCACATTAGGTCTGACAAGCATATGTTGATGCATTACTATAGAAATTTTTAATACTGAATTGTATTGTAATCAGAGTTGTAAAATCCCTTTGTCGAGTAGGAACTAATAGGTCTTATTGTGTAAATCCTTTAGCAGGGTACATCTCTTAGATTAAAGATTGTAAAATCCTAATATCAGTTTTTGGGTTCGATTGTGTAAAATTTTTTCCATCAACATTTTGGATCATACTACATGATCCATCATCAAAATTTTGTACAATCGAACCCAGAAACTGATACTAGCATTAATATGGATTGTGGAAATCTAATGGATCTTGTAAAATCCTTTAACAAGGTAGACTGCATAAGTCTTTTGTACTCCTAATTGGGTATGTACTCTTAACAGGGTAAGCTATCAAAAGTAGCTAAATTTTGTATCTCTAATCGAACAACCTTTTTATTGTAGTAGTGAAGGATTGTGGGTACCATCCCCACCATAGTTTTTTATTTTTACCAAGGGTTCTGCGAGACCATAAATTATGGTGTTATGAGTTATGTTTTTATATTTTAATTTTTATGTTTTATTATGATGTATGCAAATTTTTCAATTTGGTAAATGTTCAAAATAGTTGATAAAATTTTTTTGGAGTACTGATTAACCCCTCCCCTCTCAGTACTTAACTTTCTATTATTAATCCAACAGAAGACAAGCTTTCCTTTTCAATTGAAATAACAAAGGTTCAAAACCTACCTTCATTTGTGTTCTTATAATCTCATAAGGGGTCACTAAAAGACTGAGCTTTTGTGAACTCCTAAGTTACTAAAAGTTGTTAGTACACGAAAGGTTATTTTTATGTCCAATCCTCTATTTATCAAGATTATTGCTCCAGTGAATACTTTGTAAGTGAAATATATCATTGATTAAAGATCGTATTGTAATGGTAATATCTATTTTGAAATAAGAGAATAGGATGAATGTCCCTGCCTAATTTAGCTTAATGTAAATAGTTGTTATGTGTTTTGTTAATCCTAGTAGCAATAAGAAGGGGGAGCCTTGCCTTTTAATTAGGAGAGACTGTATCTCACACACTATAGCTAGAACCACTTTTTTGCAATTGATCCTTAAAATTGTCAGTTGCAAAATATCCACCCAACATATTTAGGCATTTATATCATTGTCAAAATCCACTCCTCACATGGCATTAGTAGGAAAATGCTTCTATTACAACATGCTTGGTCATAAAATTGCAAGGTGTGCTACTAAAAAGTCACCTGATTTAAGGGCAATCAGTTGCGTCATAATTGATATATTGAAGCCTTTATTTCATTGTCAAAATCAACTTCTGACATGGTATTAGTAGTCAAATGCTTCTACTACAACATGCTTTATCATAAAATTGCAAGGTACACTACTAAAAAGTCCCCTGATTTAAGGGCAACCAGTCTCAAAAGGTGGGTTAATAAGTTAGACAATCCTAATGTGGATTTCCTCTAGCATAATCATGGTAAGTTGTTGGAACACTAGAAGGAGAGGAGGATTGTGCTAGAGACTATTATGGATGCCACTAATTCTTTAGATTCCTAATCGATTCACTACCCTCGTAAAGACTATTTATGTGGCATTAATCAATTCTCAAAGTGTGAGGGTGTCCTTTGCACAAATATTGAGGGAATTTTTTTCCCTCAAGGAGGAATAAGATTAAGAGCTCCAAGAATATGGACCATAATGGTGTGGTTGTTCCTTTTACTTCTTTCCCTTTCACTCAAACAACATGTTACATCTCTAAACCAAACATTGTTATTTTTGGAAGAGAAACAAACAAATTTGAAGCAAATAAACTTTAGATAGCAAGACAGGACTCAATTGATTATGATACTTAATGGACAATGAATGATCTACTTCTTAGGATTTGAAGATAGGTCTCAACCAAATAGCCTTGAGGGCTTAATCTTGTTTCAAAAGAATAAATGGTTATATTAAGTTTCTTGTTTCTTTGGGCTTCTTTCATACTTTTTTTTTACTCTTTTGAGTCTCCTCAATTTGCACCTAGATGCCCTTTGGGTCCTCTATGTTTTTATTTTTCCTCTTGCTCTTTTTAGTTCCTGCCAAGGCAGAGAACTATTGCGGAGGCTAAGAGCTTAACATGTTATTAGTCTTTATTGTGGTGGTGCTAGTGTGGTCGATTATGTGTTCACTACAGCCTCCTTTATCCCCTCCATCTACCGCTTCACCATCTCCCACCTTCCTTTGGCTGATCATGCTCTTTTGAGCCTTGTGCTTCATTTCTCCCCCCTTCGCCTACCTCACCCTCCTAGCCTCCTAACTATTTTGGGACACACCCCTAACCTTGTCCGCTTCCACTATGCTAAGGGAGATTGTGACCTTTTCACCTTCCACCTGCGTCAAATCCTCTCACCCATGAACTTTTTTGAGTGTAGCCATGTTACCTCCATGTTTGATCTACTGACCAAGGCCATTTGGGAGTCAACTTTCCTTTCCATCCCCCATCGCCCTATCTTCATATCTAAACATCAGAACACTTTCACCATGAACTGTTGGTGCGACGATGATTGTAAAGCTTTCCACTGCAGATTACGTTCGGCCTTTGAGTCCCTCCCTTCAAATTTTGTTGATCTTCGTTACTTCTACCACCAGTTTCTTCACATGAAGAAACATTCTTTCATTGCTTCACAATGAAAATCCTTGTGTAACAAACTTATCTAGGATCCTAAGCTCTTTTGGCATACCTTATTCCCGCGGCACCCCCCTCTGCCCTCCACCATCGACCTTGCCTCCCTCATCTCCCACACCTCCACTCTCTATGACATCCTGGGCCAACCTTCTCTCCACCTCATCCCACCCCCTCACTGCCATATCTTCACCGCATCTAGCATTCACGAGGTCATCAGATCTATGAGATGTAGTAGAGTAGCCGACGAGGATGGTTTTTAGGTGGAGCTCCTTAAGCTTGGTATCACGGTGCTAGGCTCTTATCTTTCCACACTCTTTAATATAGTGGTTTGCACTTGCTTCCCTGAGGCTTGGTCGAGACATGTGATTCATCCGATCCACAAGACTGGATCAATCTCAGACCCCGGCAACTACAGAACCATCATGATTGGGCATACCTTTGCCAAACTCTATGCCACAGCATTGAACACTATTCTTTCTTCATAGCTTGATAGGTTGGATTGTAGGGCTAGAGGTCAAGCTGGTTTTCATGCATATTACCAAACCATGGACCACATTTTGACACTACGGGCGATCATTGAGAGGGCTTGCTATCTCTCTGCAAAAGTCTATTGTTGCTTCATTGACTTTTGTAAGGCATTTGAATCTGTCCCTTGGGTGGCCCTTTTTCAGAGACTTAGAGACATTGGGATATCTGAGATTCTTTTGACTGCCATTATGAGACTTTACAAGCGTGCTGAGGGTAGATTCAGGACTCCAGAGGGATTCTCAAACCCTATTCAGAGCACTATTGGGTTGAAACAGGGATGCCCTCTTTTCCCCACCTTATTTGGCATATACCTTGACGAGCTCGAGGGCTTCATTAGAGACTCATCTCTCCCAGGTGATGGCTGCTATTTACACTAGGTCTTAGTTTCCATTCTTCTTTTTGTTGATGATGTGATTCTCTTAGCCTCCTCACCTGAGGGTCTCCAGAGAATTCTTGATATCTTGGCCTCCTTTTGTGATTTGAGACAGCTTGTGGTTAATCTGGGGAGGACACGGGTCATGGTCTTCAACTGCTTGAAGACCTCTCATTTAAATTTCTACTTCGAGGGATAGGAGATCAAGATTGCCTCCACATACACATACCTTGGGGTTAAGTTTTATGGTCCTCGCTTTAGTTTGAGACCTGCTATTCAGCCCAAAATCAATAAAGGGATGGGTTCCCTTGCCCTGATTGAGAGATAGTGCTTTAGACACCACTTTTAGGACACCTCATCCAAGTTATCCCTCTTGGATTCTCTAGTTATACCTACTATACTCTATGGCTTTGTTGTTTGGGGACCATCTCTTCTTGATTCCGGTCTGGCCTCTATTGAGCATATACAGACTCTCCTCCTTCGGTGTATCATCATATGTCATTGTACCACCTCCCACAGCATCATCCTAGCTAAGTTTGGGGCTCATCCCTTTAAGTTGGGAGCCATCTTCAACCTGGTTTGGTTTCTTCACCACCTATGTTGCTTCATAGACTCTTCGAATGACCAGAGTAGATACTCTTACCTCACCTATAACTCTTCTGTTGAGCTGGCTAGATCTGACACCTACCCTAGAGCTCATTGTTGGTATCAGGCCACTTCCCTTTTGGGTTCCATCGGGATTGATATTGATCACCTACCCCCCTTTCAATTTTCTTTGGATGCTCTGGCTCATCTTCTCCCCTCCAAACAGGAGTTGAATGAGCATGTCAAACTTGACGTCTATAGGCAGTATATCATCTCGACCTAGACCAACCCTAGTGGGGGCTTACATCTGAGGATGGCTTTTTATGTTGAGCACTTCTTACACATTCAGGATGGGATCATCATTCAACCTAGATATTTATCACAGCATTGGTGCCATGCTCTTCGGATCGCATTGGGATCTTTCAGAGTTGGCTCACCACCTGCGAGTGCAGACTGGTCATCACATTGACAGAGGATCACATTTGTTGTTTATGCACATTGTCTGATATTGAGACTGAGGCACATTTCATTTTCCGCTGCCCTATATACTATGAGATCAGAGGGAGATTCTATTGCTTATTCAGAGATTGCAGCTCCTTGACTTCCTTCTTTTATTACTCTGACCAGAGATGTCTGGCACTCTATTTACGGGAGACGGTACGGCTCCGTGACCAGACCCTACAGCTTCTATTTCCCCAGAAGAAGGTCATCGAGCAGCTCATTGCAGATTTCTTCTTGCCCTCGCCCTTGGCTCAGGGTGTGAAGTGGCCCTCATGTGCCTCTGCCTTCGATCACTCTAGATTTGTGAGACCTCACAGTGCTTCTACCCATCAGCAGCAGACCACTAGTAGATCACGACGACGGCTCCATACCCATATTCTTTCGAGTCACTATCCTTCTGTGTTGGATTTCTTTCCGCTCAGGAAGGACCCCTAGTCCTTTCCCTAGTGGTTCTTGGTTCTTTGTCCTCTTCTTCTTCTTGTTTGGTTCCTTGTTCTTTTAGCATGTTCCCCCAACCACTATTTGGTGGTCCACTAGTTTCTTGCTATTTTGGCTGTATGATTCCTGTCCCATAGACCCTTGTTGGTCTTCCATTGGACATTAATAAATTTATCTTATCTTATCTTACCTTATCACACCCTCAACTAGTCACATTGCTTAATTTCCTTCTTCCCGCATATACCTTCAATATTTGTGAAGGAAAGGTGAACGACTTTTATGGGCCACCTACCCAATTCGAATGCTGGAGCATTTTCTGTGGATGGAATAGAGGCTTCCACAGTTTACAATGTGAGAGAAGGAGTGAGCATGGTTTACAATGTGAGAGAAGGACTGAAAACCAAAGCAAAGGTGTTGGGTTTTTCTCCTTAGCAGCTGGCATTTTTGGCAAGGGCCTGGCGAACATTCCCAGCCTAAACATGCAAAGAGTCCACGTGCCTTATATAAGTTTCCACATTCTTGCATACATGTCAAGAAATGGGGGAAAAAATGAATAAATTCTTTCTTGCATCTAATATTTTTATTTAACATGCCGCCATCTTAGAACATTAGTTTGCAGATGAAGAAATAATGGGACTGCTAACTTCTCACATGCACTCAAAAATATGGGCCACTAGGAAGAAATTACCTGCCTTCCAAAAGAAGACAATTGTTTCATCTGCAGTTAGGAACTCATATGTTACAATTATCTGTGGGCAGACAGGATGTGGTAAAAGCACACAGGTAAGATAAATTTGTACATGAATACTTGGTTATCTGTCTCACATAGTTTATTTTATCCATGGTGATTTCCTCTTTACAAAATAGCTTGAAAGCATCACTGAACATTACATGCAATAAAGACATATGACAATAAGAGAATCTGGGATTAACAAAGGAATTTTGTTGGTTTCTTATAATTATGCACACTTAGTTTAGTTTGTTCTCAAACTATCATCATCTTCTATCTTGTTCTATACAATACTCCCAAATTGAAACATCTACAGACAACAATTCTCATATACAAAATTGTGCAGCTTCCATAAAAAATTCTCTGCAAAATTACTTTGTATGGACTAGTAGGGGATCATTGTTAGAGTAGTCATATTATAGCTAATAATTTATTTATTTAATTATTAGTCTATTATTCTCTACACTTAAGTTAGACTTAGGCATCTCTTTATTCTTTAGGGTTTCCTTTTTAGGGTTTTGTGATTCCTCTTATAAGGATTCACCTCTTTGTATTTCATAACAATTTTTAGATTATCATAATGTAATATTGTGCATATGATGTCTCTGGCTTTTTGGCCTCCATGATTTTCTTGCTTTATATTCTTTGCCTCTTCCATGTGACAGGGTTATGCATGCAGGTGTTCTTGGGAGATTAGTATTTCACCTAATCTAACATGGTATCAGAGCTTCTATGTTGCTGCCTGTTCTGGTATTCTTGAAGCAAGTTTTTTCAGTCCTGGTATTTTCTGTAGGACATTATTTTTTATTTTTTATTTGCCTACAAAAAAGAAAAAAATTGGGGGCACTTTGGGCAAAAACTGGCCTCGCGGTTGCGTCCAGAAGGCCCAAAAACCCTAGAATCCATATAAAATTTATCCATTTTGGACAACGTGACTTTGAGGCAAAATAATTTTGGTTTCCAGTGTCGTACGGGCACGGAAACCGAATTTTTTTAAAAAAAAAATCATTTTTTTAATGATTTTTCTCATGGAATTTAACCCATGCAATGTGAATTTGAGGGCGCCTCTATCGCGCCACCAGCGCTCCTCCGTCGTCGGTTGTGCCCTCCGCGGCCCCCTCCGCTGCGCCAGCCCTCCACCGGCTCCTTCGGCCCTTGCCACCGGCAACTCCAGCTCCCCACTCCACTCCCCAGAGACGTCGCTGCCTGCCACTCGCCCACCACTCCGCCACCATGTGCCGCCACCCAGCGGGTTTTAAGCCTCGTGGGCCCTAGCGGTGGTCACATGGGTGACCGAGAGCTCTGGCTCCAACCCCTTGCGCATGCCATGCGCCTAGGGGCTCAATTTTTTCAGTCCCAGGGGCTCTAAATTCTTCTTGTGGAGCCTTTCTAACCCTCTCGCACTATTTTTGCTCTATCTTGAGCATACAGTATTGAATTTTCAACTTTTTTATATCGTCGAAAAGCTCTTTCCGAGCCCTTTCTGATTATGAAGGTTAGGTTTTTTGGCTCTATTGTTTTGACAATATTTTTTTACTGTCAAAGTTGATGGTTATTTTTTGCCTTCCGGGTGTAATACAAAAAAAAATAGGCTATAAGTTCATTAATCTTCTATATCAACAATTCGAATGAAATCGACATCAAAGTCCTAATTTAAGGCACATCTAAACATCATCAGATCATAATTGATTATCTTAAATTTTGCATCAGGGAATATTCCTAGCAATATTTCTAATTATCTTAATTATCTTTAATTTAATGATTATTTGGCGATAATTCACATTTATCCTAAGTTTGATTAATTGAATATTTTCATATTTAATTAATTAGATTTAATATCTTGCCACTTAATTGTGTAATTAAATTTAATTCTATCTATTATTAATTGTATTATTTAATTTTGACAATAAATCAAAATTCTTATCATTAATTGATTAAATTTTTATTTAATTAATTAAAGCAAGTTGTCATATTTAATAATATTATTTTTAAAATAAAAGTTTGAAAAAATAATTGATTAACCCATAAATCAATTGTTTTATTTTCAAAAGCAGTTAAGTTGAAAATAAATCACTTTATTATTTAATTAATTCATAAATAAAATATGCACAATCATAAAAGCAGACAACTATCAATTATCACTTAAAGCTAAACTCTATTTTGAGTTAAAACTTAACTTTTGCATGTTTTTGTGAATTAAATTATCTTTATTATCAGATAACTCAAAAATCAAGCCGAATTAATCTAAGTGATTTATGGCTTTCTTCCATGCACCTCCAAAGCCCTGAATTTCTATAAAATCAAGGCTCAGCTCTTCATAATTCATCCACGAATTTGCATTCTCACGCTGTCGAATTGAAGTCTGAAGAATCATCTTTGCGAATCCAAGCTATTGTGAGATCTTTCTAGTTTTGAGCATTGCATATCATTTAGCATAGATTCATATCATTGTTAGATCAATTTCCATATTAGCATAGATTCATATCAGTTTTTCATTATTATTGCATAGAAAATACCAAAAAAATAGATTAATTGCATTCATATTTCATATCAGTTTTGCATTCAAATCCTTCGTTTAGGTATCGTTTAGGTCACTGATCTCGATAACAATCTGAAAACATTAATCTCGCACCTATTAGAAGGTAGTAAATCGCTTGGTTAGATTAGATTTTAATTTTGCATGATTTTGCTTATAGCTAATCTCTAATATTTTACTAAAGTGTTGTGTCTATAGATCAGGTATAATTTTCACACACACATTTCTGGTGCCCACCGTGGGGCAACCCACCTTTACATGCTGGTTTTGATTTTTTTTTGGAGCTAAAGCCCTAAAGTTTCAAAGATTTAATTTTATCTCTCAAACGGCTTGGATTTTTGCTCTAAAATTTTTTTTTCAAGTTGGACACATATCAGAGAAGCTACAGTAAAAAATTTAAAATTTTTTGAGATGTTTTGAATTTTTAATAATTTTTTTTTAAAATTCTAGAAAAAATTAATATCTGACGCAAATCAGTATATTTTTTAGAAATTTTTATATTTTCAGAAAGCTCTTTAAATTCTATAGGGGGTCCATTCTTTGTATTTTAAATTTGGACACAATATAATAGCTCAAATAGTCAATTTATAAAAACAGGTCTCTAAGGCACAAATGAAGAGATTTTTTAAAAAAATTTATATTTTTAGAAAGCTCTCTATTTTTTAGTAGGGGTCTTTGTTTTGAATTTCTATTTTTATGGCCAAAATCATTAAAAAAAAAAATCAGATCTTGTTGACTAGATCAAATGCAACAAACAAAAAAAAAAAAAAATTTGTGATGGGTATGCACTTATTTTTTTTACATGGTTCAATGAATGATATGAGTTGTCATTTGGATTAATTGTTGGTTATTATTGCTAATAATAATTGATTTTAAGAGCTAACCCTATGGTTTTCATAAGTTGAATATATGTTGCATATCTTGTTTGTTTATTTGCTTGTTGGAGAGTTCGTCACTTGCTTGCATGGAAAAGCTCAACAAGAATTGCTAAAAATCAAGTAAAATTTACTAAGTGCGTTGCGAGGATCCCAAGTATTCTCTTTCATCTAATAACATTTCGATTTGGACTTAAAATGAATCTCTTATGTATCTGGCTTGTGTGCATCTTTTCATGCTTTTGTCTATTTCTACACATTTGCATAATTGATACTAGGTTGTGACCCCTTAAAGATTCATTAAGTAGTCTTAGATACTTGTGATTGATCTTGATTGCTATCTTGGGTTATTGGACTCGCTAATCCACTGACCCCTCATTCCACCTCGTGGTTGCAATATCAGCACCACATTAAAGGGGAGGGGTCTACAGGACAGAAGCGTTAAGTGTTCCACCAGGTAACCCTTTTGTGCTTTTTAGAACTCACTTGTTTTCTAAGTTGTGGAATCATTTCTAGCTTGTGTGAGGGGTTAAGTGCTCCACTTTGTGGACTCACCTCAAATTTTTTTTAAGTGTTAAGTGTACCACCTTGTGCTTTTGAATACTTTTGGATAAATTTGTTTTCTGAAATATATCTGTACTCACATAGTAATTAGGCCCCATGAACACTATTTGTGGATCTTGAGAGAGTGGGTTCCTAGCAAACCCCTTCTCAACGAGGGATCCCTTGTAGGTGGGGAGGATACTTAGTGCGTCTCATGTTCTACTTGGTTCGTGTGTCTTCCCTTATTGATTGATACATTCTCTCTCTGGAGAGGTTGATAGATCACGTGGGGTTGATATCATAGACCTTGGTGAGACAAACTTTGTCTTAGTGTGTCAGATTAATTTGCTTGCTTTGTTTGGGTTAAAAGTGAAGAGGCATCAAAATTTTAGATCTGGAGTCAAGTCCCCTTGTGGTATCATACTATGAGTCACCTTTAGAGAGGGTTGACCGTAGCAGACAATCTCTTCACAGGGAAAACTGCGTTGACGGAACCTCAAGCGGTAATAGCCATTTTTGCCATGGTAGTGACAGCCGCTATATAAATGTCTTTGTGGAAGAAATCTCCACAAGTATGGTTCATTGTTGGGTTGTCAAATCTCTCTAGCAGCTCTTGAAGATTAAGTTCTCGGACTGTGTCAGAACCCTGGTGCGTTGGGATTGGAGTTCACCTCTTTGGATCATAAAAGTTGTAGAGTCAAACCATTACTAAAAACCCTAGCGAGGCCAAATTTTTATTTTATAAGGTATATGTGCGTTATTGCAAAATATTTTTGGAACATACATAATTAGCACTTCCGAGGATTAGAATGAATAAGTCACTTGATTGTTCATGCGCAAAGTTGCTTTTGCCCTTGTTCATTATTTTCAGACATGCTTGAAATCACTTGCTTGCTATTTTGTGTGCTTGTTTATCTATCTGGTTACTGAAAATGAACAAATCTGTTACAATCCTCAAATCTGGACATTGAAATTTGCAAACAATCTGAATCTGCAAACTCAAAATTTTGTAAAAAATTGACGTAAAATCCTTTCTGGAGTCAAAAATCATTTCAGGAAGTCAAAAGTCATACGAGTTTTTCCAAGTGTCATTTCATTACAACCCATCTGTCATATGATTGAGTACCCAGTGTCGTACGAGTTTCCATGCTAGCAAATTCTCAAAGTCAAAATCTTGCAACTGTCGTATGAGATTTTCAACTGTCGTTTCATTGCTACCCAACTGTCGTACGAGTTTTGCAACTATCGTTTCATAACATACCCACTTTCATACGAGTCTGCAGAGTGTCGTTTGAGAAAATTTAAAAAAAGTGTCAGAAAGTTGTCAGAATTGCCAAATACCCAGCTTTTTCAGCCTAGTTCCAGAATCTGTCATACAAGTCACTGTGTCAAGAATAGAGCAGTAGCCATTAAGAATCAGTACACATGTCTCAAAGCATCAGTACACATGAGAAAGAAACTCTAATCACCACTATGATGAAGCAACTGCAAGCTATGAAAGTTGAACTTAACAATCTTAAGAAAGAAAAGGAACCTAAAGAGTTCTCCATGGAATCTCTATACTCTTTTCCATTTGATAAAGACTTGTACATGTCACCATGCCCCCGGACAGAATTTGAGCAACATGATAACCCTTATGATACCTCTTCCACAAAGAGTGACACATCCAACTTTGGAGACTATGATGACATATAATATAATGATACCTATGACACCTCTATTCCTAAGAGTCCTCCTCATCGTGTGTTCCTGCTTACTGGAAATGGGATGTCACATTGGATAGATTGTGATGGTGATCAATATGATTCTGATTTTGAAAAATATTTTGATGGCTTTTGTGGACAATACCTTGATTATGATCTATATACTACTGCTGAGGACTATAAAATGCATCGTGCTAGCTTGAAGCATCAATATTATAAGAATCCTTCTCCTAAGGACTCTCCTGCTGAAAATAAAGATTATATTCTCAAGAAAGATCATGTTAATGTTGGACCTTTGTCTTGTGATGGTTCCCTTCCATCCCCTACTTCCTCCAATACCCATACATTTCCTAAAGCTTTCGAGTCTTTCAAATCTTTCACAGAACCTTCATCCAACACAAGCCCTGATACTTTTCATGCGGTTCCCTATAGTTATCCTCCAGGGCTACCTCTTAAAGAAACTCAAGCTAACCTTCACTTGGTTGCAAATACTTTCAATAATGATGAATCTAAAGAGCCTAAGCCTTCATATGCTATAATCCCTAATTCAGCTAGTCCTCCACCATCTCTTCCAAAGTCATCCATACAATCCCAACATGCTTCCTTGTCCTTAGAAGTGGCTCCATGTCAAGAGGACTCTAAAAATGATGAAGAAAAGAACATAAAGAAAGATCAAGATCAAGAACCCTCCATGTCATCCACTCCTTTTCCCAATGTCTCTTATCCGCTTCATGGTTGTTTTGATCCTATACACCCTTTTTCATGCATTCCACCATGTCTTAAGTCTTCTCCTGAGCAAGATCAAGCTACTACTTACACTGTTGAGCTTATTGACAATCAAAATAACTTTACTACACTTTCGCTTTCCAAAGATGATTACTTCCATTAAGGTTGGTAAAAATGGTGTTGTTCCTTCCAATGTTAAGCCTATTAAAAATCAAGAGAAAAATTATGCACTTGTGCTATCCAAAGATTCTTGTCAAGATCAAAGTCTTCCATCTTCTTATTCTACCACTCCATGTTCACTTCCACTTTCTACTCTTCCTAAGTCTTTGCAAGCTTTGAACAATCCTATCAAAGAAGGTGCTCATATTCAAGATGTACTTGATTCTATTGAAAATCCTAAAGCTCACTCTAAAAATGTTGATATCCTTGGTTGTCATATAGATGCTGATGAACTTGTTGATTATCCTTTTGCGTCTTCCACTTCCATCCTTGGACCTCTTCCACCACTACAAAGGGCTTCACGTCTACCTTCCATCTTGGGTCTTTATGTCCCTTCACTTTCTCCTCCTAACTCTCCTAATTCACCATCCATCTTGGGTCCCTACGTCCCTCCATCTCCTAGCTTTCCTCAAGATCAACATAGATGCACACCCTTGAATCTTTTTCATCCACCCACCCATCTAAACCAGTCATATCCTCCTTCTTCCACAAGTCGCAAATCTTTTGGAAGTAACTTGAATGTTCACTACAAGAAAAAGAAGCAATACAAGAATCCATCAAAAAAATAAGATCACCATGTCTCCTCTCATAGACACAGAAGCATAAAGTCAAAAGAGATATCTAAAAAAAAAACTACAAGACAAGTATGGGTTCCAAAATCCATCATTGAAGATATTCTCTCTAGATCATCAAAAGGAAATAAAAAGTCTACAGCTATATGGATTCCAAAGTCTCTCTTGAAAGAGTTTGGTATTGAGAAAAAAGTGAAATTGACATTCAAGCTTTCAAAGGCTTCTATTTCGTCTTCTTCCAAAAATATTCTTTCATTCCACGTGCCTAAACCACAACCTCTACTATCCATTCGCCATATTCCTTCACGTATTCCTTCATTCACATTTCCTCCATCCTCTCCCCACCCTTCAAGGTGTGTGTTGATGTTGATCTTGCCTTCCTTTCCATCCACCCTTTCACAATCCTTCCATTTATTGTCCTTCTACCTTATGTCTTTTTTCCTCATTTGCATATTCCTCCTATCCTCCAACCTCACTCGCTTTACATAAAATCTTATCCTCTATTTTTCTCTTCCATCTCCCTTTCCCTATCAGCATCTTTGAGCATATCATTTTGGATCTTTGGCATATCATGGTTTATCCTTTCAAGGAGCACTATCTAAAAAGCTTGCCTTCTTCCAAAAATTCACAAAAAAAAAAAAAAAATTTGAAAATGTGCCTTGGTGAAAACTTGGAAACAGGCGCCTTGGTAGAAAAAGTAAAGAGAAATAAATTCATCCTATGGTGCAAACCACTCTCTTGTGGAACCTTGGATAAGTACCTTGATGAAAACTTGGCAATCAGGCATCATGCATAGTTCTTCTACATAGTTCATCCATTCCATCTTCTCTTTTTGATCTTGACAATGTTGATCTATATACGAATATTTGGCTATTTTGTGAGTTGTCTTATGGTGATCTTGCTTTCATTCCTTCCATGTTTAGCTTTCATATCTATTTTTCTCCATTCATTCTAGCCTTTCACCATCTTTTCCTCCTTTGGTCTTGATCTAATAACAAAAAAAGAAACAAAGAGTAAAACACGATGCTATGAAGCCTCTTGACATGTTTGCTCCTTTGGACTACATCATTTTCTACTCTTGCATTATGATTTTGTGACTTATCCTATGCTGGTCTTTCATTTCTTGTCAAAATGTGCTTTAAATGACCATTTTTCCCTAACTTGGGTACCTTGAAGAGTTTTCCCTTGAGGATTTCTTCCCTTCATTCTCCTTCATTCTCTTGTCTTCCATCTCGTCCACCAGCTTGCCAATCCCTCTTGTTCTCCACCTTGCTAGACATTGGGACTGCATGATATGATCTTGCTTGAGAATTTGCAATAGAAAAAGATGCTATCAAGTATACCAAGTATTAGAACCAGTATCAGAACAAGTATCAGAACCAGTATCAGAACCAAGTATCAGAACCAGTATCAGAACAAGTATCAGAACCAGTATCAGAAAAAGTATCAGAACTAGTATCAAAACCAGTATCAGATCAAGTATCAGAACACCTACTAGGGCTACACCTTTCGCTTTAGTTTATGGGTCTGAAGTGGTACTGCCTATTGAGGTTGAAATCTCATCACTAAAAATTAAAATGTATGGTCTAGTAACTGATGATGACTATAGAGTGTCTAGGTTACAAGAACTGGAACTACTAGATGAGCGCAGACAAGCAGCATATAATCATCTTAGAATATATCAGAAGAGAATGTCTAGAGGCTACAACAAGAAAGTCAGACATAGCGAATTTCAGGTTGGTGATCTAGTTTTGAGAGAGAATCCTAAAAATCAATCACATCGAGAACCCAAGGGGAAGTTCGAACCCAATTGGCTGGGTCCCTTTGTAATCACTGCTATTTTTAGCTCTGGTGCCTATCGACTCTTAACGACTGAAGGAGAATAGCTCCGAGAACCAATCAACGTTCTCCATCTAAAGAAATTCTATGCCTAAGGCATTCAGTCTATGGTAAAATGTCCTGAAAAAAAATCTTAAAAATTTGAAAAATATCAAAAATTAAAAAAAAATTAAAAAATGAAAAAAAAAAAGTGCCTTGGTGAAAACCTGGAAACAAGCGCTTTGGTAGCAAAAATAGAATCTCTGTCAAGATGGTGAAAACCCGGCAAATAGGGGCCACTTGTTTCAAAATACTCCATCTATCAGTGCAATCTTGGTCTTTCCCAGCTTTTAGTCTTGCTTTAGTTTGTACATATCTCCCGATTTGTTTTTGCATTTCCAGTTTTCAATAAGTTGGTCTGTACACCACTCAGCTCAAGCGTCTGTATCCTATCAATGTTCAAACTTGGGGGCAATCAATGTCATATCCTATGGTCTCCGATGTATCTTAGACGTATCATATCTAGTCAGAGTCATTTTGAAGCTTCATGTGAGTCAGTCAGTCAATCTTGTCTCCCGAAAGGATTTTGCATCTACAACAACGCAATCAAACGCAAACTGAAAATAATATGTGCTTTTCATGCTTTTATCTCCTTGTATGCTTACTAATTCGCATTGAGAGTTTTGCATATTGTGTCCCTTCGAGCTCTTCAATGATGTCCTTTATAAGATTTAGAGAGTGATGACTGGGGGCATAATCTTTTCTTTGTTTTCTTCTTGTATGTGAAAATCTAACAACTTTGGAAATTATGGATTGAAATGGTGTCTGACTGTAAGAGCCTCTATCTCGAATTGGATGGCCATGCATACCTCGACCATTGATACCCGAAAAATTCAAAGAAGTTTGATCTAACTATTATCTTTTTGAGTGAGTTCTTTCTCCTACTATGAAACACAATCTTTCCTAAGGATGTGAACGATAAAAGGTCACTACGGGTAATTCACACTGGATTTAGAATGATCTCTTGACTGTTTGATGTGTTTGAACCACAAGGCGTATTCAGGTCATCATGAAATTTATGTTTTGATGCTTATACAAATTGCTATATCAAAATGGACATGATATTCAGGTCATCCTGACGTTTATGCCTTGGTGCTTATATCTAATCCGACATTCTGAAAATAAAATCAATATTCATATATCCATGGTTGTTGACCAATGGGTGTTGTATTGATTTTTGTGCATACAAATTGATATTCATATGTATATGGTTTCATAGCTAGTGGGCATTGTATTGATTTATCCGGTTACCTAAAAGTTCAATGATGATAACAAATCGACATATGATCAGTAAGTAGGTCCTAGGTCTTAGGTTGCATTTCATTTTGCATGTTGCATGATCTCACAATGGCTAAACAAACTTCAATGCTTAAACAATTCTCCACTCGCATCTTCAAATCTAACAAGAGCTGAATCTCACGCGAAGGTTCCTCCAACGAAATAGCAAGTAGAATCTTTTTTCGAGATCAAAATCAAAATCTGAGATCATTCATATTGTCAACTACTTGCATAATCAACCTTCAATCATGGTAGAAATTCAGTATTCAACTTAACTAATTATCTTATATCAAACTATCAAAATTTCAACCATGGTCAACTCATGGTCAAACCTAGTCAAACTTGGTCTTTTGGACCCTTCACACGATGCAGAATGCATTTTCGGACGTGTTTAACCACTTCTCAAATCAATTCACATGCTTCTGAACCATATCACGCTAACTTCTCTTGTCAGATTTCAATTTTAATCCTGAAGGGGGCATGGTATTGCACATCATTCAAAGTCTGTAAATCAAATTCTATCAATCTTTCCTCAGTAATCAAGACAACAACCATGTCTAGTTATTGATTCATCAAAAAACCTCATCGCTCAGGGCAAATCTATCATCACTTGGGGCATATCAGATTCATCAAGATCCATATCAATCTGGTATTCTCCTAATCTTGTAAACTGTATCGATTTTTGCAACCATCAGATCATAGTATTTTTTCCTTGGTTCTTCGGCAACTGAAGGATTCAGATGTGATACCTGCTAGTTCTGCTAAGACAATCGAGTCTAGAATCGGTCACTCACTTCTTTACAATCCTAAGGTTTGGAATCAAGCGTTTTGACACTTTTTCGCAATCATAGGTTCATTCGTTGCTACAGTGAACATTATCTTTGGTCATTTAAGACCTATTATATTCATATCAAATCAATATCAATCAGCTTTTGTCTCATATCAATTATCAATTTCGAATTAGTTTCATATCTCTATCAAACATAGACTATCTTTGAACCCCTGCGCTTCACACAGTAATTCAAAGAGGGGCAAAATGTAATACCCCAAAAATGGGCTATAAGTTCATTAATCTTCTACATCAACAATTCGAACGAAATCGACATCAAAGTCATAATCTAATGCACATCTAAACATCATCGGATCATAATTGATTATCTTAAATTCTGCATCAAGGAATATTCCTAGCAATATTTCTAATTATCTTAATTATCTTTAATTTAATGATTATTTGGCGATAAATCACATGTATCCTAAGTTTGATTAATTGAATATTTTCATATTTAATTAATTAGATTTAATATCTTGCCACTTAATTGTGTAATTAAATTTAATTCTATCTATTATTAATTGTATTATTTAATTTTGACAATAAATCAAAATTCCTATCATTAATTGATTAAATTCTTATTTAATTAATTAAAGCAAGTTGTCATATTTAATAATATTATTTTTAGAATAAAAGTTTGAAAAAATAATTGATTAACTCATAAATCAATTGTTTTATTTTCAAAAGCAGTTAAGTTGGAAATAAATCACTTAATTATTTAATTAATTCATAAATAAAACATGCACAATCATAAAAGCAGACAACTATCAATTATCAATTAAAGCTAAACTCTATTTTGAGTTAAAACTTAACTTTTGCATGTTTTTGTGAATTAAATTATCTTTATTATCAGATAACTCAAAAATCAAGCCGAGTTAATCTGAGTGATTTATGGCTTTCTTCCATGCACCTCCAAAGCTCTGGATTTCTATAAAATCAAAGCTCAACTCTTCATAATTCATCCACGAATTTGCATTCTCACGCTGTCGAATTGGAGTCTGAAGAATCATCTTTGCGAATCCAAGCTATTGTGAGATCTTTCTAGTTTTGAGCATTGCATATCATTTAGCATAGATTCATATCATTGTTAGATCAATTTCCATATTAGCATAGATTCATATCAGTTTTTCATTATTATTGCATAGAAAATACCAAAAAAATAGATTAATTGCATTCATATTTCATATCAGTTTTGCATTCAAATCATTCGTTTAGGTGTCGTCTAGGTCACTGATCTCAATAACAATCTGAGAATATTAATCTCGCACCTATTAGAAGGTAGTAAATCGCTTGGTTAGATTAGATTTCAATTTTGCACAATTTTGATTATAGCTAACCTCTAATGTTTTACTGAAGTGCAGTGTCTACAGATCAGGTATAATTTTCACACACACACCGGGAGCCATATCTCGCTCATTCAGACTCATTTTTGGGCTCACCAGATATCATCGAAAAGCTGGTTCAATGAGTTTTTCAGTGGCAAGGGTCTTTTATCCAGATTCTGCTCCAAGTTCTCTCCTCTAAGTTTTGCACTTTCGCACTCTGGCGGATTACTTGGGTTCTACAGGTCCTGGGATCTCTTCTTTTGTTCTTCTGGCTCACTCTTCTTTCTGACTTTTGAGCATTGTATGCTTCTCTTCTATTGCATTCTCTTTTTTGTAAACGCACTAAGATAAAGTGCCTGCTTTTGCATTTCTGGGATTTCGAGCACCTTGTGTTTGTTGTACTCGCACTCAATTATAAAGTGTCATGGGGGGTTATGATATTTTGCCTTTTGTGCTCATCCACCTTTGTCAAGTGAGCGTACCTTCCATGACATTAGCCCATGTTGTGTGTCCGTGACACCGCTCTTTATCCTGTGCTTGCACTTCTGTTGCACTATTGGTGTTCCTGATTCTTCTTCTTGCAGATGTTTCTAGCATTGCATTTCAGTGTTCCTATCACCCCTCTCCTTGTTCAGCATTATGGGGGGGGGGGTTCACCTGTTGGCTCTATTGCTTCCTTGGTTCGGTTGAGTGCTCTACGTATTCAATTTTTGTTCCTATGTACTAGGCGGATGTAGTGGCTAGGCACCTACACATTTCGGTGAGATGGTTCATCTACTATATAGACACTCGTTCATTCCTACTTTTGGAGGTCACCTCTTCGATTGATCAGCTCTTCAGACTTTGTCTTCTCTACCTGGTCATGCACTATTTCAATGGGGGTTCTAGCAGTTACTTCTGACAGTGTTTATAGCTTCATGCTTCAGAGATGCTTTACATGCTCTTTTTTTTTCTTGTATTTGGGAACCTGATCAGGCCTAGTTGTCGAGACCCATAGTTCTTTCATGCATCTTTTAGTCCTTAGTTGTTTAGCTTCTCCCTAAGTTACACTTAAGGGGGGGTGTTAGAGTTGTCATATTATAGCTAATAATTAATTTATTTAATTATTAGTCTATTATTCTCTACACTTAAGTTAGACTTAGACATCTCTTTATTCTTTAGGGTTTCCCTTTTAGGGTTTCGTGATTCCTCTTATAAGGATTCACCTCTTTGTATTTCATAACAGTTTTTAGATTATCATAATGTAATATTGTGCATATGATGTCTCTGGCTTTTTGGCCTCCATGATTTTCTTGATTTTTGTTATTTGCCTCTTCCATGTGACAAGGTTATGCATGCAGGTGTTATTGGGAGATTAGTATTTCACCTAATCTAACAATCGTCTTACTTTTAACACCTTTACGAAATCTTGATCATTCTCACCTCATCTAGAGCTTTGTTACTGACTTTCACTCTAGTAGGAGTTAGATGGCCATCCTTGCAGATATTCAACCATCTAGGAAGTGTACTCCATCCGCTCTTTTGGATTTTCAATTGGATTCCTCAAGATCTCCTTACAATATGTGAAAAGTTTGACAAAACAAAGATTCTACAATTCTCTGCCCAACTTATGCAAAACAAACATCAATATCATATTTTCAACCATCACTTTGCAGGTGTAGGTGGTGTGATTATGAAGAGTGCTTGCAGTTGAAAATAAGCTACTACAAGATTAGCCTCAATGATGATCTTCTCTGTCCTCTTCTAGGTCAATCTTCTTTGTTCACAACTTACCCAACATAGTGGTCACCTTTTTCCAAATCCTTAGAGGCCTAGCGTAACAAAATCTATTGACATTTTGCATAGTTTTGTAATGAAGCATGACCTATTTTAAGGTGTAGTCCTGTATTTTTCAACTAAACCCCCCATCAGGGTATAAATTTTAAAAAAAATCCTACATTGTAGTGGCTTCAAGGCCAGAAAAGGAGATTCTAAAGCACTGAAAGAGACTCAAATTTTCTGTGGTAATCATTGATTAGATCATTTCCAGGCCATTCATCATTTGTATTGTCAGTAAAAGTTATTGAAAAATCCTTTAACATGGGCTTGTGTATGCTAAATTTAAATATTGTTTATGGGAAGAGTTTATTGGTTATCTATTTATGAATCCCTTTTATTTTGGATGCTTTATTCTTTTACTAGCTTCTTTGGTATTTTCATTTTAAAGTTAAACTATGATGAAATTTCAAAAAATATTGCAATTGGGAACCAAAACCATAATTTCTGTCTATGGCATCTCCACACAAAGGCTGCGTTTGAGCTAATATTTGGAGAGTTCGTGGCAAGTTTCCAGCGCATTTGTTAATTGCATCTTTCAAGAGGAAGCACAACTATAAGATAGGTTATTTTTCTGAAATGGCTTTTTCGGATAAAGTTATTTTGCATTTTATAGTCATTGTTTCTGGAATGGTAAGCACAACTGTAAGATAGGTTATTTTGCATTTTATAGTCATTGTTTCTGGAATGGCTTTTTCGGAAAAAGTTGCCATCATCTTTCAGAGTTGTTGCAGCACTTTGGAAGGGATGTTTGATTATATTAATTTCCTGTTTGGGTGGAGTGACCAGCTTTTACAAGGTTTATATTTAAGTGCCATCATAGGGAGGGTTTGATACCTTGCAAGCTGTTGTTCTACACTTGTTTCCAGCTCCCATAGACCAACTTTCATCACAACCAACCACCTTACATATTTGGAGTTATTTTTGCTGCACTCTTTGGATTTGATTGTAGCCTTACAAAACTACCAATGGTATTTCAGGGTTTCGGGGGTTTGTTCTTCATCCCGCTACAATCTGCAACTTGCGATCGATTTTAGGGGATGTGTCAACCTTTTACACAATTGTGCCTTCATCCCCAGCCGCCCTAACTCCCAGCCATGACCATACAACAACCCTTGCAAACATTCACATGAACATATCCACATTCATTTCTCTCTTCCCGCTTTCATATTCAAGACTGAAAAGGGTGAAAAGCAGCTACAATTGTGTCATTCTCAACTTCTCTTTATTTGACACCACCTTATTACTTTAAATATTTTAGATTTTGGTAGGGCATAACCGTTCTTCCAATTTTTGGCAAGAACTTAGCTGCCCTACAACCCTTGTTGATTTGTGTGCCCCCCATTCGTATGTTTGAAGCTCTTCCCTTCAAATAGCTCTAGCGCCAACTTCCCAAAAAAAAAAAAAAATATTATTGATTAATAAAATTTTAAATGTACAAATAAATAATTAATTATAATTATTATTATTAATATCAATCACTAATACGTTATTAATTATTTATTTAAACTTTGAAATTAAAATTGTGAAGCAAGTTGGAACACTTGAAAATTCGACATTTTAGACTTCGGACATATATTTTAGACTTGGACATGTCTTGTGACTTTGTCAGAAATTGAATTTTTCGGAATTAGATGGATAAGTTGACACACAAATGATAATTCAACGATGAAATCATGTATCACAAACAAATTTCAGATTTGATACTCCGATAATAAATCTTTTAAATAATAGCAGGTGTGATAGATCTTATCAACTTTGGAAATGGAGTTTCAAAATTCCAACATGGTGCCTACTCCAGTGTCAGTAATACAAAGCCAGTGCTTTTCCCTGTCCGATTATTAAACTTATATGGAAGCGGACAGTTTATTTACTTTCGAAGCTGCGCCTCACTACTGTATATATTAATTGTGTCCCACTCGTAAACTCGGTCATGTACAAATACAAGATATCATCTTTCTCGTGGTATTTATCAAACTTAGCTGTCATTGCTTGTGAAAACATATATGCTTTTACATCGTTCCTCTGTTACGGCCCATTAATATATATTGCATCATGACTACAAATGGAAATGGTCATTCATTCTTCTTTCTCTTATACATTAATAAATAAAGTGTTTGTGCATTTTCTCTCTTATGTCCTAATGTGATTGTAGAGTTAATTGTGAAGTATGACTGGTAGTTTCAAATTTTCATCAACATTGTTATATGCACATCTTGAAAGATCAAGCACTTCAAGATTTTTTATTTTTTATTTTTTTTCCATTGAGATATTTTTTAATAAAATCTACGTGGTTTTACACTGTCTTTACCTCCATCTTTTTGTCTGTTATCTGTTTCCATTCTTTTAATTTCTGCTGCACTTCATGCACCTAAGCTGTTACTTTAGTAAACGGGCTAAGGCAACCAAAACTGGGAAAGAAAAAACTATGTCTAGCCTAACTTCCAATTTCATTGCAGCTAATTTGAATTTATATTATTTTATTTGAAACAAAATTTGAATTTCTTTTGAATTCCTTTTTACCTCAGTTCACTTGCAACCTGAGTAGCATTTATTGCGAGTACCTCCTGGAAGACATTTATCGGGCAAGAAATTAAAAGTTCTAATATTACATCAGCTAGCTAGCACATAAATATTCATGATGCAATTGAGATGAGCCTGGACCACCATCTTGCTGACTGTCAATAATTATTAGTTATCAACTGAACTGTTGTCAATCTGCATGTTGTCCAAAATACCAAGAAACTTTTTCCAAAACCGCGTTAGTTGCCAGAAAATCTCTTCTCAATCGTGAACCATAATCATACATGTTCTGTACCCATAAAAAAGCATGTGAGAAGCTAAATAAGCATGAAATAAAAATTATATCCAGTTATGAAACTTATGAAGTAGAAAAATGCCATCAGTGATGAACATCATCTATCACTCCTTTTAGAAGAACTGCAGATAGGAAAGAATGTTACCTGCAAATATTCATTGACAGTGCAAAGATAAGCATTTCTTTCGCATTCATCATCAAGTTGGCTGACAAAATCTGGAGGCTCTGCAACATGTTTAAAATGAGATCAATAGTCATGAAAGCAAGCAATATAGGTGCATGTCTCTACACTTATTTGTTACATGCTATGATTTATGGAAGAGCTCTTCTTATTAATTCTAGCTTCTCGCCAATATTATATTAACAAAAAAGTTCCCATACATAAATATAATTCTTAATTACTTGTTCGATCAGAAAATGACCTGACAGCACCCCGCAAATCAAAATGTAATGTCCCTTGTCAGTTACAAATATGGATTGCTTCCCTGCATTATTTCTAAACAACAATTTTAGAGGATTATTATGATTGTTCATAAGTCGATGAATAATAGTTTATATATATATATATGATTTGGTTAAAGAAGCTCTCATTAAATCTATTGGCAGGACACTGGCTCATAGTCCAAAGCTCCTCCTTGGTGACTTTCATGAGGGACTGTTTAACCTTATTTTCAATCATGCCAGTCATTTGGAAGTCACTGTAGTGGGGTCCCATGACTCGATTGGTTTAAGCCCAAGAAGGAAATTTCCTCTCTTGCCTTAGCCATCAGCCCTACCCTCTTACCTACTTAGTCTCATTCCCAAAATGCTGAGATTGAATGTAACTGTATTAATTTTGACATTGGTTATGATCTGTTCTGTAAGTATTGTTTGGAACTTAAGTCACTGATGTAAATACTTATTCATGTGGTTAGTTTTATTTATATCGATTCCTGCTGATGGTATACATCTTCTATGATTTGATGAATGAAAAAAAAACGCACTTGCCTGAATTACTTGCGCTGCTGTAACACCCTGTTTTCAACACTATAGTGCTTACGCAGGGACCCCTTCTGATATTCTAATGGCCCCGACGGTTCTTCCACTACTTCCGTTGAATGCTAACTTCCTTGGTCTTTAGTCACGGCAATGTTCCTCCCGACAAAGCTAGTATACCCGTAGGTGACGTGTGAGTTGTCTTGCATGTTTGAGGTTGCGTCAGTGACCTCCTGGCGTGTCTGCTTCTACGTTTCCTTGATATTACTCTCAAGTTCAATGTTATTCCTCCTATTTCCGTCGTATTCCCTTTCCTCCTATTCCAACGTTATTTTCCCGTGTTAAATATTTGGGATTTTGAACAGACGTGATGTTTATTAACTGGCTCATTTTACATATGGAGTTTAAACATGTTCGATTTTAATATTAATAAAACAATTCATAAGTTTAAAACATTATATAAATGATATCTTTTATATATAGATGATTAATATTTTATTAATTAATATATATTTTATTTAGCATTAATTTGATATTAATTAATAATTAATATTTGATTCTATTGTATATAAATGATCAATATATTTTATTTATTGATTAATTAATATTTCTATTATGTACTTATTTATTGATTAATTATCAATATTAATATCTATATATTTTATTTAATATTGACAATTAATATTTCTATTATGTATTTAATTATTGATTAACTATCAATATTAATATTCATATATTTTGTTTAATATTCATATTGATATTAATTAATAGTTAATATTTAATATTTTATTATATTGATAATTAATGTTTTATTGACTATTTTGATCAATTTCCATAAAATATTGTCGTCCATAAAATATTATCGTACATCCATTGATGGGGTCATGACCCAAAATGAAAATGATAAAAAGATAATCATAGTGAACTTGGGATGTTAATATCGACCAAAGAGAATTAAATGCCTCTTTTTACAACTTTAAAATAAACTGCTTATTCCTCAACTTCTTTTTATAAAAAAATTGCAACTGAATTTACCTGGAACACAAGGCAAAGCCTCTGGTTCACGTATCCAGACGGGTTTCCTATATTGTCGAAAGATATAGCAGCTGTAAGCATCTTTGTTCTCACCATAACTCAGTGCTCCTGATGTTCCTCCAGTTGGATTTGATTCAACTAAATCCTGCACCATGAAAGAGTAAAACAAATAGACCAGAATTATAGTGGTTGCCACAATGCTCAAAAGTAAAGAATCTGTTCAAATTGGTACTCTTAATCCTAAACCATTTTATACAATATGAATTGCAACATTGTACTGTACTCATAAGAAACAATCATATTGAGTCATGTTTAGTGCCAAAAATTATTGTTGTCTCATTTGTAAGCTATAATTGTATCCTTTTTCTAGTGGCTATGAATGTAGTCATCATTACTTTTAGATAACATGCTCGCAGGGCCAATGAAAGGAGTTTCTCCATGCGTAAGGCAAGGTGAATATGAAATTTTGTACAATGAAGGAAATGCAGAGATGTTATAAGGCAGGAAGATGGTCGTCACGGATTTCAAAATGTTGCTTAGTGTACATCTGACATTGCTCCAGATGCACCTAATGTCACTCAAGATACACCAGATCCAGTATATGTTGCTCAGAGTTGATCAAATACAGCCCAGAATACAACAGGGGTGAAGAAGCAACCAAAAGCCAGTATAAGATGAAAAGTGAAACCCCAATGAGAACGGAAGTGCTAATAATATGAAGGAAAAGGAAACAAAACCAGTCGCTCTCAAAGAAAGTCCAGTTGTTTTCTACCAAGGAAAAAATGAACTGGCTCCTTTCCTTCTATCTCTTAGGATTTTTGGAAAACTTTTACACATCTGCTTAGTGAATTCAGGAGCATCTAGCAACGTAATGCTGTTAGCTATATGTAGAAGACTAGGTTTGACTCCTACTAAGACAAGAAAAAGGTGACGCAGACTAAAGTTCCAATGGTAGGAGAACTGAACAACATCCACATGCAGTTAGTATCCGATCCAAGAATTGAGTAATTCATTGATATTTTGGTAGTTGATATTCCAGATGGATACAGTATGCTTTTGGGCAAAGATTGAACCAGAAGATTGAATGGACAGAGAGCTTGCAGAGCCTATCAGTTGGTCTCAGTGGCCTGCTCTTTCAAATTCTATAGTCTAAATATTTTTATCATTTCATATCATTAAGTTATCTCAGTATTTCTTGTTTTACATTTAGTTAGTTATTATCTTCCTAGCTGACCAGAGCACTAGTAAAGTGAGCTAGCGTTGGGCCATTCGATCCCTAGGATTCCATCAATCACAAGGGTGGCAAATCCCCTTCTCTACAGGAACAAAGACGTCCAACACACAATTTCCAATAAACAAGAATAAATTATAATTAATAGGCACATTGGGATGAGTGGTGATATAAGACATGTCAACATGTGATTACATAATGATGAAACTACATGCAAGAAGCACTATGTTCAAGGCTGAAGTGAATTCGATTCAATTATTACCTTCATTCAGCATCTGTAGATTGAAATGACACCAGATGGAATAATTGTATCTTACAGAACTCTGCCTTTGGACTATACATCAAAATGAATTTAGCCATATTATATGCTAACAGATGGCATAACAGCACAATGACATCCCATTATACTATAAATTCCATTAACGATAGATTTATAAATAACTTTCAATTCGTTCATGTTACAGCCTTCATTTGAATATTTAAGAAGGACAAAGCATATATGAAAGATAAGTTCATAGGGGTTTTTATTTAACTCTAATAGTAACCTGACGACTATAAAATATTAACACTTCACGAGTTTATTTGCAATTCTTATGAAGTTTTAACTTAAGGAAAAATACTTAACTCAAGCTTTGTGTGGTTTTTGTATTAATATAGGGCATTCTTAATCAACCAGACATCTATGCACTTTGACTCTAGAATAACATACGCTAAATTTCACAAGAAAGAATCAATTACTTCTGTTAACAGACAATTAGGATCTCAATGAAATGATTCTACTCAGAACTCAACCAATAAACTTTGTATATAGGTGCGGAGTCTTACCCACCTCTTTTCCAGAGTGATTACATTTGCTTCCTTTAAAACATGTGCTCAAAACTGTGCTGAATTTCTGTTTGAAAACAAGGCATTTCCTACTTGAAACATCCCTGTACTTTTTGCCAGATTGTGCAAAAAGTCTTATATAATTCAGTTTGCTCGCATGGTTCCTTGGAATCTTGTATTTTCCTGCATTTGAGCATCTGGCATACTTCACAAATAATCGCACCTGCAGTGAGTTAACAAAAAATTAATGACCAGATTTTATTAAGCACAGCAATGAAACTGAAATTGTGTGTTCATCCTACTACGAAAAAGATCAAGGTAAGAACCATAACTTGTTCACTTAGGATAGGAATCAGATACAGAAAGTAAACACACATTTTTAGGGGCTCAAACATCCTTAAGAATGCGTTTAAAACTTTCATCCAAATTCAGCATTGTTCAAGTAATTAGTATTTAGTAATGGTCAACTAGTTATTAGTTGTAAACTTGAATAAAGTTTTTCCTACTTTTGGATAGACTTTATTTTCTATATACTTGTTAGAATGTTATTTTATTTATCCTACATTGACAATGTGGTTTGTAGTTCATTGAAATCCTATAAAAGAAAGCTTTCACTTCTTAATGAATGAATATCTTGATGATCTTTATGTGTTCTATTTCCAACAATATTTCCATAATATGGTATTGTTGGAAATATTATTGTCATTGATGTCAAGAAGGAATTCGTTTTTAGAATATTGTCATTGATGTCAAAGGTTGGAGAAAACTGTCATGGCTAAGTGAATGGAGTTGTTGACTATGTAGTTCAGGTATGACAATTGTGATTGGCGTTCCATTAAAAGTTCAAGTGACAAGTCATGATTCATGAGGTTCCATGAGAGGCTAGACATTCTACACACTTTCAGATGGTATTTCATTGCAAGCATAGAAAATTCAAGCTATGGAGATAACGACATAGGGAGAGATCCTTTGAATTCATAGTTACCCAGCATATGTGAAGTATCCTAATATGAGGAACAGATTTGAGAGAATTAATCACAAACTAAGATATGGAGATAATGAACAAAGGATTGTATAACAGTTAAGAGAATGTCATGAATAATATCACGACCATTATCCAAACAGAATAAACGAAAATGGATAGCTATGGGGAGCCAAGGAAAAAGTATGTAACAGACTTGACAATGAAAAATGAAAGTGCAGCAGTTCCTAAAGAGCAGTGATTATGCATTGCAACCCTAGTTTCTGAACAGAGCTGTTAGGAAGATTGGCTTATTAGACCAATCAAATAATCTTTTATTTAGGATTGGTAAGAACAAAAAACATCTGAAATAAAATTATCTTTCCATCCATATAAGTTTCAGACCCGTACCAGTCAGTACAAGGTCATACCAATTGAAATTTAGACTGTTACACAGGAAAATATGCAAAAAAGAAGTCATTTCCATTTAATCCTTCTCCATCCTTCATTTTTCGTGCATACATGCTTTTTTACATCATTTTCCACCCTTTCCTAACTTCCTCAACCAATTACATTGACAAATGTAACTATTCTGCAAGTTTGCAACTTTTTTTGCTTGACAATATGACAACATTTTTGCAACTTTTGACAATGTTTGCAAAATTGACATTTAACCACCCAAACCTACACAAATGGTATTCAGTTGACCCAAAATGGTCTTAAATGACCTTATTTGACTAAAACAAACCCAAACCACACAAAAACCAAAACTTTGCTAAATTGACCTGACATGCATCAAAGATGCCCCTGCATCATCTAAAGGAGTTGATCGTATAGTATATCAAAGATGTCGCAGTACAAACTTCTAAGGGGACTTCTACTTTTGAAGAAACATCTAAAATTCTAATCTTCTCTTCCCATCGTACAATATGCTCAAAGGGACTAATTGTGCATTTTACATTGTTTTAATTTCCAATTGTACAATCCATCCAACTCTCTCTTCACTGTACGGTGCTGAACACATTTCTAGAACAAACCATATGATCCTCATCAACTACTCATTGTGTAGGACTCTTTTAGAACACTCCACCATAAGACCTACTTCTGTAGTGGAAATTAATTCTGATTATATGGCTCAAGTTCTATAGTTCTATATTCATTGTATGGTCTAGTCACCCCACACTGCTTCTCATTGTACAACTTGTCTAATCACAACATATTAATTCTGGTTATATGGCTCAAGTTCTATACTTCTATATTCATTGTATGGTCTAGTCACCCCACACTGCTTCTCATTGTACGACTTGTCTAATCACAACATACTTTTTATTTTGCACGATGGCTCTTGAAAATTGTCTTCTCCATTGTACAGCCTCTTCCAACAAACTCCTCTAAGTTCGTACAACTGTTGGTGAACTTAGAAATTCCCTTGGGATTGAGTTTTTGTATTGTACAGTTGATTATGGCACAATTTGTCCACACACTTCCCAACTTGCAAATTCATGAGGCATGTCTTTCTAAACTAGATTCAACTATACTGTTTATACAAGAAGTTCAAGATGCAAATGGGAATACTGAACAAAATCTTGAAGCACCTATAGTACTTGTTTGGTTGAAATATCCATTGGCTGAAGCATTTTCAAAGTTCAATGTGCAATCAAATTGAATTCTGTGATGTCCCCTTTCTGAAAGAAGATTTAATAACTAAATAATAATATTAAAATATAAAAATAGATAAATAAATAATAACACAATATAATTTAATCACAATATAAATTATAATAATAATAATAATTGAAATATAAACAAATTAATAATAATAAATTATATAATTTGATTACATGACCAAAGGGGTTTAGTCAACAAGGAAAGAACGTGACTCTTCATTGGAATCGAAGTATATATAGAGCCGGTCAAGGTTGATATCAAAGGCATGAAAAGGAGGATATAAAAGTTTCTCCAATATTTAATCTGACCATGGATTAGGGGACATTACATACATACTTGCTGAATATTATTAGCGACTGGTATTTGGGTGAAAGATTATGGCTTGAGCTGCTTTTTACATCTAAACGATAAAATTCAAGAGGCGAACCTTACGAAGTGACAGGTCAACAAGATCAAAAGTTATACGTTATTCCCTTATAACATATGTGGTCTACCATCTTTATACATTGGCGATTAAGCTTGATATAAAAAAAAAAAATTATCTCTGTTTAATATATATTTCGACGACAGGATCGAAGTAATATGAAAATATATCTTCCAAGCCAGACAAAGACCAGTATTTTCTATGAACCTAAATATTTTGAGCAAGCATCTAGGGGATTGATACATGTGTTTCACTGCTTTATATAGATATTCGCGGCACACCAATAGTATCAAATAATGGCTCTTTGCTATTTCAAAATAAAGTGACACTGTTAGACCAAGTACAAACACTCTTGGGCACAAGTTAGCAGTTTGACTTTGAAGTTTTGAGATATTCAGCACCAGCTGAGCAATTATTTTCTAGAGTTTGGAGATATTATAGATCTTTTAGCATCCTTTTAAATGGCAGAATAAATTCTTCAACAAACGCTACAATCTCCATGTTGTCTTGTGCAATGTGAATAGAAACATGGATTACAGAAAAACTATGTTCATATGTTTGCATTTTACATGCTTTCTTAATAAATATTAAAATGAAATATTGATTTTTAGTTTTTGCATTATATAGAGTCGATGCTGAGATTGCTACAAAAATACTTGCTAAATTTTGGGATATACCCTCATATGGCCACTATAATAGGATTTAGAAGTAAATTGGACTGACCAAAACCACACTTCATAGAGAATCCAAATCATGTTGGAATGGTGAACATATTGTAATTTAAGATCAAACCATTGCAGAAAAACAATAAACTGAAATTCATATTCTATAAAAGCTTGATATTACATTGCTTTGCAAATGGCTTTATAAAGCCTTATTTTTCATGTGCAAAACTAACTTACAGGAATGAACTTCCCAACCAGCTAACCTAACTAAAAACTAATTATATTATTGAATGTAAACGTTATTTCCTAACCCCCACTTAAGGTTTGCATTATGAAGAAAAACAAGAACAAAACTATACCAGCATTGGCTTAAGCTTTTCGGCCTAAGAAAATGTCCAGAATCTTCAACTCTTCTTCATCAACATCAACCTAAACTTCCTGAACTAGGTAAATGTTTTGAATATCCAACTCTTCATCGACATCAACCTAAATTTCCTGGTCTGAATAAATGGCCGGTTATCCAACTCTGATTGCATTAACCCAAACTCTTCTTGTCTAGGCAAATTTTCCAACAATATCTATGAATCGAGACATACTCCATTATCCACAAGCATACCACTCCTCCTGTGACTTGAGACAAACTCTATCATCCACAGTAACAAAACTATAAACCGAGACTAACTCAATGACTCATAGATACCACTCACATGTCGGCAAATCGAGACAAACTCAATTAACTACAAACTAAAACAACTGCTATGCAGATCCAGACAAATTCAATTATTTGCAAATGAAACAATTGCTCCACAAATCAAGACAAACTCAATTATCTACGAAATCCCCCTCTTTTCTCCATGAAGAGGGATTCAAAGTACACCAAACCCATCTTTTCTTCAAGGAGGCAAATAAAAAGTGCTTCTCATGCAACAAATCACCCTTGAGAGAGAAGCTAGCTTGGGATGATAGATATCCTCCTGCCTCCATTTCCTCCAACCTCCAGCCAAACCTATTACACTTTATCTACCAAATTAGCATTCAAAACATTGAAGGTCTGCTTGATTGTAGCACAGATAACAAAAGCACAATATGCATCCACGATAAAATGTAAATAATAGATATCAAGCTCAACCCAAAATGCACCTTTTAAAATATGACAATATTATCCTGAGAACACCTTCTATGGAGTTTTCAGGATGCAAAAGATGTCTACAAGTTTCAAACCATAAACATCTTAGAAAACAAATGAACTTTCTGCAACACCCCTTGTTACTCCAAAATGCTAGTCATTTTTACCATTGAGTATACTTGCCAAGCCACAATTTTATAAACACTCCAGCATAAAAATGACAATGAACTTGCACATGCAGCATAATGTTAAATAGTTAATTGCTCCTCCTTCGATGCAGGCAATTATTTCTTCTTTTGATTTTAATGAATATGAATTCCTTCGTGTGGCCTTCACGGTTTTGGAAACAAATGCAATTTTTAACCATAAACAATTCTTACGCCCAGCACATGCTCTTTATCGATCACTTTGCATTTCTTTGTTCCTCAATGCACCTTGCAAATTCTTCAAGCCATGAAGATATTTGTAGATTTCATCACCAAAAATCGCTGAAATAAATTAAGGTCAAATAAGAGAGAAGTCTCTACTGCAACAGTGAAGGTAATTCTACACTTATGCTTCTATTATCTACTCAAACTCTATGTCCAAGAAATAGTTGTGAAACTAATTTCACAATGGCAACGACTCATTAAAACTGGAGTATTACCCACAGTCCATATATGTCTTCCACTACACCATTGTCCATGGTAAACAAGCCACACAATAATCCAACAATCTAGCACACCTTATTCATAGGCACAAGATTAGCAATCGCTCTGATGCCAAAGTTGGAATGAACATATTGCAATTAAAGAACAAACCATTGCAGAAAAACAATAAACTAAAATTGATATTCTATAAAAGCTTGAAATTACATTGCTTTGCAAATGGCTTTATAAAGCTTTATTTTTCCTGTGCAAAACTAAGTTACGGGAATGAACTGCCTTATTTCCTAACAATCAACACCTCAATTGTTATTTAACTTTTATATTGAACAGTCATAAGGAGTAGTTTAGGCTTCACCTTTGCCTGCTTAAGGTGAATGTCTTTCAAGTTTCCTAACCACAGGGAAATATCTTTAAGTCATTAAATTATAATGTTAATGAAATCCAAATGGCAATGCAAACTTCATTTTCAAGAAAACCCAACGATACACTGTTGGCCTAAATTCATAGATTCTCTATCCCAGATTGTAGCTATCTAACTTGTTAGATAGCCTATGTAAGGAACCATATTCCAGAAAAAAAGCTTTAAATTTTTTAATATTCAGTAGTTATAAATTCTGTTGTATGAGTAAAGACAAGTTGTAATGAATCTCCTAGAGGAGCAGTTAAATGGTTAATATTATAAACAAAATGCACCAATAAGCACACTAGACACAAGCATAGGTCATACAAACTAAAGCCATTTACCATGAAATTTGATAAATAGATTGAAAGTAATGAATCGAATCCAATTCTTTCCTATGTATCCAATCAAATTAAATCCGTGCATTTGCAAACAATCAGAAACTGAACTTCCACGAACAGAGAGAAAAATAAAATCTACCTAAAGTATGGAAAGCAAATCAAAATAATAAAATATGAAATACTTGTAACAATATATGTCAATGGTCATGAGCACAAACATCTATTACCTAAAGTATGGAAAGCAAATTAAAATAGTAAAATATGTAATACTTGTAAACAATATATGTCATGAGCACAAACATCTATTTCAACAATATTTTCATTGTTCATCACACCACCTTTGCCCAATGAGCTCTTGCACGCTCCTTTGCTACAAGCCTATTTAATTGCTTCTCTTGAATAAGCAACTTAGGAAAATTCCTTTCGAACTGCAAATAGAACAAATGGGGTTGATTAGTATCAACAATCATATAATGATCATAAAATCATGATGTGTGAGACCAAAGAGAAATGAAAGCTCAATCTATTAGACTTTTTCTTGCAACTCATGCATAGATATCCATTTCAACTCATACAAAAATCTAATACTTCAAATGAAGAAAGAATCCAAACAATGGATCAAGCAAAATTATATTCTACTCCCTTTAATAAGCAAATATATAAATTCAAAATTCAAAATATGTTATGTTGTCTACAATTTTGTATTCGCAAAATTGGGCAACCATACGCAATTTTCCATGAATTCGTAGCTAAAATTCTCTAAGTCAGGTATTCCTAAAGATGTTTTTCGAAGGCAATTGATTATACCTTGAATTAACCTAAGTTTTTCATCTTACAAATGCCATTTTCAGAGATTTCCATCGCGTTTTCCTTTGTTTTTCTTGCAAAATTGGGCTTTTCTTTCCTGACTGCAAGTGCTCAATTTTTGGGAATCTCTAAGTCTTTGATTGATTTTTCTTGTTTTGTTTGTTTGTTTTTGTCCTAAGTCTATTGCTTTTTTAATCCCAGTCAGTTCAAGCTATCACAAGCTTAATTCTGAGCTATATTCTAAGAGAAAATAAAGAATTAAGTTACCTGCAAGTGGGGTTTTAAAGGCCAATTGCAAATCATCGTTCTTTGTTTAAAAGCTTGCGATATGAAATCAAAAGTCCACCAAAGGCCTCTTAAGTCATGAAGACGGGCTTTTTATGAGCCATTACAAGTTGTTTTTACTTGTAATGGACGAATTAAAATCCACCTTGCATTTACAAGTATCATTTTTGAAGGGAAGTCTTTTATTTTACAAGACTTCCTCAACGCAAAATGCTTGCAAAAGATAAAGTAAAACTCAACTATGCTCTTAATCGTTGTTTTTGAAAGACGTTCCAGGTGTTTTTAAAATGATGATATATTGTAGTCGGGCTTTTAAAGCCCAACTACATACATTATTTATAACATCAAATGACTTGTGAGGCGTTTTTAAAAATGCGACCTTTTCTAATGTTGCTGTTTTTGGGTTATAAAGCATGTTTGTATTACTTGCATTAGTGTCTACAAAGCCCATCAACATGTAAAGTGTCGTGTTTTTAAGAAACAAAGGTGTTTTTAAAGAGACATAATACTGTCTTAAAAGCTCGATTTTATGCCTTAAAGTCAGTGGTTGATCATGCATATACTTGCAGTCGCATTTACAAAGCCCGCCTTCAATTAGTTGAGGCTTTTAAGTGTTTGTGTTTGCAATGAGACTTATAAAGCCCAACATCTCAGCTGTAAGTCATCGTGTTTGAAAGAAGAGCATTCTTTTCTCATTGAATCACTGAGGATAAAGCCCGATTGGGTATTTTTTGTTAAAGTTTTAGGATCATTGCAAATGTAATACCACTCCTGATTGTATGTTTTTTCCAAATGCAACAATCTCTTGCATTTATATTGAGAATGAGCCAAGAAGAGACATATCCCTTCATGGGACATGTCTATTCATTATTATGTAATTAGTATAATGAAAATTATGATTATATATATATATATATATATATATATATATATAATATCTCTTGATTATTATATTAATTTCTCTAATATTTACATAATAATAATTATTATTATTATTTTATCAATTTAACTATTTAGTTATTATGAGAATAATTATAATCTAACTTTAGATATACATATATATTAATGTATTAGTATTATCAATTATTATATATGTTGATATATATATGTATATATATAATAAATCATTTTTCATAATAATCATATAGTCAATATTATTTATTTGACCGATGCTACAAACATCAACACTCCCTCTTAGCTAGGGAGGATAAATCAATCCAATGTCAACACTTATGACACTTGACAACATCAATCATATTATGTAAGCAATAAAAGAATCATCCTCATGATGTAATCAATAGAAACATAGTGTCAATATGTGGATTGCCTCCATCACTGATTCTATCCACAAGCTCTCGGGTGGATTGCCTCCATCGGCGATTCTATCCACAAGCTCTCGTGTGGATTGCCTCCATCGGCGATTCTATCCACAAGCTCTCGGTGTTAAAATAACTGAGAGGGGGGGGAATCAGTTATCCAGTGTCCCAAAACAAAATGTATAATCCAAAATAAATTCTTCAACTTCTGCTACTCGGTAAACATAAAATATTTTCACTATCTGTGTTTTTACCGATTGTCAGTCTAAAACTTATAGCAGTTACCGATCAAATCTAATATGTAATATGCAAAGTATGATAACAAACAAATATCACAATCAACACATAACACAAGAGATTTAACATGGAAACCCTGTGAAGGGAAAAACCACCTGGGACCGGCAACCCAAAAATTGTTCACTCTTCTGAAGTGAGGTCGGTGAAGACCCAACCCTGTTAAAAGTTTACAAACACACTATTAGGTGTGACCTTGTTAGAGGATTTTAGACCAAAAGTTATTGTCCAACCAGCAATCACTCTGGGGTTGATAGGATAACAATGTTCACTCTATGAATGAAACATCAAAAGACTTTCTTAGTCCACTCGGTTAAGAGATTTGACTGTGTACAATGGTTAAATATGTAACAATAGATGATCTGCCTTAAAACAACTTCAATTGCAATTTACAGATCAATGTTCAGCTCATTCAAATCTTTCTAATCAATATACCACTTCAGACTCAATACTATATCAACTTACTGTCCATCGATAATTACTCTCTGTAGCTCGGTAATTGTTCTGCAGCTCTGATCTCATTAACCAATATGATCAGAATGCATGAAAACTTGTTCACGCGATAATTTTGCAGCATCTTCTTCTTCCGGCTTCTTTCAATATTGAAACCAATGTCTCTTATATAGACGAGTAAATCGTTTTCTTTTCCTCCATCAGATTTTGCCGCTTAATCTTATTCATTGATTTTGCTGCTTTAACCTTCTTCGGCTGATGTGTCAGTAACACGTTTCAATCTGCTCCATTAGATCCTTCTTGAATTATTTTAGCCGTCGATCTTCATAACAAACCTTATCTGTTACCTCGATTTCATACGCTTTATAGCTCATCACTTTATCGGCTAAACTGATCATTTAATTCCTTTCTGTTCTACTCGGTTAACAAAGAAATGCGTCGGTGAACACAAGCTCGGTTAACACTACGCTCGGTATACACTACACTCCATCGGTGTATACTGGAATGCTTTATTTACCGACGACACTGCTTTGTGTCTTTCAGCTCTATTCTTCATCATAGATGAATGCAACATAATAAAGTCAATTTCATCAAGTCATAGACTCATCAACAAGTTACTCAGTGTATTCCTTATCCTCATCTAACATATACATCTTCCTCATGTAGATATTTCTATTCTTCATCTCTTTCTCCTTTCTTCAGATGTGTCGGTATAGTAACTTACAAGATAAGTATTGTCAAGCTAGTTGACATCAATGACAACATAATACTGATTTAATCATCTTGCATATCTAATCAGCAACTCCTTAGTGATCTTTCAATCACAGATTCTTCATTCAGTGTTCTAAATCAATTGTAGTTCATCACTCGGGTGGATTGCCTCCATCGGCGATTCTATCCACTAGTTCTCGTGTGGATTGCCTCCATCAGCAATTCTATCCACAAACTCACGAGCTTTACTGTGGATTGCCTCTATCAGCAATTCTATCCACAAGTTCCCAGGTGGATTGCCTCAATCGACGATTCTATCCACAAGCTCTCGTGTGGATTGCCTCCATCGGCGATTCTATCCACAAACTCACGAGCTTTAGTGTGGATTGCCTCTATCAGCGATTCTATCCACAAGTTCCCAGGTGGATTGCCTCAATCGGTGATTCTATCCACAAGCTCTTGTGTGAATTGCCTCCATCGGCCATTCTATCCACAAACTCACGAGCTTTAGTGTCGATTGCCTCTATCGGCGATTCTATCCACAAGTTCTATCTATTATGATTTGTTTCAGCCATCACAAGATGTCTATCACAATAGAAGGTCAAGTTATTGTAAGATCGTCACCTTCCAATAACTTTTACAAATACAAGTGATAATCATTTGGAAGTCGTCACTTCCTCATGATTTACACAGGGGGCGGGCCCAAAAACATTCATGATTCATTAGTATAATAATCAATTATATCAAGTTTACCTTAGAAGTGTTTCACCTTCAATAGTAAACTCCCTCTCAATCAATATGATCAAGATTGTCACAAGTTGATTGAACCATTTGCTCCCTCTGAAGCTCAAGTTTATCAACTTCTTGACCTCTTTTGAAATGTCAGACTCCTTTTGCATCTAGTCTCAATCATCAATTCATTTGTAAGCATCAAGTTCTTTCTCTCTTGAATGCAATTATCTTGTGCTTCTGTCCTGAAGGTATGTCAGAGAGAGATTACAAATAGCTCACTAAACTATCTCCACCGAAAATACCAATGATAGAAGCATACAAGATTTTACTAACCAATAGTATAGCATGAATTACAAACTTAAAAAATTATGTGCATTAATAAAACATGGAATACTTATCTTTTATAAATTCCAAGTATTTCATTCTATAAGGTGAGCACATATAGAAAATATCATGCAAATTCACAGAATGATGTCACCGTTCTCGAGCATTACCAGAATTCTTCACATGACGTGTCTTGAAAGACATCTCCCCTTTCAATCATCTTCCCACTAAGGATGGTTCAAGTGGGAATGTAACATTGGTTATTATTCCCCTCACAATGTAAAATTCCCACTCTTATATCATTGAACAATGCTTATGTCTTCTTGTGAAATGACTTGATTGCAGATTTCACATAGACCCGTACACAGTCGGACATAATTTTTGAATCCGATAGTTTCTCTTCAATTGCTCCGGTGAGATTCTTCTAAATTTGTTTATCACCAACATATCCAAAATTTAGTAAAATCCAATGGTGCATTTGTGAGATATGGTCTTCGTACTAAGACTGTATTTTTTGAGACAATCGCACATTCACCATCAACAAACTACTTTCTTACATTTGCAACTTGGCTTTGATACCATGTTAAAGTTTTAGGATCATTGCAAATGTAATAGCACTCCTGATTGTATGTTTTTTCCAAATGCAACAATCTCTTGCATTTATATTGAGAATGAGCCAAGAAAAGACATATCCCTTCCCGGGACATGTCTATTCATTATTATGTAATTAGTATAATGAAAATTATGATTATATATATATAATATCTCTTGATTATTATATTAATTTCTCTAATAATTATATAATAATATTTTTTATTATTTTATCAATTTAACTATTTAGTTATTATGAGAATAATTAAAATCTAACTTTATATATACATATATATCAATGTATATAGTAATATCAATTATTATATATATTGATATATATATCTATATATATAATAAATCATTTCTCATAATAATCATATAGTCAATATTATTTATTTGACCAATGCTACAAACATCAACATTTTTAAGGCGCCTCTTGCAAGAATAAGTTCAAAGCCCGATTTAGGGCAAGAGTTTTTCATTGGCAAACTTGTTTTGCTCAATACAAAGTGTGTTTCTCTCTAGGCGCCATTTTTTGCAATCTTTGTCCGTACGCAACCATATGTGGTTCACGAGTGATGAATTGATGAAGTTGAGTGTGGCCCCACTGTCGAGCGTGACTACCACCCGTTGTCCTTGAAGTGTACCACGCACCTGAAATACTGTACACCTCGGAGTGCATACAACTGGTGCGATGGCTCCTCCTCGTCGTACCAACATGGATATCCTCTCCACGCGGTCCATGCTATCACCCGATGAAACTTGTTGACCTTCAGGCTCGGTTTCCTCATGTTCATCTTCTCCGTCAGATAAAACCTCAATGTAGTGTATTTTTCCCTTTCCTAAGCATTTGTGCCCAGGCTCTCATGGCTCCTTGCAAGTAAAACAGAGCTTCCTTCTTCTAAGTTCCTGTCTGGTAGCTTCATCCAACGATGGATTCCTCGAAGGGAATTTATGGTCCTTTTCCTTCGGAACTAGAGGTGGCTTGGGCCATGAAAAATTCCAAGATGATAAAGTCGATGATGTCGCCATGCCACGTGCCTTCTTGATTGCCTCAAAGAGAGTGTTGGGGTTGAACCCTTTCACCCATCCCTTCAGAGGCTCCAACAACCCATCCATGAATAACACAATCCACCGCCTCTTCGCGATGTCCGTCACTAGCACTAACAACCTCTAGAATTCCGCAATGTAACTGTTGACTGATCCAGTTTGCCTCAATTGTGCCAATTCCTTGAAATTTAGCTCTGGTTCCTTTCCGTCGAAGCGGTCTATAAGCCTCTCCATGAATTCGGCATAAGAGGTTATTTGATCATGATCAAGAGCAACCAAGCCGTGATGCCACCATTCGCGTGCAACTCCTTCCAAGTGGGGTGCAACAAATTTGATTGCTTCTTTGGGCATCCGATTGAGCTGGAAATATGTGTCCACCTTTAGCACCCATGCCTGTGCCGAGATTGATCCAAATCCATCTAACGACAACAGATTCACCTTGCCTATTTTCCTCTTGAGATCATCGTTCAAGTAGCCATAGTTGTCGCCGTCGGAGTAACTCATTCTAAGATCAACATAATCTTTGTAGGATGTCTCCCTCCATATTCACGTTCCTCCAATCTTCCTGTAGTTGTTCTTACATTTCCTGGAAGGTAGGTTCCTGCTCTTTGTGTGGTGCCTCAGTCCTTGGAGGGAAAGTTGGCATCGAGGGTCACAAGCGTGTGGATAGAGGATTCGTTCTTCCTATAACCGAGTTGTCACTATCCCATTTTATTCTCCAGATATCTTCCCTTCAACCAATTTTCCTCACGTTTCCTCCATGAGTCGTTGAGTGTCATTGATCTGGGCTTGACTTCTGGTGAGCTCTCTTAGCAGGGTCATGATTTCTGCAGCGGGATCTTGTGGTTCCCCTATTCTATCAATAGAATGATACCTCCTTCTCCTTCGGCTATAAACTTGAATTCACCTCCAACAGGTTGGTTGAGTCACCAACTCTGATACCACTATAACCCTACGCCACACCAAGCCTAACTACTGATCCCGTGTATGGAACAGGGAGGGCCCGTACAGATGTGTACGATGATTGTGATTCACCGTGCAGTGGTTGCCAAGATCTCCCACCTGTAACCAGCTTTCTTTGACACAACTGGAGCTGACTACATATGGCGTACGACCAATCCAGAGACCCAAATGGTGACCTTGAAGCCCGTACGACAAAAGTTGCTGCTTGTACAATAGAATTTGCAGCCCATACAGCAAGGATGCAGTCTGTACGGCAAAATTGCAGCCCGTACGGTAGATGTGCAGTCCGTAAGGTGAAGAATATGGCTCGTAAGGTGGGTGTGCACAGGACGAAGGTGACTGTATGGTTACCTTCTTGAGCTCAGCGTACGGTCTTGTTGTGAGGTTTTCACACCATCACCCCACTGCAAACGAGGACCCCCTCTTTTGCTCGTAGTTGTTAGGTTCGGCAAATTTTGGCATTACATTGGGCAATTTTGAGCTTTAAAAAACTGAGAGGTAATGGAGAAATGAAGTAGCCAAGTCGTGATTTTTAAAGTGGGAACGTTAAAAAATAAAGTCTGTCGGGGTCATGTTGTGATAGGTTGAACGTAAAATTCTAGGCGTATTTAAATTTTGGCTAGCCAGTTAGTCCAAAATTCCATATAAAGGCATATTTCATGCATAAGGGCCTTAAAACCCTAATAAAATTGATTTTTTACATACAAAACGGCCAAAATCCTAACAAAAAATCAATTTTCTTTATAAAAATACACAAAATCTGGACTATACATGAATTTCCCTTCACATTTTGATCAAAATCCGGACTTTACATAAATTTACCTTCATTAATTGGCTTTTTCTTGAAAAAATTCTACGTGTTAAAATCCAAGCATACTATGAATTTCCAGCACTTTGGATAAATTCTGCTTGAAAATTTTCTAAGTCTGTTCAGACTAGGGTCGTTTTTCCCTTGGAGAAAGTTGGGAACTTGAAAATTTTTCTAAGTCTGGAAAGTGTCCAGATAGGGGTCGTTTTTCCCCCAAGACTGAGTGCATACACTGAAAAAATTTCTAAGTCTGGAAATTGTCCAGACTAAGGTCGGTGTTCCCTTTGATTGGATAGAGAAACTGAAAATTTGTCTAAGTATTGGATTAGTCCAAGCTAGGGTCGTTTTTCCCCTACAAGGCAAGAGCGGATGTCATGTCCCCATTTTGGCTGACATCGTTTGGCATGACGGATTTGCCTATCATCGACTCTCGTAGGCAAATCGTTTGGAGAGAGGGTCATTATGTTGATCATTTGATTGCATATTGCTGACAGAGCCTACATCCAGTTTGGGCCTACATGCAGTTGTAGTGGAGCCTACATCCAGTTTGGGCCTACATGCAGTTGTAGTGGAGCCTACATCCAGAGTGAGCCTACATCCAGTTTGAGCCTACATGCAGTTGTAGTGGAGCCTACGTTCAGTCTTGAGCCTACGTTCAGTCATAGTTGGGCCTACATTCAGTTATGAGACATTTGGGCCTACATTGTTATAATTTTAAGTTGAGATATGTACTTTATTATTATAATGTTATTTTATTATAAAGTACATTAAAATTGGATGTTTCTAGAAGTTCTAGCAACTTCTCAAGGAAAAGAATAAATAGAGGGCTTGGGGCTTCATTTCTACATGCTTGGATTTGGATTTTCTTCTACTTCTTCATTGTGAAGCAATTTGTAGTCTTTGGTCTGCAAATTCTATTCGATCTTTGGGAACGAATCACTCCCTTGGATTGGCATAACTGAGGTAGTGAAATATCTACTGAAGGGTTGCAAATTTGGAGTTGGTACTCAGCCATCTCATTGGTACTTCATTGAGAATTTGATGTAAGGGTTTGTTTGTGATTAAAACAGCATTTCAGGAGGCATTTTTAGCAGGTCCGAAATTATAGGCGGCCGTTTTTAGCAGGTCTGAAAAAGCAGTCCGAAAAAGCAAATCCGAAAAAGCAGTTCGAAAAAGCAGACCCGAAAAAGCAGACCTGAAAAAAATGATATTGAGGGTTTGCAATTGTTTGGAATAAGGGTTTGAATTCATCATTTGCATTGGTGAATCATTTTGGTGAAGATTGGATATCAATTTGGCACATTTTCAGACTTTCAGTCTCAGGGCCTGGATTCAGAATTTTGCTCATATCTCCCAACATACTTGGAGATAATTTTTATGCTCTTGGAGGAAGACTAATACATCATTGGCGGCCAGGTTAATACCATTTTGGGGTTCCAAAAACCCTGCATTTATTTTCTGCAGGAGCCGTACATGTACGGCCTGGTACGGCAGGGATAACAAGGCACAGTTGGGACAGTTTGGCAAGGTTGGTATAGCAGTTTGGGGTCTTCTTTGCATCGGTCTCCTTCAGCATTGGATAGCAGATAATAAGGAGCGTTTTACCAGGTTCTACTATTTCATTTTGTTGTCAAATATATGTAAAATTGTGCACAGTGGTAACAGTCCTGTTTGTAATTCAGAATAATCTTTGTTACCATTGCTATTGCAATCTGATATTGCTATATTGCAACCGGTTTGTCATAGTTGTGAATGTGCATTGTAAGGTCATTGATTGATTTGTGACTGTCATACATTTCATGTCATATTCCAGTAATTGTAACAGTCCATACAATCAGTCCACTATATTCAGACTTTGCCATATGTCGGTATGATAAATAAGGTGCATAACAAGGGCATTGTTCACATTATCATAGTGTGGTAATTGATCATTGCATTGTAATCTGAATATTACTTGTCACAGTCATATAAATTTTGGAAAGTGCAATCAGAATTAGAGAAGTTTTTGATATATTTGTAGTGAGACTTTTCATTGTTAGAGATTCATTGTTGCACATTGTATTACATTTCTACATTGGTATTGTTATCTCAATAACATTTGATGCCCAAAACAACTATCACATTGAAACACATCTTTCCAAACAAAACAATTCAGTGCATGCCAAGTGTTTGACAAATTGTCTCAGTTCAGATTTGGGAAATTTTAGTGGCCTTTATAGTAAGGGTCATTACAGCGGACTCCAAATTTTTTCTAAGTGTCAAATTAGTGCATGCATGGATCGTTTTTCCCTTGGAACCAAGCATGGAATTCAAATTTTTCCCCTCAAGAGGAGTATGAATGTAGAAATTTTTTAAGTATGAGAACTATCTAGACTAGGGTCGAATTTCCCTTTGAGGGCCAAATTGCGAAATTTTTCCAAGTGTCAAATTTGTCCATACTAGGGTTGATTCTCCCCCCTTTTACTAGCAAAGCAAGATCAAAGTTTTTTCTAAGTATAAAGTGGATTTTTATCCAAGCCTTGATCGATTTTCCCACCTTGCATGGATGGAGTTGGAATTTGGACATGGTTACAAGTCCATACAAGTTGTGGACTTAGGCAAATTTGAGAGTCCTAACTTGGATCGATTTTCCCCATTATGGCAGAATTTTATTATTTAATTAAAGTTAATGTGGAAAATTAATAAAGTCAAAGTGGAACCTTCTAGAAGGTGGTAAATCTTTTATCCCACATTGCTTGTGGAAAGCAAATAAGAGGCAAAAACAAGTATTAAAGGAGGGGTGCTGCTGTTATAAACATGAATAATTTTGGAAGGCAAGGGAAAGGCAAGCTGAAATCTGAAGCAAGACTCCATGAGAAAGCAACTTCATCCTTGAATTGTTCCACTTCTTCCAACTTCTCCTTCCATCCATGGCTGATTGCAAGCATTAAGACAACTTTTTCTAAGGCATCGGAAGACATTAGAGGGCCAAAGGCAAGGAATTATTAGTCCAAGATCTGCAGACTTCTGAGATTGGCAATCTTTTTAGAAATTCATTGAATTTTTTCCAAGTGCCCAAATTGCCAGGCACTCATCCTAAACCAGTCTCCCATCCTTGGGCATCGATTTGGAGGCCATTAGAGGGTTAAATCTGAGGTATGCATGCCCAGATCTGAAAACTTCAAGAACAAGGGCGATTTATTTGAAAACTCATAGAAAATAATCAAAGGGTTTTAAGCATCCAAACTTGTTTGCAGATTGTTCGGTGACCAATTACTTGCATTTTCCAACCATTTTCAGTCACCAAGACAATAAGGTGAGAATGCTATGAGCGAATATGTGAAGACTGGGTCTGAAAATTGCATTTTTCAATATACATTTGGGTTTGTTTTGTTCACAATCTGATCCAAGGTTTTATTGCAGACCTTTGTCATCATTCCTTGCATCATTTAAAGCTAATTGTAGGTCTGAAACACCTTTGTCTTCAGACATTAAGTCTGAAGCATCCAAGAACAAGGGTGATTTTTGGAAAATTCATATAAATTCTTTGAAGGCTCAAGGCCCCCAACACTCATTTGCAGATTGATCCCCACACCAAAGTCTACCTTTTCCAATCAATTTCAGTCACTTGGGGTTTGAGTAAAGCTGCTACGAGCTAAAGTCTAAGGATAACCTCTAAAAATCATTCTTTTTGCCTAAGTCTGAGTTTTCTTTTGATTACAATCTGATGCTAACTGTATTGCAGGCTTTTGGGCATTGTTTAAGCACTATTTGAACCATTCTAAGGTCTAGAGACAACCTACAACAAGGACGATTTTAGAGAAATTCCCCATAGTTTCTAAACTTGGCCAATTAAAAAGTTTGATAGTGCTTACTCTTCGTTAGGTCCTTGAGCATCCAAAACACCAATTTTGCCACCCAAATTCATTCAAAAGTACAGATTGCAGGCGTGTCTTCAGACTTGACATTGGTGAGAAAATATGATTTTAATGCTTAATTAATTCATGAGCGCAATTCATAATCCACATAGGAAACCATGGACTTGGTGAGTAGTGAATTTTACAAGTTATTGAGGCCAATCCATGGATTAATTTCAGGCATGTTCATGTTGTCCTCAAAAAATCAGATTTTAGTGAAAAGTCATTTCTCTCATTTTGGCTAAGTGCTAAGAGTTGATTGGTTCTTTTCATCTTAGGATTCTTATCCAAATGCTCATGTTAGTTATTACCTTCATTGGATTGAATTACTATGTTAGGATGCGGAATTCATTAACTAAATCATGGACTAATTCAAGGATTGTGAATTCTGAAATTTAATATTTTGTTTAAGTCCTTTAAGACCATACTGATTTTGAACTTTGTACCAAGAATCTTGTTCAGATCAAAGGCAGGGATTGTTGCATGGAAGTGAACAAAAGAGGGTGGAAGACAAGTTCAAGCTCAAAACCTAGGATATAAATGAAAGAAGACTAACTTAAACAGTCAAGATCAAAGGAAGACATCACTTCAAGATTGTGCATTTCAAAGCTGGGACAAAGGAAAGAAAATTCAAGGATCAAGTTGAAAGAATTATCTCAAGATCAAGCCTTCATCAAGCAAGTACACCAAGGAATTTTTGAGGATGATTCTAACACCAGAGTTAGCATTGGAATTTTTGAGGTCTCGAACAAGAAAGAGTTCAAGGACAATATTCTCATCAAGGAAATGATCCTAATGATGATCAAGTCATCCAAGGAAATAAATTGAGGAAGATTTAATATGCCAAGGAAGATGTTCATGTGTTCAAGGGATTGCCACAAGGATCAAGTTCGAAGGACGAAGAAGAATTTGAAACAATGAAGGTGGAAATACCAAAGCTTCAAACATTACAAAGTCTAGCCATCCAAGAGAAAGATGTCCAAGAACGATGAAGAATTCCTAAGGATAGGGAAATGAAATTAAGATAAAGATTGCAGGAAGCCTTCCTAGTATTCACATGAAGGAACTTAGTGAAATTTTACTTAAGTTCATTAGTTTTGCTAAAAGGGAGAAAGAGAAAAGAGGCATGCATGTTCATAATGATGAGTTGTATGATGACTTAGCAGCTTCCTTGCTTCCTATTGGTCCTCAAGCCTTTGAATTTTCCCATTGGCTAATTTTGTGGTGCTTCATTTCTATTGGCTACTTTTGGTTGCCCTAATTAGGGTTTGTAATGGATTAATCTGGGCCATTGATTACAAATCAATCTTGGTCGTTCATTGTAATTGGGGCTCCTATATAAACCCCACCCCTCTCATTTGTAACACAAGGACTTGTTGGAGAATTGTTGCTAATATAATGCCAAATTTACTCTACTTTTCATTGTTGTGTCTTGCATGGTGAATTGTTGTGATCAAGTTTGCATTATTGCATGGTGATCCATATTTCCTTACTTAGATTAGGATTTCATTTCATGTTGTTTAGAAGTAGTTAGTTGGATGAAAGTAATTGTGGATGTTTACTTGATTAACTTGACAAATCCGGGCCACTAGCCTCTTGCTGATGGTAGGGGTGCTTTGTGTGGTAAGTCGATGATTGAAAGCACTTAACTTCAATTGGTATTGAATCTCTAGTTTGCATCCATTTGATGGGATTGAAGAGGAGATATTGATTTGAAAACCATTCGAGTGTTCCTTAGAAGCTTGCACTAGATGGGTGGAGTTGCTGGCGAGATCGCATCTAGTAGATTTCAAGTCCATCCATGATTTCTTGCATTCCTAGTAAGAAGTAGAAGTAGCAGTAGAAGTTAGGTTTAAGTTTGAATTGAAGTGGAAAGGTTTGAAAATCAAACCATATTTTCATTGCACATTGTGAAGCAAAATCATTAGAAGTGTGAGTAGTTGGCAAATCTTGAATGAACTAGAGTAAGTCCCCTTAGTGATCCAGCAAATCACATCATTTCAACTGAGCGAGTATCCACAGTAAAAGAAACCTTGAAGTCACCTTGTGATCTTACTTTGCAGGCTTAGCATAAGAAGTGACCTTATATCAAGAGAGAGTTGAATATTTAATGTTTCACTCCGAAACATTGGGTGTTTGATTCTGCATGTTGTAGTTGACTAAAAATCACATCAACAGGTCTAAGGACTGTACGACCACAATTCATCTTCCTTCAAGGATGTTTGAAGACTGATTTCAAACGCAAGTATAAAAGATTGAACACAGAACAATAATTTGATGCACCAAAACACAAATCTAGAACTCACACATGCCACAGGAATTGTATTAATAATGATAGCACTTCAGATTGCAATAGTTTCGGATGCATGCAGAGCCAACATAATAGGGCAAGGAGTTACTCCCACCGAAACTGCAAATACCAAATAGGGAGGGTCTTTCACCTCCAAAATGGCGTACCACAGAACCCCAATTGGAATTCGCAATTACAAATAAAATATCAAGTTCGCCTTAAAAATACATCCTACACACCAGTCATAAATACCTGAGGGTGCACAAATAGAACCTACACGGCAACACCTACACCTACGATAAAAATAAAAGATGGGCCCGAGATATACATAAACCGATCGGGACCCCAAATACAAATATTATCTTATTTTTATTTAATAACGGGGACATCACATAATCATGGTCATCTTTGCTATTCACCTCCCATATTGTGACACAAATCCTACAATGGCATACAAGATCCTCCGATTCGTCTCCTGTGAATTTGGGGAGTTTTTGCTTCTTCGAGGTGTTCACCATAGTTCTTACTTGATAAGCACCATGTGTATTTGACCAAAATGGAGTCTCTTTCTTGGTCGTGTTCCAATGTCTCACTTGCACTCTCAGCCACATGCGAGTCCTCTACACGTCCACTTGCGTCGTCTACACCTTGGTCATCTCCCTCATGTCTATAGTCCCTCCTCCCCAGAGTCTTTGGCTCTGGTCCCCCTATTCTAGGTTCTTCGCCGAGGGACAAGTTTTGGATACGTGCTAGGTACTTTCAAAATTTTTGGCAACCTCAGTTTGGAGGTTTTGCTCTTCTCCTTTGTCTGACTATACGAACAGGCTTGAGGTACCGGTACTGTCAAGAGATTCAGAGTCTTCACTGGAAGTAGAGTGTGTTGCTTGGTTACCTGCTTGGCCAGCAAGATCTTCACTTTCTTTGTCATCTGGGATTGGTAGGTTTCTAGCAACCCCTTCCAACTCACTCCATGTACACGGTATTACCTTCTTCCAACTACAGCTTCAACACACACTACGACTCTTTGTTTTTGCTGGACTCTCCAATCTTATTGGACTCTCCAACTTTTCGATGATTTCTCGTAGTCGTCATCTTCTCTCACTCTTGTCTCTAAGATGGAGAGATCTTCGTATTGGTCCTCCCTCCTCTTGGTTATGTGGTATGTCGATCCTTGTTTTGTTGTAGGGGCATTAGTTGCCAAGGGTACGGTAACGGCCAATATCCCACTCTTTTTCCTTCCTGTGCATTGTTTCTTTGTATTGTTGTAGTATTTTCTGCCAACATTGCTCTCCTTGTCTTTCCTCACATTTTTCTTGCACTTCAATCAAATTGCGAGCCAAAAACCTTGGAATACTTCCGAGAAGATCATAGACCGCCAATCGCATCGTGAGTACGTTGCCTACCGTTCCTTTAACGACCACTCTCTCTCAAGCTTCCCTCTACACTTACTAATTGACCGAACTTCACACGCATGTAACAAGTCTTATATCAATTGATCCTCTCGTGTTTCTTCCTTGTCATGGACGTCACAATTGGTTACTAACACTTGTTACTCAAATGAGTATCCCATTATTCCGTTATCCCGTCTGTTGCTCTTTTGTCAAATCTCTAGGTTCGAACAGGCAATAGGGCCAGAATGTTTACTCCCTACGGTGAGTGCTTAAATATGTCGAGTAAACAGGAATATAAATATAGCACATTTAACACAACAATTCAAATATAACACATACAAATGGCATAAAGATATAACTTTATTATCAAGTGTAATGTCTACACAATCATAATATGAACAAGTTCCCAAGCCAAATATAAATAGTGTCGAACGATTGGTTAAGACCGCCAACCATCAACAACCGACACAACCTTTCGGAAACAACTAATTAGACTGCCAAAGACGTAATTAGCGGCAGATTTTCTGTCTGCAATGATAAACACATACGAGGGTGACTAGCAACCACGAGAAAATCAGTGAATAATGCTTGAAAGCCAATAATACTTATCAGGCTTCACAACAGCTACTAGAGTTTTATTTTCACCACTGAACATTTCAAGGGCAACGTGAGAATAGAAGTCAACTGATAAAGTATTTCGGTTATATCTAACCATGCAATTCTATAGACATGACGGGGCTAGTGTAAATTTGTCTACCCGATATTGGGTTTGGTTCAGCACCATGTGTTGAGCAATGACTAGACTTCCACACTGAGTATTTGGTGAGAAGGGAAGCAGGAAGCAGTACATTGATTCACATTGGCAACATTTCCAGACAATTGCGGTAGCATGTATAGATAATCCCTTATGGGGTATGGATGCTTATTTTCTCAATACTAAATGTATGTTGGTTGTCCATATGTTTGGACAAATGGAGGTTATCTTAATTTACTGAGCACAAGGAAGGAGCCTTAACTGTAAAACTTTCCATTATTGTTAATTCAGAAAACTTAGTAAATGCAGTCAGGGATCTTATAGAATACTCTACAAAAAAATGAATAGCTAAAACACTAGTACGTCAACCATTATACGCCAACATTAGAATGGGGAAAGTGCAATATTCTATATGTGCTTAAAACAGTTAGGGATTCTTATAGAGCACGAGGAATGAGCTCCACATGAGTGAATTTGAGTTCATCTTTTGTGTTCATGAAGTGAGTGACCTGCCCCGCAAAGTAGTTGTGAATGATAATAATAGTGATCTTATCACTTGGCTCACTTTTGTGGGAATGACCCAAAAAAAAGTGAAGACGAGTTGCCTCTAGGAAACCATCCTATGGTGACACAACTCATGAATCAATGCCCTAACAACTTGTTCCCTTAGGTGCACCCTTGTCAAGGATGTATATGTGTTAACCTTATGCAAGACTCCAATGTTGCTAAAGAATGTGCTGACTATGTGGTACTTTTTCATCCTCTCCAATTTCTCCTATAAATGCTTACTACTATAATTTTATATAGAAATTATGAGAACACAACACAACATTAAGATTGATCCATAATGCACAAAGAATAACACCAAATAACATTTCATGTTATGTTTATGCTCGTTGGGATACATTGGATGAATAGTACAATGATATCATTTGCTTATAACCATTCCCATTACAACCACCTTCACAACCTCCATATTAGACAGATTTGTTCACCTAAACCTATTTAGGTGAACCTTCTCATTAGATAAAAAGCCCAAACAAAAAGGGAAGTTCTCCCCCTAAAATAAATAGTCACTTCAATCTAAACCACCAGTACAAAACCCACAACCCAACCAACCCAAGAAATAAAAGGGGGATCTACCTGCAAACACCAGTATAAGGTTTCCCCAACAAGAGGGTATCGGAATTGGCATTCATGTCTATCAGATTTCAGAGTTTCAATGTGCTCTGGACAACCTGAGATATCTTCCAAGCAAGCCATCAATGAGCACACATCCAAAGATACGACCTCAACCACTCTAATGGTTCTCATAGTTGGCCACAAAGATGCACCTTTCACTCTGAGTTTGTCAACCAAGGTTAAGAGATCTTTACATAGATCAATATTCCATTGCAGCATTACACTTGTGACTGTCTTCGGAAACGAAGTAATTGACATTTTTAACACCATTCTAACCTCTTTCCATCCCAAACACATTTAAGATATCAATTCCATCAGAGGGGACTTAAACATTCACTCAATAGTCCTATCTTTTTGACCAATCCCTTCATTGAGACAGAGCAAAAATAGCATAGACACCATCAGACCCTAAGGTCAATCGGGAGCATACATGAAATAAAGGTTGAGTGCTCCCCAAGCCCTCCACTTTTGGGAGAGGATTCCTCCTATCCTTAACCTTAAGGTCAAATGCTCTTCCATTGTTGAGCCCTTCGTAAACAAAAAATGATTTCTTTCAAGAAAAATAGTTTACTGTTGTTTATTTTGGTGGAATCTCTAACATATTTTCTTAATTCCTCTACAATGCTAAAAAAAAAAATTTACAGATGTATGCTGTGGTGATTCTTAATTTTCAACTATTTTTCCAGTGTTATAAAGCTTAAATCAGATTTTATGTTTAACTATGATTTACATCTATTTGGAAGGTGAACATTAACTGTATTAAGTTATAATCATTTATGAATTTTCTAATTTCACGCTTAAAAGTACCAATTTAGTTATATATATAGTGATTCTGGAATTTTTCTTTCCCCCTTTTACAAGGTAAAGGTTAAGAATGACAATTGGATTGCATGCTACATCGATTTCCTGAGAAAAAAAGACAACTTTGAACAAGTATTTTACCACAACAAGCCATGCGATTGGTTCAATTGTCAATATAAATAGATCTCCAAAGTCTCAATAACACACCTGGAATATGATTGTTTATTAAAATGAAGGTAACATTATATATTTTTATACAGCACAATTACAAAATATCCAGTCCTAATAGCAAGGCTAGATAGCTGAAATGTTACATGAGAGAAACAAACCTGGATGATGATGATGAGAAAGAGAAACCGACCAAGAACATACAAACCACCAAGATAGCCTAAGAATTTTACTGCACAATACAGTTAATAAGTATAAGCACTTATATTGGACTGAAATTTCAATCACTAATTCCTTTAAATACTCTTAACATGATAATGGTACAACTGAAACATATTTCACTACCAAATAGAATTGCAAAGTAGATAATTGTAGATTTCTTACCGACACCAAAGTAGCTGCGATGTGTAGTTTCCACAAGGTAATCTGAGAGGACATTGACCTGTATTGCTACCTTTACTCCCTGCTTCTTGGCAAATGTATCTTGCATTTCATTTATGGTAGCTAAATATGATCCAGATGTAAACCTATGAAACATAATTTGCATAAGTTTTTTGTCACCTTTACTCCTGAAAATTCGAGGAACAAAATTCAAACTCATAACATTCCACTCAGAACCCCGCAATGTTACAGCTGACGAAGATATTCCATCATAGTTTCCAGGAAGAATGGCTTCCAAAGTACTCATATGTTGTGTAGAGGTTGACGCAGTAGCATTTATCTCAAACCCAATGGCTGAAGCAACTAGGCTCCCATTTAGTTGATCTTGAAATTCCCAAGCAAATAAGTATCTATCACTATTAAGCATGCAACGCTTGCAAGATATTCTAAAGAGTGGCCCTTTTGAAGTGTCCATGCAAAATGGCTTGCTGAAATCCTCAGCAGTAGCATTCATCATGTATCCATCTTCACTACTCAAAGACAGCTTGCTTCCTACAATCTGATTGCATTCAATCCGACCTACAGTAGTAACATTAACTTCTATATCATTCATGAACATCTGGATGTCCTTTCTTGTTGCTGGTGTCAGGTGTTGAATAGTGACTGTATCAGATGAAATAGCATCATAGGCTAGACTGTTAGACACAAAAAATCAGGTCAAACAAAAAGGTTGAGAAGATACATGTAAATTGACAAATTAATTGAAAATGATTTAACAAACTAGTAATAAGTTTGAATTTCCTTTGTTTCTTTTAATCATATATACAGAAAAAGTTACTAAAGCTTTCATTAGTAATGACTCTTAACTGTTACCAAGAATATTATGCTAACTAGAACAAAATAGCATTGCTTGCAAAAGACATGATTAAATTCTTTTTAGAGTTCATATTTAAAGTTGGAGGTAGCTAAATATGAAGCATAAACAAGCTGAAAAGACTCAAAATACTTTGCATATTGAAGATTTAAAGCCATAATCCATCAGAATAGCTAGGTCACCTGCCCCTTACTAGCGCATAGCATTTTCCAACATTTGCATGTTCCTTCTAAATGGAAATGATGCAAAGGAGATAAAGATTATAATTGTTTATTTCATTCACAACACATATCGTCAATTTTTTTTCAAGTTTAAATCAAAGGGTATTTTAACTAAACTACATAAAAAAAGTCACAGCACTTTTTATTTTTATTTAAAATTGATTCATTTCAGAAATTAACAGTGCCACCAGTAAAAGATTTTTCATGGGTCTATTGCAACTATGGCCAACTCACACAAGCTAATTTGTAGCTTTTGCAAAAATGAACATGTCTAGGCATACATCACCTCAATTGGCAACTCCAAAGCTATCTAGACATGATGCTAACTTTAGCCATAAATGTCCTAACAACATAACACTCCAATCATTACTGGATTTTGAGGCCCTTGCAGAAAACTTAATGAAAAGAGCAAGGATTGCTGCTAGATCATCTATGAGGTCCTCTCATTGCACTGGACCTTTAGATGAGGAAATTCCACATCATAACAAGTAGCCTTGTACTGATATGCCTTCTTCCAAAATACTTGATAATAATGGAGGGGAAATTTAAGAGCATTTTGTGTGCTCTATAGCTCAAACAAATTTGGAGAGCACGCCATGAAAAAAACGTACATACATCAGGTAAAAAGACAACAGAGGTTTTTGATACTTCTTCAACAGTCTTTTCAACGTATAACTTCCCTACCAACTAGCAATAGTTGACAAAATTTGAAAATTACTATTGTGGGTCTGTTAGGCCCAATTTCAAAATTGAGAAATTTGAATTTTTTTATGGTCCCAACTGGTGCTGAGAGGGGAGGGGTGAATCAACACCCACTAAAACTTCAAACACTCTGATATAAATTAACTAATACTGCATGTAGAACAGGTCCTATAAAAGAAATAACTAACACAAGATCACAGCAATATAGAACACCAGATGTATCACGTGGAAACCCAAAGTGGAAGAAAACCACATCATGAGTAGAACTACAAATTTTGCACTCTTTTGAAGTGTGCCTTGTTAAAAGTCTTCCATGTTAACGGATTACAAACGCACTTGTTAGATGCGATCCGGTTAAGGGATTTAAAATAAAGTTTGTTAAAGAATACCTTGTTAGAGGACTTTAGAACATCTACTAAATGTCACCCGGTTAAAGGATTTAATACAAGGGACCTGTTAATGTCCACCCAAATATTAGGATTTTACTATTACAATTTTCAAAGAGCAATAGAGGGGTTGATCCTTTAAAATGGCTTTGTTGAGCCAGATAAGATCGTTGTTTCATCCACTGAGAGTCATCACCAGGCACCACAAGTATGCTCTCTTCAGGTTGTTGCGCTTCGTTGCCCATTCTTTTCTTCTTCTCTTTTTCCTTTACTGTAGCTTTCCTCAGCGTACAGGTTCACTCTTTCTCCTTGGCAGAATGAAGGCAGATGATATTCTTCGTTGGCTGAAGAATAAATAGACTTCCTTTGCCTTTCTCGCTTTTTGCATGTTGTGACAGTCCCAACCGATGTTGAGAGGGGAGGGGTGAATCAGCACCTATAAAACTTTAAAACAGATCTGATGTAGTATACTATAACTGAAAGCAAAAAACAAATTCCAACATAAGAATAGCAGCAAGCAGTCAACCACAAAGCAACACCAGATTTATCACGTGGAAACCCAAATCGGGTGAAAACCACGATGTGAGGAAACCTCACAAATTCTGCACTCTTCTGAAGTGCGCACTGTTATGAGCCTTCTTTGTTAAAGGATTACAACGCACTCTTAGATGTGACCTGGTTAAGGGATTTGATACAATAGGGCCTGTTAGTGCCTGCCTCGTTAGAGGACTTAGAACACCTTAATAGATGTCACCCGGTTAAGGGATTTAGTACAAGGGACCTGTTAATGTCCACCCAAAATACTGGGATTTAGCTATTTTAATTGTTAGAGAACAATAAAAGGATTGACCTTTTAGAAATGGCTTTGCATAGCCTGATAAGATCTTTGTTATACTCAACTGAGAAACATCACCGATCGCTGCAGGCATGTTCTCCTTTCCTATTGTGCTTCTCTGCACACTCTTCTCTCTTCTCTTGTCTATTCACCTCAGCTTCTTCAACTTACAAGTTCACTTTACTTTGGCAGAATAAGGGCAAACTGTAATCTCACCAGACAGCAAAATATATAGACTTCTTGCCCTAATTGTTTTTCTCATGCACGACTTGTTTAAAGATCATCTTCGGATCCATCACCCAGTAGAGTATTAGTTTACTGAGGAAACATTAGATGCATGCTCTGTTTTATTTGCTTTAACGAAAGAAAACAATGATGCGTGTCAAACAGCTTTCCTTCGCAAGAGATAACTCCATGTTTAAAGCCAAAAACTCCGGCATTAAAACCTTCAATCGCGCCTTGTACCGATCGTCTTTATAAATCAAAGTCTACTGGATTTAGTGCAGTAAATCTCAGTCAAGGAGTTAGATAACAAATAGTTGACTAAGACTTCCTCGATTCACCTATTATGACGAAGTCTTCACTTGATCGGTAAAGATCCTTAAGTTGTGCACAGGTAAAAGCATTGACCTGTCACCTTTCCTTCCTTTGTCTATACCAGTTGCATCCTTTCCTCGGTTGCGTAGTCGACACCGGTTGTATCCTTTCCTTGGTTGCCGATGCATTTTGCTTAGTGACCGGTTGCTCTTGATGAGCAGATATAGTCTCTTCTTTCTTGCATAGTGTCACCGGTTGCCAAACCAGTCTCTCCACGCACTTGTTTGTTGTCAGTTGTATCTGTCTTGCTTCACAGATCCAACACTGGTGTCCTTAGCCACAAATGTTGACACATCTTTTGCCAATCAATGACAATACCTCTATTGTCATGTACCGGTTGCAATCTTACCAATTACCATCCCTTAATGCCAACAATCTCCCCCTTTGGCATTAATGGCAAAAACCATAACAACACTACCAGTCCACACATACTAGTGCCCAGTCATAATCTCCCCCTTTGACAATAATGCCAAAGGCTAGTCAAAAAGACTACCTTAATGAAATTTTCTCCCCCTTTGAGCAATAGTCCTTTTCATCAATCCAGATAAGATAAGGTTAATTCCTCTGTTGAAGCATTATAAACTGATGAACACCTTTGCAAGTTTACTGATGATCAGGGAGGGGTATCACCCCTAATTTACCTCTGAGATACTCAAAAGTACTCTTCGGTAATGGCTTTGTGAAGATATCAGCAATCTGTTCTTTTGTGGGAACATACTCCAATCTTACTTCTTTATTCTGTACCTGTTCTCTCAAGTAGTGATACTTGATAGCAATATGCTTTGTTTTGGAGTGCATGACAAGATTCTTGGATATGTTAATTGCACTTGTACTATCACAGTAAATTGCAATCGATTCAGGTGTCTATTCTTGGATTCCTTCAAGTAGTTGTTTGATCCAAATTACTTGTGTGCAATTGATTGCTGCAGCAACATATTCAGCTTCCGCTGTAGATTGTGATATACAGTTATGTTTCTTGCTTGTCCACGACACAATCCTTCCACTGAGAAAGAATGCACCACCACTTGTGTTCTTTATGTCATCAATATTACCAGCCCAATCTGCATCAGTGTAAACCTTTACTTGGAAACCTCCCTTGTGAGGAAACCACAAGCCATACTCCTCAGTCCCTTTCAAGTATCTGAAAATTCTCTTCACTACTATTAGATGTGTCTCTTTAGGATTTGCAGAGAATCTTGCTACAATGTCAACCGCATGTGCAATGCCCGATCTACTATGTACTGCATACTGTAATTTGCCTATCATAGACCGATACAGTGTCTCATTTACTTATTTTGCATCATCTTCCTTAGATAGCTTGAGGTTAGTTATCATAGGAGTACCAACTGGTTTGGATTCTTCAAGTCCAAAAGTCTTAAGAATTTCTTTTACATACTTGGATTGAGAAATAAAGATACCTTCCTTTAGCTGATGGATCTGTAGTCCAATGAAGAATTTTATGGCTCCTATCATAGACATTTCAAATTCTTCCTTCATTTCTTCAACAAAGGCTTTGCTCATTTTGTCATCTCCTCCAAAGATGATGTCATCCACAAAGATTTCAGCAATCAGGTTCCCATCTTTTCCAGTCTTGAGATACATGTTGTCCCCGGTTCTTGTGAATCCTATTGTCAAGAGATATGAGTGCAACCTCTCATACCATGCCCTTGGAGCTTGCTTTAGCCCATAAAGAGCCTTTTTGAGTTTACAAACCAGACCACCCTTTTGTGTGGATGTGAAGCCTTCTGGTTGTTTAATGTAAAATTCCTCCTCCAATATTCCATTCAAGAATGCAGATTCTACATCCATCTGGTATACTTTGAACTTCTTGTGAGCAAGAATGGATTCTTACTCCTTCCAATCTGGCCACAGGTGCAAAGGTTTCCCCTTAATCTAGTCCATCTTCCTGAGCATATCCTTTGCAGACCAGTCTTGCTTTGTTCCTTATTACTTTTCCTTCTTCATTTAGCTCATTCCTGTAGACCCACTTTGTCACAATGACATTCTTGTCCTGTGGTCTAGGCACAAGCACCCACATGTCATTTTTTTCTATTTGCTCAATTTCTTCCTCCATGGCCTTGACCCAATTTTCATCATCCAGAGCCTCCTTGGTGGTTTTGGGCTCTATACAAGAAAGCAAACAGACTTGTTCTCTAGCCTTTTTCCTGGTCAAGACATTTGCGTGTTTGTCACCAATTATATTGTCAGTTGAGTGATATGTGACATATATTGGGAGAACCAGTCTCTATTCCCGATCAAGTTCTTCCAGTTGAGCATTTTCTTCATCATGGTCGTGAACAACTTCTTGTTCATCATCTTGAGTTGGTCTGTCAGCTTTAGGTACTGCCTCCTGCTCCAAATGTCTGTTCACATGCTCTTCTTTTTCATCTTCGGATGTTATTTCATTGAACTCAAAGAGATTTCCTTCATTGTGACCTTGCAAACCGTCATGTTCATTATGACTGATCTTCTTTCTTGGTTCTGAATATTCATCAACCTTTACATTGATGCTTTCAATTATTTTTCTCGTTCTCTTATTCAAACACCAGTAGGCTTTACTTTTGGTAGAGTAACCCAAAAATATTCCTTCGTCACTCTTGGGCTCGAACTTCCTAGAGTACATATCTCTCTTAATGTAACAATTGGTACCAAAGACTTTGAAATATCCTACACTAGGAGTATGACAAAACCATAGTTCATAGGGAGTCTTACCGGTTCCTTTCTTGACTTGAACTCGGTTCAGCATGTAGACAGCAGTGCTGATAGCTTCTCTCCAGAAGTGATGGGGGAGATCCTTCTGAATCATTAGGGTTCTCGCACAGTCAATCAGCGTCATGTTTCTTCTTTCTGCTACTCCATTTTGCTGAGGAGTCCTTGGTGCAGATAACTGTCTTTTTATTCCCTGTTCCTCACAGTAGTGAGTGAACTCTTGAAAAGTGTATTCACCTCCTCTGTCTGATCTCAGACACTTTAGGCTTTTACCGGTCTCCTCCACTCGTGCCTTGTAGATTTTAAACATGTGAAACGCCTCTGATTTTTCTCTGTGAAAGAGTGTCCACATCATTTTTGAGAAATCATCTACAAACAGCATGAAATACTGGTCTCCGTAGTAGCTCTTTGTTCTCATTGGTCCACACAAGTCTGTGTGTACGAGATCCAGAACATTTTCAGCAGAAAAGGATTTGCTACTGAAACTTGTTCCTGTCAGTTTTCCTAACTAACAATCTTTACAAATACCTCTGTCAGGTTTTGTGATCTCAAAGAGTCCTCTAACTAATTTCTTCTTGCTCACCTTGACAATACTATCAAAGTTTATGTGGCAGAGCCTCTTGTGCCACAACTAGCTATTGTCCTCTTTGGATACAAGACAGATCTTGCTTGATTCTCCTTTGACTGGTGCAATGAGACAGGCTCCTTCCATTGAGTCCAGGTAGAATAGGTTCCCTTTGCTCTGTCTACCGATTGCAACATGAGCTCCAGATTGATTCTTGACAACACAAGAACCTTCCCCGAATTCCAACAGGAATCCCTTGTTGTTCAGTTGTGCAACACTCATTAGGTTGTACTGAAGTCCTTCTACCCAGTACACATCTTCACAAACAACATTGTTGCTAAGTGCAATAGAGCCTTTACCTTTGATAGCACAGAGAACATTATTTCCAAAGGTTACTGATCCACTATCATTGAGCTTTAAGCTGATGAACTTGTTCTTGTCACCGGTCATGTGGTGAGTGCATCCACTGTCAATGATCCAATCATCATGCTGATGAGATCTTGAGATAAGTGCCATTTCACTTACCACTGGGCTCTCTTTTGTTATTGCAACAAATGCAATTTCTGGATCTTCAGAGTCTTCAGATTCATTGTATGTGACTCCTTCTGCAAGGTAGCACTCCTTTGCTTTATTCTTGAATCGGTTGCTCTTGTCTTTGTTGTCATTATCTGGACATCTTGCAGCAATATGTCCTATCTTATTACAACAGAAACATTTCAAAGGAAGTTTTCCTTTGTATTTCCCTTTCCCTCTGGGAAATCTTCTAGCGATGAGTGCTTCAAACTCATCTTGCTCCATCTCTTCTGAGAGCAGATTCTCAATACAAGAACCTTGCCCGAATTCCAACATTAATCCCTTGTTGTTTAGTTGTGCAACGCTCATTAGGTTGTACTGAAGTCCTTCTACCCAATACACATCTTCACAAACAACATTGTTGCTAAGTGTAATAGAGCCTTTACCTTTGATAGCATAGGGAGCATTATTTCCAAAGGTTACTGATCCACCATCATTGAGCTTTAAGCTGATGAACTTGTTCTTGTCACCGGTCATGTGGTGAGTGCATCCGTTGTCAATGATCCAATCATCATGCTAATGAGATTTTGAGATAAGTGCCATTTCACTTACCACTGGGCTCTCTTCTATTATTGCAACAAATGCAATTTCTGGATCTTCAGAGTCTTCAGATTCATTGTATGTGACTCCTTCTGCAAGGTAGCACTCCTTTGCTTTACTCTTGAATCGGTTGCTCTTGTCTTTGTTGTCATTATCTGGACATCTTGCAGCAATATGTCCTATCTTATTACAACAGAAACATTTCAGAGAAAGCTTTCCTTTGTATTTCCCTTTCCCTCTGGGAAATCTTCTAGCGATGAGTGCTTCAAACTCATCTTGCTCCATTTCTTCTGAGAGCAGATTCTCAACAAGACTTCCAATTTTACCGGTAGAGCTATTACCAGTTTCTCTTCCTTTCTTAGTGGAAGAGGTATTAACAGAGGACTTAAAAGCAGCTTCCTGAATGGGTAAGCTATTATCAAAATTGCTCAATTCAAATGCAGTCAACTTACCAATTAGGGAGTCTAGAGTGACTTGATCTGTGGTCACTGATCTGAGATCTTAAATGGCAGAGATCTTGATGGCATACTGAGGTCTGAGCGTTCTCAGTATTTTGCTAACCACCTCCTCTTCACTGAGTTTTCCTCCAGCGCTTTTGATGGAGTTGATCACTTCTTTGATTCGATTACTATATTGCTCAATGTCTTCTCCATCATTCATCCTCATGTCATCATACTTTCTTCTGAGGCTCTCAACCTTAGCTATGTGTACGTTTGGGTCACCTCCATATACTAGTTGCAGCTTGGCCCACATCTTGTGAGCAGTTTCCAAATTTTCAATCTCAACATAGACAATCTAGTAGCGTGTTGGCTATCATATCCATGGCAGCTGTGTTCTGTCTTGATCTTTAATTCATCAAGAGTTAGGGCACCAGTGAGTTCATTATAATTAGTGGTTACATGAGTTCAATATTGATCTCCGGTGGACTTCATGTACAACTTCATTCTGCTGCACCACAGAGTAAAGTTTTCCTTTGAAAACGTTTGTCCTTCCTTTCTCATCATCTTGACTTTTTCTTTTTGCGGTTAAGCAGATATAGTCTCTTCTTTCTTGCATAGTGTCACCGGTTGCCAAACCAGTCTCTCCACGCACTTGTTTCTTGTCAGTTGTATCTATCCTGCTTCACAGATCCAACACTGGTGTCCTTAGCCACAAATGTTGACACCTCTTTTGCCAATCAATGACAATACCTCTATTGCCATGTTCCGGTTGCAATCTTACCGGTTACCATCCCTTAATGCCAACAATCTCCCCCTTTGGCATTGATGGCAAAAACCATAACACTATCGGTCCACACATACTAGTGCCTGGTAAAGCTGTTTGACACGCATCATTGTTTGTTGTCAGTTGTATCTGTCTTGCTTCACAGATCCAACACTGATGTCAGCCACAAATGTCGACACCTCTTTTGCCAATCAATGACAATACCTCTGTTGCCATGTACCGGTTGCAATCTTACCAGTTACCATCCCTTAATGCCAACATGTTGCAATATCCGCGAAGATCTCCTTTGGATCCATCATCCAATCGAGTCTCAGTTATGAGAGGAAACATCAGATGCATGACACAGGGTTTTTCCCAACAAGAGATCCGCCATGCAGTCGTGTTTTTGTTTTGTAAAGGAAACATCAAATGCATGTCGCATACTTGCTTTACATGAAATTACACCGTGATTTGTGCCATAAATCTTGGCATTAAATCCTTCAACTGTGCCTTTCACCGATCTTCTTCATAATAAAAAATCCTGCGTGATTTGTGCAATAAATCTCAGTAGAAGAGTCTCTTTCACCGGTTCATTGGTCTCAATGATATCTCACCGATCAGAGATGATTGGTTTACTCCCTTCCTTATGCAGTGTACAGGTCTTTGTCTTCACCTGTCACTTCTTTGTTCTTTGTCTATACCGGTTACTGCTTCGGTCATATACTTACCGGTCACTGCTCCGGTTAGCGACTTCACCAGTCGCTTCTTAGAGCAATAAGTGCATTTTTGCTCATCACTGTGTCATCGGTTACCAATTTCCTAAACAGTTTCACAATGTCAACTGTTCACTAACATTGTCACCTGTTCCCTACTTGGACAATGTTAGCTAATGACATCAATGACAACACCACTTTTACCATTTACCAGTTGCATCATTACTGGTAATACCAACAATCTCCCCCTTTGGCATTGATGGCAAAAACCATACCGGTTTCATCCAAATAATACTACCGGTTATCTCCCCCTTTGACAATAATGCCAAAGGCTAGTCAAACGACTACCTTTCCTAAGTCTGCTCCCCCTTCGAGCAACAGTCCTTGGTCATCAATCCAGTTTAGATGAGGTTGATTCCTCTGTTTGAGCTTGTTGGATCGATGATATCCTCTGTCCTTTTTACTGAAGATCATGAAGGGGAATTACCCCTAATTTACCGCTAAGATACTCAAAGGTACTCTTTGGTAAAGGCTTTGTGAATATGTCAACAACTTGTTCTTTTGTGGGAGCATATTCCAACTTGACTTCTTTGTTCTGCACTTGCTCTCTCAGATAGTGGTACTTTATAGCAATGTGCTTTGTCTTTGAGTGCATAACAGGATTTTTGGATATATTGATTGCACTCGTGTTGTCACAGAATATTGCTATCGGTTTAAGTACCTGTTCTTGGATTCCTTCCAAAATCTGTTTTATCCAGATTGCCTATGTGCAATTGATTGTTGCAACAACATACTCAGCCTCTGTTGTGGATTGTGATATGCAATTTTGCTTCTTGCTTGTCCATAACACAATCCTTTTCCTGAGAAAGAATGCACTGCCACTTGTGCTCTTTCTGTCATCAATGTTACCGGCCTTGTCTGCATCAAAACACTTTTATCTCGAAACCTTCTTTGTGAGGAAACCAGAGACCATATTCTTCAATCCTCTTTAAATATCTAAAGATTCTCTTTACTACTATCAAACGTGTCTCTTTTGGGTTTGCAGAGAATCTTACCACAATACCTGTTGCATGTGCAATGTCAAGTCTACTGTGCACAACATACTGTAATTTACCAGTCATTGATCGGTAAAGCGTCTCATTAACTTCTTTGGCATCATCCTCCTTTGATAACTTGCAGTTAGTTATCATTGGTGTGCCAACCGGTCTGGATTCTTCTAGCCCAAACGTTTTAAGAATCTCTTTAATATACTTGGACTAAGATATGAATATACCTTCATTGAGCCGATGGACTTGTAGACCAATGAAGAATTTTATTGCTCCAATCATGGACATTTCAAATTATTTCTTCATCTCTTCAGCAAAGTCTTTGCTCATTTTATCATCTCCTCCAAAGATGATATCATCCACAAATATTTCAGCAATCAGGTTCCCTTCTTTACCGGTCTTAAGATACATATTGTTGTTATCACCTGTTCTTGTGAATCCTATGCTCAAGAGGTATGAGTGTAATCTTTCATACCAAGCCCTTGGGGCTTGTTTCAGTCCATAGAGAGCCTTCTTCAATTTGTAGACCATATCAATTTTCTTTGTGGATGAGAAGCCCTCCTGTTGCTCTATATACACTTCCTCTTCCAGTATACCATTCAAAAATGCAGATTTTACATCCATTTGATATACCTTAAACCTTTTATGGGTAGCATAGGCAAGTAGAATTCTTACCCCTTCTAGTCTTGCTACCGGTGCAAAGGTTTCCCCATAGTCTAGTCTTTCTTGTGCATATCCTTTGCAGACTAGCCTTGCCTTGTTCCTCACCACCTGTCCTTCTTCCTTCAACTTGTTTCTGAACACCCACTTGGTTCCTATAACATTCTTGTCCTCAGGTCTGGGTACAAGAGTCCATGTTTCATTCTTTACTATTTTCTCTAGCTCCTCTTCCATTGCCTTGACCCAGTTGTCATTTTCTAGAGCTTCTTTGGTAGGTTTAGGCTCTATGATGGAAAGCAAACAAATACTTTCTCTAGCCTTTCTCCTAGTTAGAATGTTGGCACGTTTGTCACCAATAATGTTATCAGTGGAGTGATAGGCGACATACCTTGGCAGAACTAGTCAATGGTCCCGGTCTTCTCTTTCCGATTGAGGCACATTTCCAGCAAGATCATGAACATCTTCCTATTCATCTTCTTCAATAGCTCTTATGTTTTGATCCCTTCCTTGCTCAGGCACATTACCATGTTCCATGGGTCTGTTTACCTGTTCTCCTTCATCAGCGGCTATTATTTCATTGAATTCTAAATGATCATTTGCATGGTCCTAGTGACTATCAGATTCACCTTGACTGATCTTATCCCTCGGTTCTAAATGCTCATCTATCATCCGTATTTAGAAAGTTGATATCCCATTGAATGAATAGTGTAAGTCCCCTCATGATTACCAGCAAATCATATCATTAACTGAGTTTTGTCCAACACTAAAGACGCTAGTACGCATTGTAAACCTTGGGGTTGCTTTACTTGATCACGCAATTTCACATTGTTCAACATTTGAAGCTTTCTTGTTCAAGAGAGGATAGAATATTTAGTAGTATATCCTATGTGTTGGGGTGGTCACAAAACTCACATCAATAGTCCCCTTCCTAATTTGCCCTAGAATTTGCCCTAAAATCACAATTGTAACAAATTAGGGTTAGGGTTATATCTCACCAACTAAATACCTATTTAATAATGTGCCCCAAGACTTGAATCTTGCAAGCATAAATAATATATACAAATATACACATATATAGATATATTCAATTAGGCAATCCACACTATATGCATAGATTATCAATAATGCCTTACAAACATATTAGGGTTTGGAGGAAGAGACATGATGGGTCCACCTAAAACCATTTACACACCAAGTCCAAGAGGGATGTCTACCACAGCCCTCTTACTTGGGGGCTTGTACCTGCTTTCCCCATCCTACCTCATCTTCTGGAAAACACATACCAACTTGTGGAGTTAAGTGGAGGTTGTAAGTAGGTTCCTTAGCTCTCCTACGTAAGGGCCCTCTGGTCCTAGGAGCCATTATGGTCTACTCTAAGATAACTTGCTTACTTAGACTCGTAAACCCCCTTTTCTTACACCTCAAGCCCTTCCTTTCAAGAAGGGATTCAGATAGTCAAACCTTTCTCACATATTAGTCATAATAGGCAACATATCATCAGCACTAATATCAACATAGACTTAAGCATTATTTATTACATATATATAAACAACATATGTTTATCTAATAATCATAATGGACAATCATAATAGATATACCAATTATGAGTTTAATGACAAGGTCTGGGATGTATTGAGTTCTTGTGGAATGGCGTACTGCTGTCTGGTATACTTGCTGAATGCAATATCACAGTTGGAAGTCTCCCCAATGCTTCTTTTAGATCATTGGCTGCTTCTGCTACTCGATTGATGCTTATGCTGAGTATGTATTTTCTGCTGATGATGCACTGCTGTATGTTTCAGGTTGTTGTATATAAACTGCTGATTGTATTTATTGCTTGCAATATGTCTTACTTCCCTCTTGCCCTCTTCATTTTATATCCTATTGTTCCCTTGAGGGGATGCGATTCTTGTGAAGAGTCGTGCCTCTTCTTTCATTGTTAATTAACTAATTGTCTCCATTCCTTGATCGCACCTCTTCAATTTAATTAAGAAGTTTAATTGCTGTTAGTTACCGTTTCATCTTATTAATCTGTTCACTGTCATAATTACTTGATTGTGGGCTTGTAAAGATTGCTGACTTGAATCTGATATCGCCGACTTGTATTTAATCATGTTTCATGACTTCTATCCTTCCACTCGTGCTGAAGATCTCTTATTGAGACGGGTGCATGACAAACTAATGCATTACACAGCAAAATGACCAAATATTGTTTATGTTAACAGCATCAGCAAGATTGATATGGCCACTGCAAATCTGTTTGGTTGATGGCACTGAAATTTGTTAAGGTGTGACAGACTTTGAAAGTCACATGACACCCCTTTTAGGCTGCACGGTGTGTATGGAAAAGATAACCTCCAATTATGATTGTGATTTGTTGCAAAACAGCAAATAGAATATTCCACAAAATCCTTCACAAATCATGAAACTTGACTGTAACATTCAACACCACTATAAATCTCACTAACCAGACTAAAATTTGGAGTTTCCTTCTATCTTTCAACACAGTTGTAATCCTTGGATGGAGTCACCTCAAGTGGACAAGGCGGTTTTGGTCCTCCAATCCCAATTGGAAACCCAAAGGGTTTTCATCCTCAAATGTAGAGATGAATACAAGTGCTAAAGCTCTAGAAAAGAATTTGATTGTAATGACAAAAATTGATGACGCATTTGACCAATCATCCCTATGTTTATAAATTACTTATGGGACTAGCCCCAACTTAAAATATTAATATGGATCATTTTTTTAATTTTACTCAGCGTATGGAAACTAAAGAAATAGGTTGTGAATTCTCTGAATGATTTCAATTATAAAAAGGGAACGTCCTTCCCAAAATTGTTTGCCTTCAAGCAGTTGCAAATTGGGACGCTGAAGTATCTCCACACCTTTTTCTATGTAGCATTTGTGGTTGGAAAGCGGTTCTAACACATCAAATATTGTATTACGCTCATGTTCCTTAATTTCCTTTCTTTCGTGTCACCATGATGGCTTCTTGTACAAAAATCAACTTTCCTTCATCATCTATTAAAGGCAACTTCACTTAAGGAATGATATGTTACATTGCTATCCAAGTGCCCTCTTAAAATACAAAATATGAACAGCACATCCTAGGAACATGTCTCATATATTTTGTGAATTGTCATGTGTTCTAGCAACTCAATTTCATAAGCAACCTCCCCAATCATCCACAAAATCCTACAAGGCCCATAGAAGTGAGGCTTGAGCTTCTCGACTCCACTATCATAAGAGAAGAATGAGAATTGCTTGTAAAGTTGATACCTCAAGAAAAAAATATCTCCAATCAAATCCTCTCAATGCAATGTTGATATAAATGTCTTTTGCTAATTTATGACAACCAAATCCACAAAAATTAGTGCATCATATCCACATAAACCCTTGAGTGGAATCATACCAATGGACATGATGTTTTTGAGGTATCATACCAATGCTCCCCAAGATAGAACTATTTGATATATGTCGTATGCTGCCCTACAACATAATTATTGAAATACCCTCAATCTACTTCACAATTTCTATTTGCCCATATGTTTGAGAGTGATAACAATCTTTGGTGTCAACTCACTCCTTGCCTACCGAAAAAGCTCCTACCAAAATAAACTAAAAACCTATTCTTGTCACTCCCTAAATTCTTAGACAGCCCATGAGGTATCAATGCCTCTCTAAAGAAAAAAACCAGCCACTTGTCATGCAAAGAGATGAGCAAACATAGTGAGGTTGTGAACAACAGCAAATATGCAATCCTTAACCTAAACTCTTGGAAGGACAATGATGAAGTTTACATAGATGCTTTTTCATTTTTTATTGGGAATCTATAAGGGCTATAGAAATCCTATTGGAAAGACCTTTCTGTTTTGTTTTGCTAACATGCAATACACTCTAATGTGTCTAGAGACATTCCTTGAGCCCATTCCAAGAAAACTTCTCCCTGATTTGCTTCTAAATCTTGAAAAATCCTAGAGAACTTGCCAATGGTTTATGATGATCTTCCTCAAAACTTTCTCCTTTATCTTTGATTCTAGAATATCATCTTTGTAATCTTCCCTCAAAAACATCAATAGCAAATGCATTCTTTGCATACTCTGCTATTATCATAAGTTATAACCCTCCAACCAGCAAATTTATCAAAAACGGAGCATAAAATTGGTTTCCTCAATAAAGCATTAGCTATAACATTATTCTTACCCAAGGTTGCCAGTTCCAGTTCAGGCTCAGGTTCAGGTTTGAGAGTTCAATTCACAGGTTCAGGCAAAACAATTGTGGAAGGTTGGGTTTGTCATACAAAAACATATGAAAATAAAAAATATATACATATTTGCAGCAGTAATTAAGTTCACAATACTAATAGTCAAATAACATAGAAAAATGCACCACCATATTAATAGTCAGAACTCAACTGTCATGATATATATTAAGTTTTAGTTCAAAAATAATAATATCAAGTGTCAATAATCATGGGGGAAATGTACACAGAAAGAAAGAAAGAAACTATATTAATGACCATAGTTGGTCAAAACACGTTTAGTTATAACAGAAAAGCACAAGGATTTAAAAATTGCCAGGTTATGAAAAGTAGCTGAGCAAAAATAAACTTATGTAGAAGGGGGTAAGTATAATGCAGTCAAACCCCAAAACATCTGAACTGACGACAACTATAAATATAACATGAGGGAAGGACTCTACATTTAAAAGGAAAAAGGAGTTGAAGAAGATCAAAACCAGAGGTCAAGACCAGAAGCCAGCTCCATTGCACATCTGTACTGTTAAATGGCACCACGACCTGGTACTTTTTATTCCATCTGTTTATCCAATACAGGAAATTTATACTGCCTTTGAGAAGGTCAAGCCTAAGATCGTTATGAGACAGAGAATGAAAGTTATATATGCAATGAGAGGATGACAAGGAATGTTACGAAAAGTAGATGGTAGAATACTTTCTGATATATTAACAAAGATCAAACGATCTATATATACAAGAAGATGAACGATGTTTCCTTAGAAACGATCGTCTAAAATAGAAACATTCTATTCTAGCTACAACTAACTAAATATTAGAAACATTCTAATATTTATACTAAGATACAATATTGAGCATTAATAAAATATGATTCTAAATTATTCTAATACCCCCCCTTAATGCTCAATCTATTAACTACACGAATAGACCTCCTGAATTTTACAAACTTGTTAGGACCAAGGGGTTTGGTGAAAATATCTGTTGGCTGCTCTGAGGTAGGAACATATAGCAACTGAACAGATCCATCTTCTACCAACTGCCGAATGTAATGACAATGGAGTTCTATGTGTTTGGTGCGTTCATGGAAGACTGGATTTTTGGCAAGTTTGAGTACACCCTAATTGTCTGAAAACAAAGGAGTCGGACCTACTTGAGGTAGTTGCATATCTGCAAGCATCTGACGAAGCCAAACTACCTCACAAGCTGCCTTGACAGCTCCTCTATATTCTGTTTCTATCAAAGAGAGAGCCCTCGCCTGTTGCTTCAAACTGGTCCAGGTGACTGCACCCGATCCTAAACTGAACACATATCCAGAGGTAGATTTTCTGTCGTCAACGAAGCCAGCCCAATCACAATCTGTGAACCCGCTGAGTTGAGGAGCAACACTCCGAGTGTAAAGAAGTCCATAATCCAAGGTACCTTGTAAATAGCACAGAACACGCTTCGCTGCAACCCAATGATCAACCTTGGGGTTTGTCATGAATCAGGAGATGTAGCTGACTGCAAAGCTGAGATCAGGTCTAGTAGCAGTGATATAGATGAGACTACCCACTAGTTGCCTGAAGAGGGTTTCATCTACAGGAGGAGAATTAGATTGTGCGGACAATTTCAAACCAGTCTCCATAGGAATGGAGGCTAGTTTGCAATCCTGCATTCGAAACTTGTCAAGCAAGCTTTTGGTATACTTAGATTGAGAAAGAAAAATGCTACTGTCAGTCTGCCAAACCTCAATACCCAAACAATAATGAAGTAGTCCGAGATCTGTCATATAATCCTGTTTGACTTCGAAAATCAAATGTTCTGAACTCCCAGTAATGATTAAGTCGTCCACATAGATAACAAGAAAGACAATATCATTACCAGAGTGTTTGATATACAAATTACTATCTGAAGGACTAGGCTGAAATCCACGAGCAACCAAGTATTGATCAATTTTTATGTACCATGCCCAAGGGGCCTGTTTAAGACCATAGAGGGCTTTCTGGAGTCTACATACTTTGGGTTCAGAACCGGCAACCTTGAAACCAAGAGGCTGCGTCATGTAGACTTCTTCTTGCAATTCACCATTTAGAAAGGCACTCTTCACATCCATCTGGTGAACTTTCCAACCATACTAAGCTGCAATGGCAAGGAGAAGGCGAATAGTACTCATCTTAGCTGTAGGAGCAAAAGTTTCCTCATAATCAACGCCTTCTCGCTGGGTGAATCCTTGAGCAACTAATCTAGCTTTATATTTGTCTAAGGTACCGTCTGCATGATATTTGACCTTATAGACCCATTTACAACTAATGGGTTTCTTCCCTGGAGGAAGGTCTGAAAGAACCCAGGTATGATTCTTTTGAAGACTTTGGAACTCAGCATCCATTCCCTGTTCCCATTTTGAAATTCCTTTGGCCTCTGCATATGTTTGTAGTTCAGAGATACTGTGGATGTTAGCCATGAGAGCAACATTAACTGTGTTATGCTGAATGCTCTTATTTCTGGAGATTCTACCCTCAATGAGTTCATCAAGACAAAGATCATTGATTGTCTTCGCACACCATTTAGGCCGAAGAGAAGAGAGGCCAATATTAGATGCAGAAGGAATAGCTTGATGAGGAAGCAGATCAAGATTAGGAGCAAGAATGGCATTGTCCGGAGGGAGCTCAGGAGGTGCATTAGAATCAGCTCGCTCATCAGATGAATCACATGAAATAGGAAGACCCAAGTCGGAGGTCTCTGAAGGCTGAGTCTCAGAATGCTGCGGGGAGGAAGAGAGCTGAAATGGTCCTAGTTCCTCATCAAACAAAACATCACGACTAAAGATTAAACGATCGGTGTTTACATCAATTAGTCTGTAGGCCTTATGAGTGTCACTGTACCCTGTAAACATAAGCTTTTGACTCTTGGAATCCAACTTAGTGCACTTGGCATCAGGAATCCATACATATGCTAGAGAGCCAAAAACTTTTAAATGGTTGATCCTAGGTTTGCGACTAGACCATGCTTCCTCAGGAGTCTTATGTTTAACTACATAAGTGGGTGACCGATTAAGAAGATAAATTGTTGTGAATATTGCTTCTGCCCAATATTTTTTAGGTACGTTTCTATGTTCCAGCATAGCCCTAGCCATCTTTGTAATGGTACGATTTCGCCGCTCTACAACACCGTTTTGCTGAGGGGTGTGTGGTGTGGTAAACTGACACTTGATGCCATGAGTAGCACAGAAGGTAGAAAAAACAGAAGAACAAAACTCCCCCTCATTATCAGACCTAAGAGTAAGAATAGAAGAACCAGACTCTTTTTCTACTAAGGCCATAAATGTCTGAAATACAGGAAATGCATCTAATATTTTCTTAAGAAAATATACCCACATTTTGCAACTAAAATCATCAACAAAGAGTAAGAAATACCTATACCCAGTAATGGAAGTAGTATTCATAGGACCACATATATCAGCATGAACTAGCTCGAGTACCTTAGATGCTCGCCATGAGTCACCATCTTTGAATGGTGTCCTATGTTGCTTCCCTGCCTAGCAAGCTCCACAAACTCGATGATTTTGGGTCTGAATATCTGATAGGCCATGTACTAGATCGTCTCGAACAAGTTGTGCAAGATACTGAATATTCAGGTGACCATATCGCTGATGCCAGAGACTGCTAATAGCAGAAGATTTTGCTATGAAGGCACACTCAAGAAAATCGCCTGAGTCCACAAGCCTATAAAGACCATGATCCTCAAGGCCAACAGCAAGCGTAGTGTGAGAAGTACAATCAACAATCGAGCACTTATGTGCACTAAAAACATCCCGCTAAGGAGAGTGCCTCATAATCTGACTAACTGAAAGAAGATTATGGTTCATGCCAGGAACATAACACACATTGAGGAACATGAGTTTTCTTCCTCCAGACTGTATCTGAACATTGCCCTTGCCGACAACATTGTACTCTTCACCACCGCCAAAGATAACTGAGTCAGTGTAGGGAGAGAACTCAACAAACTAGTCACGCTTGTGAGTGAAATGACGAGAGGCACCGGAATCTATGTACCAGGCAGAAGATTTCACATGATCTGCAGGTATTTTGGCCATAAAGGCATGAAAGGCAAATTCTTTCTGCTCTTAGTGTTTAGCAGCATTAGCTTGCTTTTTAATGGAGACTGACTTTTGAGGCTGCTGATACAGATGCTCATAGCATGTTTGCCAAAAAAACGTGAATATCTCAGAGGACACGAACTTCAAGGTCAAAAATTGGAAGACCCAAAAAAAACAGAGAAGCACCCAAAAGAGAGCTCGAAAAACCCAAAAGAAATATGTTGTCAAAAATTGGATCCGCTAGCTCAAAAACCAAGGCACAAAAATCGAGGCACCCAGAAAAATCTGATGACAACCCATTTGAGATCTCGAAAAACCCAAAAAGAATATGTAATCAGAAAAAAATTTCGAGCCCAAAAAGTTAGGGTTTCGAAAAAAACGGCCTGCTGCAAAAAACCTTCAAAAATTAATGGCAGATTTACAGGAAAAAAACGTGGCTGAACAGGGCTGAAAACTGGCCAAACTCACAAACTCTAGACATGAGCAGCAGCAGATCCCACAATGTGGGAATAGACAGAAATTAATTCAAAAAATTTGAGCAAATAATTTCAAAAGAAATTATAAATTTTCTGAAAAAATATAAAGAAATGGCTTTGATACCATGTTACGAAAAGTAGATGGTAGAATACTTTCTGATATATTAACAAAGATCAAACGATCTATATATACAAGAAGATGAACGATGTTTCCTTAAAAACGATTGTCTAGAATAGAAACATTCTATTCTAGCTACAACTAACTAAATATTAGAAACATTCTAATATTTATACTAAGATACAATATTGAGCATTAATAAAATATGATTCTAAATTCTTCTAATAAGGAATTGAAATATTACTCTGAGTGTGCTAGCTTAGACAATATCATCACACAACTTGCCAAAAATCTCTTTAGATGAGGCAGCTTCTACAAAAGGCAAGGCTAGTGAGAGTGGCATTGTAACTCATTTAGGGTCGAACTCATTTCTTGGTCTATATGTGTTAAACTCTAATTTTGATTTATATATGATGGAAATCCATAATATGCTGTACAAATTTAGTGAAATGTGAGTTTTTGAAGAATATTATAAAATTTTATGTATTTTTCAATGTTCGACAAACCGCCATGTTAATTCCAAGTTTTTGCAAAGTCTCAAGTTTTTAAATTTTTTGGGCTTGCTGAGTTAATGTCAGGTCCGAGTTATTCAACTATTGAGTACTGTACAGATTAGATTGTTGTTTATCTTCATTATTTGCAAAATGGAGACAGGGTTTGCTAAACCACATTATATCAGTATTGGTAATGGGCTGCAAGTTTATAATATTTCTGTTAGGGTTTATCCGCTAACTTGTGCAGTGGGTTATCATATTTCATGGCTGTTTCAAATATCTGATAAGAGGCAGGTTTGAATGTATTGATGTTTACCATCATCAAATTCAGCAGCATATTGATTTAATTAATATTGATGCTAGGGTTGCATACTGATACCATTATATAAAACAGCAATTTGTATTTATTGATATACTCATTATTGTTGTCAGCAATCATTCATTGGAGTTTGGTAGCCATATCTTGTGTGTCTCAATTGATTCTCAGTTTGTCTAATCAGAAAATTCCGCAAAATACCATATTTCCTAGGTTTGTCCGATTGGGGATACTACAGTCTCTTTGTCCCATTTTAGGCAAAGCTATATTGCAGCCAAAAAAGGCCTTTTCTAATATAAGTTTTACATTTATGTATGTGTGGAGCAACCTAGTAACGACAGTACTGTTTTTAAAAAAAAATGCACCCAGAGTATGTAAAAGTCAAGCTTGTACACAACACCCATTCATTTATGTTCACAAATATGTATTTTTTTCCATGGATTTTGCTATTATTTGAAAATGCCGTGTCCTGAACATTTTCATGCTAAAAAGTTACAAACTTTTCTGAGCCCTACCCTAAAGTTTACCTTTGTATAGTTGAATCCCAAGGCTCAAATGAGTGATAGTTTTTAGTTCAAACAACTTCCTTAGTGGTAGTCTATCAAACCTCCCTTGTGTCATAAGGTTTAAATATATATCATCATTGTTAGTTTTGAGAAACAGTTGAGGTGGTGAGAATTCACAATGAGTAAATACGTTAGAAATAGCACTAAATAGAATCTATGGCTTCTTTTTTCTAGTAAACATTATGAAAGACCCCATAGAGATAAAGACTATGTCACAGTGTTACTACATGTTATTCCTATTTGTTTAGATATAGCTCTACTAGAGTACTCCTTATAATTTCCCATTGCATGTGAGACAATCACAAACCCATGGAGATTTGAAGACAGCTAAGGGCCAAATTCATTTTAGGATCAATCTTGGTACTTGAATGGTTATTGACAGGGAAAAAGTATACTTCTAGGAATTTGAGCTCACATTACAATTAAAACTACTTAGAATAGTGCCCAAGTTCACCTCAGAAGATTACTCTAGGTGAATTGCACTTTTTGTTGGCGCAATATAGATGACTTTAAATTCTCTATCAATGGTAGAATAAGATTTGCTGAATAAATGAAATATACTTTGGCTTGCACATTTCGGTAATATTTGCTGCTTTTTCAATATGGCATGCTTGTGTTTCACTTCTGTTCTACTCTCTGAATATTTATACATGATATCCTGCATAACCCTTGTAAAATTATTTGGCATCTGGAAGATAATCCTGTATCTTGCTCTGCACCATACCTATCTGCATTTGAAATTTTTTTACCTCTTCTCAAAAAAAATTATCATGAGCTCTGAATCTCACCTGGAAGCAAGTCCAGCAAACAGCATCCAACTAGCTACAGTCATTATTCCGCCAAGCTCTGTGCTCCTTTTCACCAAGCATTTCTTATCATCCTGCACCCAGAAAGGTGTATATTTACAAAAATTAAGACATTACATGTGTCAAAATAAAGACAAGAGAAACTTCCAAGAACAGCATTCTGCTAACATTTGATGCACTGTAGTATTGCCTTCATTTTGTTAATGGATTGCCTTAGTGACAGTTCGTCAAAAGTATTTTTCATATTAATGAAACTTCAGTATTCACATTCAGGATTGGCAATATATTGAATTATTTTATGGAAGTCATCTAGTACCTAATCTATCACTAATGTTCTTTGGAAAAGCCCTTGTAAATTGAAAATAACCAAAAATTTATTTGGGAATACTTCTTGTACAGTTCACCTTTCTTCCATTCATGAACTTTTTCTCAAAGCCACCAGAAAACATGTAAGCCATGATTTACAATGAATGCTCTATAACTGTGTAGTTAGTCAATAAATAAAATAAGTTATTTTGGTATTAAGGAATTAGTCCCCAACAGTTGGCTGTCAGTTAGTAGTTAACAATGGCCGGTATTCTCAACCAACATCAGCTTTTCTATATAATTCTTATTGTACTCATAGTCAGGGACCGCATAAAATGAATTCATGTATCTATTGCACATCCTATAAATGAATGAAAAAAGAGGTCTTTCTGGAACATTGTTGCGAGTAAATATTATTTTCTTTTATTTTTGTTTACTCTTTGTAATCAATCATGTAGAATTACCAAATAAACATGTGGCATCGTTGCCAATTTGAACTCTAGCAAAGTATAGCTCATAGAGGGGAATCATGGGGATGTAATGGGACAGCCTGTACATGAACTTGTACAAGCCAACAAGGAGCGGGAAGACCAACTTATCTAGGACCTGGTGAAGTTGTCGGACATCTCATTAGGAACACATACAAAGGGAAGCTCTCAAGAGAGAGGTCCCTTAAGACACCATCTAGGACAATCTCACCGTCAACGAAGAGATTGATCCTTTTCTGCACAATCTACCAAGGCTTGATGCATGCCATTTTACCATCCTGCAAAACCTTCGAGCCAAAAGGGATCAAGAGTAGCAAAGGCAACAAAGAGAGGAACTAACGAGAAGAGGAGGAACGTAACACCAACTAATGATGTACCCCCGAGAATTAATAGTCATGTAGCCTGATTAAGACACATGTATTTCAAGAAATCACAAAACAACATAAGGATCAATGAGATGATCCCTTTGGCTAAGAGAAAAAGGAGAATGAGGAAGACGATTGAGGAGAACTGTGGAAGAAACTGAAGGATTTCTAAAAGGAAGTCCATGCCCCCCAAGAAGCAAAAGTTTAAGCGTCAACTGAAGTTGTCGTCTGGAAGAAAGGAAGACTTCATTGTAGTACATATGATGGGAGAGTGGGAGGAGACAGCTAGACACCTACCACTCCTTGACAAAGCATACCAAGACCTTGTTCATCAAGTAGGCAATCTGCGTGTACAGTTAACATTGGACGAAGAGAAGGAAGAAGCCCAGACATGAATTAATCAAAATCTTTGAGAATAGCATATGTCGCATCCAAGAGCTATTCATTTTGAAGGAACCAAGAATCAAAGGAACCAAGCCAAAGACCCTTAGACATAGCGAGTACAGAAACGATTATGAAGATAACTAGAGTGCAAGGGATGCTGACAGATGACACGTACTGGGAATCATATGTTATTGGGAGTGCAAGGTAGGCATCGAAATGTAGAGGTCAAAACAATCCAATCAAGTCTAACACCCAAGAAACACATGAGGCGAGGAAAATGGTGAATCCTCGAATGAGTCTAAATGTTGCAAGGCAGAAACTCCAAAGTTCATGAGGAACAGGTATAAGGATCCCACCAAGCACCATAAAATATGTGAGACCACATGATAGTGAGCGGCCAGGAGGACAAGGATTATTGCTTGAGTGTATTTCCAAAGACACTACAAGAAATAGCCATAGATTGGTCCACGGAGCTTGATGCACAATACAAAGCCTCATCGGATGTGCTAAATAAAGTGTTTGAGCCGGAATTCAAATTTTTGTGGGGTGATAACGAGATTGTCGCAAAGATTTGCAACACCGAGAAAGGAAAGCATGAGAACATACAATCTTATAATCGTACGCTCAAAGAAATGGTGGTGAAGTTGGAGAACCAATTGACGGATGGACTAAAGAAACAATGTTTCATTGAAGGATTGATCCCTCTGTTGCGTAAAAAAATGAAGGTTGTGCCTTTGTCCTTGTATGCCAACACCTAGAATCGGGCAATGGCTAATGAACGTGAAGACAAGACATCCTCTTGAGGCAAGCGGAAGAAAAACAATGACGTGAGCTTCGAAGTCAACAACAACAACAACAACAACAAAGAATCAAAGGCAATTCAAGCCTTATGACGAGACATGAGGAGAATGATTAAAGAATTCAAAGCCAGGAAAGAAATTTCAAAGGAGATTAAGGAATTATGGTGCACCAAGTAAAAGGTTGAAGGTCGCACCAAAGTAAATTTCTCAAAAAAAAAAAATTGTGACATTTGCTAAGTGATGGGACATTCTATCAAGGAATGCCCAACAACTTGAAGACAAGAAACACAAAAGTGTTCTTCACTCAAGGGGAATAAATTATAATCAACCCCTCCTACCACACCTCATAACCACAAAATAATAATATCAATGCATCTCCTGTTGGATATCATACTAGATGAGGAAATAATTGGTTCAACAATAGTAGGCCAAGAAACAGAATCCAATATGACACCAAGGGAAGACCTATGATCAAATGTTGAAAATGTAACAAATGGGGTTACTTTGCCAAGGAATGTCAAAGCAATCAAAATAAAGCGAGAATGTTGTGCAAACAGTGTAGACAAAGTGGCCATGAAGGCATTGAGTGCCTGAAGCAAAAATGTGTTAACATGCTACACATGGGGGAACAAGACATTGCAATTCTAGGAATTACTAAAGCACAAATAAAGAAGGTACTATACTGAGACCCTCGTACAAAGAAAGAACGACTACAAGAAGCCAAAGTAAAAGTAGAACAGGCGATGGCAAAGGAACGAAGAACCTCCAACTGTTTACTCCCAATGAGCTTAAGTTGTTTTACGCATAGAGAAAACAAGAATATAACTTGAAAAACATAAGATATCGATATAGAACATAAAGTATCAAGTATGAATCCAACTTTCAAAAAGATACATCATCATTATGATATTTCACATTGTGCTCCAAATTTGTGAAGTCTTCTTGCGAAGACAATTTGTACATATAAATATGATCTCAAATTGGTAGTGAATCAATTCTGTGTTGGTATGTATTGTGTTATATATTATTTGGCACTACTTTGGATCGTAATCTGAACATTCAAAGGTCTAGGTCAATTCTTAATCATTCTGGCAGCAGTGATTTATTGGACAAAAAATCGTCACTACCACATAACGCACAAAACTAAATCAATATCGCTGCACGGAGGCGGTTGCAACTTCCACTGCCAATGTGTGACCTAAAGGAGTGCACTGCACAAAGGCGGTTGCAACTTCCACTACCAGCGTGCGGCCTAAGAAGTGCATTGCACGAAGGCAGTTTGCAACTTCTACTGCTAGCATACGAGTTGTCGGAGTTTCGTACGGGCATCTTGCCATACGGAGAAGGAAGCAACACCACCACACAGAAGACCCTATTGATCGTACAGTTAAGTGCCAAGAATGTCATTGGGTGGAAGTCAAAGGGCTGCACAGGAGGTATTCGGCTGTTGTGTGGGCTACATTGTCGTACAGGATATTATAGGCTCAATATTGTTCTACGAGATATTACAGTGGTATCAGAGCTAGTGATTCTGCTAGCCTATTAGGAGAAACATGGCATCAAGTAATGGAATGGAAGATGCACATGTGGATATGACAGCCTTGTTGAGGAAGTTAACTAGAAGTTAGCAACACCTTAGTGAGTCCCTAGCAAGAGGACAACAAAAGATAGAGAAGACGCTCAATCACTTGAGAAAACAAGGACGAACAAAGCTAATGGAAGTTCCCAACAGTCTAATACAAGGTCAATGATGTCGACTTCCCCTCCAAGGATCCAGTAGCAACCCTCTTTGGCTGAGTCCCTGAACCAATTCAAGAAGGATTGGGTTGATGGTGGATGGTGGATGGAAGATGGACATATCTCTCAAGGACTACATAGACATGAGGATGAGGTATCCATCCTTTCAGGGTAATAGAATCTACAACAACAATCTAAGATGGGAGATTAGAAATGAGCTACATAATACCATGCGCCCTAGGGAAGATGAAGGTATGCTCACAACTTTGCTTCAGCCACAAGAGGATATGGAGAAGCAAGAATCAACTATTGTCCCTTCAAATGAAGAAAATTCAAATCTTCAAGGTAACCACAAAGGTGAAGAATATGCTTGCATGAATTTCGGCAAGCTAACATTCGTTGATCAACTTTATGGAAATGAAGACTCTACCAATGATCCTTTTAATGGGCAGGGTCTACAATTGGTAGAGTATGGAGTTCTTCCTTTTGTAGAGCATGCGGAAAACATGATCATTGCTTTTCAAGGAGAGTGGAAGCTACATGAGAAGAACAAGTTGTAGATGAACTTTGAGATTCCAAACCATTATTTTTGGAGAGCAATTGATTGGCATGTAAGCATGATAGCTTGGGGTTCGGGCATCGATGTGTTTGATGATTGGCTTCAAGGGGATTTTGATGACTCCGGGCATGATGATGTTTATGTCAGAGTAGCTTAGTAGAAGCTTAATGGAGATTTGCACAACAATGGAAGATTTCTTCAGCCTACCTCAAAGAGAGCTATGGAGTTGGCACCTAGATTCATGATGCAACATAGGCATTGCGAGGGAGGTGACTACCAGCATCAATGCATGGTTTGGGATCCTGGAGCTTGTCAAATGGCAAATGGTTTATGAATTTGCTTGAGGGCAAGCAATCTTTAGGGTGGGAGGACTATAATGTCCCCAATTTTTATAAAGTTTAATTAAGGGGTCCTAAAATTTAAATAATATCATGAGGACTTATTTACCTAATTAATTTAATTATTAAATAAAGAGGCCAAAATAATAAAATAATGTCGGCCTATGACCTATTGTAACTTTCTAGACACTTCTTGAGGTCCTTTATAAGGAGATGGTTTGGCATTGTAAATCATCATGGAATGTATTTGAACTCTTCTTTGTATTGTCGGAAGCTGGAGGCTGAAGGTGGTTTGGTTGTTTGCAGTTTTAGAGGTGGAAGACCCTCCCTAGTCTGTATTTGCAGTTTTGGTGAGTCATTCCTCACCCTAGCCTTTTGTTAGAAATATCATTCTGATATTTCACATTGTGCTCCAAATTTGTGAATTCTTCTTAGGAAGACAAATTTGTGCATATAAATATGATCTGAGAATACAAGTCTCAAATTGGTAGCGAATCATTTATGTGTTGGCATGTGCTCTGTGTTATATATTATTTGGCACTACTTTGGATAGTAATCTAAACATTTGAAGGTCTTGGTCAATTCTTAATCATTCTGGCAGCAGCAATTTATAGGACAGAAAATCGTCACCACCACATAACGCACAACACTAAAACAATATCACTACACGGAGGCAATTACAACTTCCACTGCCAACGACCTGAAGGAGTGCACTACGTGGAGGCGGTTGCAACTTCCACTGTCAGCGTGAAGCCTAAAGGAGTGTACTGCATAGAGGCAGTTGCAACTTCCATTGCCAGCATACAGCCTAAGAAGTGCACTGTACGGAGGCGGTTTGCAACTTCTACAGCCAACATATGGGTTGTTGGATTTTCATACGGGCATCTTGTTGTACGAAGAAGGAAGCAACACTATTGCATAGAAGACCCTATTGATCGTACAGTGAAGTGCCAAAAGTGTCGTCAGGTGGAAGTCAAAGGACTGCACGGGAGGTATTTAGTTGTCGTACAAGCTACATTGTTATATGGGATATTACAAGCTCAATATTGTTGTACAGGATATTACATTCTCACACTTGACCTAATTCACTAACAACACAGAGTTTCCATTCTAGGAGCCAAAGGTGGACAACACTTCTCTTCTAGACTTAGCCAATTTCACCAATTCTCATTTGAAACATGGGGAACCTTAGAGGATTAGCCAAAAACTACCAAGAATGAAAGCCAAAAAGGGCAAAGCGACAAAAAAGTAGGGGCAATGTGTGAAAAGGTCACAACACGACAACACACACACACACATACATATGAAATTTCAAAATATATTAATGTATTATTTTTTTTATGTTTTATATAACTTTTAATGACAACGTTTATGGTGAAATCATAAAATGTCTTGCCTAAGACATAATATAAGCCTGCAATTCCAACACTTTAATGCATGCATGAAACATAGATTCAACTTAGTGCCAGCTTAGAACCATTAGTTAATGTCAAGACCCATTTGGATTTGTTCCTACTTTGTTGTCTTAAGAAAAACATTGACTTGTGTTGGTTTTTAAAATGTTCCACAGCATTTCGAGGATGGGATTGGGGGGAAGGCAAGGGATGCAAGGGAGGCGTTTCCGAGATGTTTCCTAGGAAGCCAAAAATAAGGCACACGTCCCCGTGTAAGATAGATTATTTTCTATTTGTTTTCTCTTTTGTTGTAGCTCCTTCCAAAAACCTTTGGGGTTGTGTTTCCCTAAAGAAATTAATTCCTTCCTTCTTGAAATCACATATCTTTCTTTTTCTATTTTTATCAATAAATTATATATTATCTTGTTTTCCTTGCTGGACTCCTCTTTAAGGGATATTTTAGCAGCTTTGCACTCTTCGTCATACCAACAATTAGCGGGAAGGTATTTGAGACTCTCTTCAAAGGTCTAGATACCTTAGACACCTTTAAAGCCTTGTTTATCAAAGGTGTATCAACATACTACTGCAGATATACTCTTTTTTTCCCTTGTATTCCTTGCATTTTAAACTGGTTTTAGCCAGCTGGAGGTGCTTTTCGAGAGCAACATTGAAAAGCTCTTGATTTTCTTGATTTATAAGAACTTTACCGTGTGTATACACTTTCTTGTGAGTATGTTGGATCTGCTCTCCTTGCAGGCCTTTTGTATTTATGCAAAACTTTATAAAACGAGGCATATGGTCAGAATTCAACTCCATGGGACAACTCTCAATATATAAAGTTCAGCAACTTGGAAATAGAGCTCTGAGAGCATGTTACATAGTCAATTACGCTTTGCCCATTGTAAGTTTTACAAGTGATGCTGTTGCAGAAGTTCAAGATTTCTAATATACCAAAGCCAACTCCAAATACAAGGCTAAAGAAAAGTACTAAAGAACTGTCAATTCCAACTCTTGATCCAAGATCAAGTGAATGTCCTGTGTGAAATTAAAAAAATAGATACGCAAATAAAATTGAGCAATATACCAACGCCAAGTTTAGACACAGATATAGAGAAAAGCATTGGGCGGATTTCATGGAATGTCTAGCTCTCGATGTTTCCACAAGATAAAAATAAAATTGAGTAATCTTGCCAACTCTCAGTAAAGGATAAAGTGAAATTCCTGGGTGAATTATTAAAAATTGACAGTTATTCGCCTTAGATTACACCATAAAACAATTAAAATTGAGTATTACATCAAAGCCAGCTGTAGGTACAAGACCAGGTGAATGTCATAGATCAAATTTATAGAGTAGGTAACCGTAAGTCGTTTCATGTAAGCCTGAGGTTTCTCCAAGAGAGAGAACAATTTATAGAAGAGAGACGAAGAAGAAAAAAGAACTAATACAAATTGAAATTCCATTGAGAAAATCAAATGTAGCATTTGTCCGGACAGAATTTTAGTTCAAGAGTACTCACAACCCAATGGCGCAAGGAAAATCGGTTGTCCCACGTAGTGAGCGAAACCCTGACGCGAAACAAGAAGCCTTTTCTCGGTTCAAACCACGGCAATGGAAATGTCAGCAGCAACCAAAGTCCCACAACGGCCATCGTTGTCCATAAAAACGTGGAGGGGGCACTCGATAAGCCCGACAGAACACGCAGATTTTTTAAAAGGAAAACACGCGATTTTTCAGAGGCATTTCCACTAATCTGCGAAAATCTGACACATTTATCACCCATGAAAAAAAGCCCTGGCTGGCAGCTGCATATGCTGCCATTGTTACTGTTTCTGAATTCTAACATTCCACGGCTTTCACATGATGTCTCCATCCTTGTAAAACAATGTGCATGAATAATGCATATGCTTGTTTCTTGCAGTGATTGTAATCCAATTGCTTTGCTCTATCTTTGTGCTGGTATTCAACTTTACATTGCGTCTGGCAGAAAGAGTTTTTCATTCTGACTGGAAACTTAATCTCCAAGTTGTAAATGTGCTCTTTTTACTTGTCAACCATGTTCCTTTGCAGCAGACGTGAACAATCATGTTTTGTGGAGATACACGGCCTGCACACGCAAAAGGTAGGCCCACCAGACAGAATATCGGAAAAACTTTTGTGAATTATTAATGCCAAAGAAAACCTTTCTGTGAATATTAATGTCGACAGGCCCTTTGGGAAAGGTACTCCGATTTTTATTTTTCAAAAGAAAAATTAAGAGTTTAGTTGTTTAAAAGTGAGTTCTCTTAAAATCTTTTCAGCAACGTGCAATTTTTATTTTTATTTTTTAAGAGAGAAATTAAGAGTTTAGTTGTTTAAGAATGAACTCTCTTACAATTTTTTCAGCAACGTACAAATTTTATCTGCATTACGAGTAAGTTAAAAGTGAATGAATGAATTTTATTTATATTGAGAGTAAGTTAGAAGTGAATGATTTGAATGATGTTTATGAGATTGAATAGTTTAAATAATCAAGGAATAATAGTCATAAATTATTTTTATAATTATTTTGATGTGGGACATTCTGTTATGAATCTTGACTACAAAGTTAACAGTCTAGTTGATCTTATTTTCATCAAATAAATGGTGCATGTTGTCCACCTTCAAATAAATGGTGCATGTTGTCTGTACCGAGTACGAATGTTCTTATTAGTTGCACATTCTATGTGTAGACACCTAAAAAAAATTTAGAAAATAAAGTATTTTTATTTTCTGAAAAACTTCTGATGACATCATCATTTGTTAATTCATTATTTATTTATTTTTATGTCATTAAATTTTTTTATCTTAATTAAAAATATTTAATTAAGGAATCCCTTCCAAAAATGTTTAAATCTTATTTAAACACCATTCCCCTATTTATTAATTATTTAATTAATAAATTGACTAAAAATCTCAAAATAAATAATTTATTTATTTTTTGCCCAAAACCTTGCCAAATTCCTAAAGACCACTAAACTCTTCTAGAATTTTCTAATCCCTCTTTAATTTTGATTAAAGGCTAATCCCATCATTTTCTAACCCTAATCCCAACTCAAAATATTTAATTAAGGTTAAATATTAATCCTCAATCCCTAAATTACTCTAGGAAAACTCTAGACTCTTCTAAAACTTTCCTAATCCTTCCCTAAACCCATTTAGGGGAAATTACCTACTTTCCCTAAGCTAATCTAAGTCTCCTTTGACTCTTAGTCAAACCCTAACCCTAATGAGCCTCAAAATTCATTAAAGCCTTTAAGATAAATAAATCTTTATTTATTTCCTAAATTCTTATTATCCCTTAAAAAAGCCTAGACTCTTCTAGAAAGTGTTCATCCTTATCCCCTTGACTCAAACCCTAACCTTACCCCAAACCCTAACATATCCTCCTAACCCAAGCCCTTCCAAAAGCCTATAAGTACTCCTCATTTCTAAGAGCAAAGCACCCATTCACATTTTATTTCAAGCATTGTTATCATGCTAATTTAGCTCTAGATTTAGCATAATCACTCTAATTTAGATCATTTTCAAACTTTCTTAGAGCACACCATAGCTTAGCAATAATGGATTAACTTAGTTTGCTTCATTGTTTTGCATAGCTTAGCATAATTTCACACTTCATTTTGGATTAAAATCAATCTAGTATAATCATATTTGTTTCTTAAATCTTCATTAAAGCATTCTTGAGTTATTGAGGCCTTAGGAGCAATTTTGAGTGTTCTACCCAATATTGTGTCATTTTTGAGGTTTTCATGAATTTCAATCCATCTTAGTATGCATTACAATATGCTCCAAGTGCTTAGAGAGCACACCCACATCCCCTAAGCAAGAGCAAATCAAATAGTGTTTGGGTGCACCTGTTTAGGCTCTATCTGAGGTGGCTTAGCTTAGATATTTTTTTATTTTGAATTGATATAATGTTAGATTAAAACTTAATGTTTGCTTGTCTTAGCCTTTCAAAACAGATTCAGATAGCCTAGTCTACATTCTGGCATGCCTAGTGGGAGCCCTGTCCTGATCATCTACTCCGAAATCAACTTCTCTTGGTCATTTTTCTCATCTTTTTCTCAAAAATCTGGGTTGTCCTATTTCACTTTCATTCTCAGTTGCGCTTTTGTTGTCCACAACTGCGCATTTGTACAAAATTTTATAAATCTGCGCATTCATCACTAAAAACTATGCATTTATCACTAAAATTGTGCATTTGTTCAGACTTGCTGCGCATATGTTCAGACTTGTTGTGCATATGTTCAGACTTGTTGCGCATTTGTTCAGACTTACTACGCATTTGTTTTTCTGAAAATTAGCATTTTTAAAAGCATTCTAGCATTATAGGTGTAGTTGCGCATGCATTCTCTGTTGCTGCACACATGTGCAAAATTTGGATTTCTTGTTACTGCGCATATGTTCAGATTCCTTGCGCATTTGTTCACTATTCCTGCGCATCCATTCTAGTGAGCAGTAAACTGGTGTTTTTTAAGTATTTTAATTTAGTTTTTTCCTTGCAGATTCTAACTCTTGTTATTTTTTGCAGGTACAAAAAACATTTAAAATCAATCCTAAAGGCTTTGTTGATTAAAGACACTAACTTCATTTTTTGTAAAATCTTGAATGTCTTTCAAGTTTCATGCATCAAAGCTAAATTAGGAACTTGTCTTCTTGGAACTAAAAAATTAAAGCAAATGGTCAAAACAAGTCTTGAATGAAACTAAAGGAATGAAGCTAAGTCCTAGAGTGTCATTATCATTTTGAAAATCAAACACACTCTTGAATGCAATAAAGAACAAACATCTATGTTCCCTCCTTTTCAATTCAAAAGCAAAGCGCATAATCAAATCTTGAATGTCTTAAAAGATCAAAACAAAGCACTTCAAAGTTCTTAAAACAACACGTTAATATCAATCTTGAGTGCTCAAAGAAAGAACTTGCAACCGCTCAAATCACTTACTTTTTAGAGAAAGAACAACTCAAAATCTAAACACTGGTGTCTTCAGAAGTTTTTCAAATTCAATCACACTTAATTCAATTTGGAAAAAAGAACTCTTTTTTGTGTGCATCTAGGAGCTTTCTTTTTCTGCAAAATCCTTGTTAAAGTAAGCAACGTAGAACATTTGAACTTGGACAAGTTCACTTGTTTTACTTTTAGCGAGGCCTGTCCAGGGAAAAAAGTGCTTCCTCTCTGAAGAACGACCTCAAACCGGTATCCCCCCTGGCCGATATATAAATAAAGTGAAGGCAAAAAGTACTCACTTATATCTCCTAATCCACAGGCGTTCGTGCCAAATATAGTGACTGGGGATGGTAAATATTCATCCCCCAGCATTGTTGGCTAGGCTCTTAAGTGAGTCACGGGCAGTCAGCATAACTGGGTATGGAGACTCCACGGAACCATTACAAACCTGATAAAATAGAGGCTACCCTATCTACATTCGAAGGTATCAAAATCCTTGTGCAAGGACCGATCCAAGGGGTTTACCAGATCACCTTAAGATTACTCACCATTTGTATCCCCTTTCAGGGGGTACCAAGCTGTGGGCAAGGATTTTGATACTCACCTTCCTTAGGTAGATCTTCTTGAAATGCTTGATAGTCAGATACTTCGTGAAAACACTTGTTGGAACATACACTTTTCAAAGCTTTTTTCAAAATCAGAGTCAATTATCTTGTTTGTATCCCACAAGGTTGCTTTGTCCCTTGTGGAGATTTCTTTTCTAAAAATATTTGTTGAAATCTATCCTTTGCCATTGGAAAAACATCAAACTGATCTACAACTTGGTTCAAGATACTCAGAATAGCCATGTCAGTCCAAATCCTCCCAAAATCCAAAAAATGTCCAAAGCTTTCAGAATCTCAAATCATGGTCTTCTAGTCATATTCAATCCAGTCTTGTCATCCTTTCCTCCTATCTTAGGTTAGCAAAGTCATCTTGGTCATCCCCCATCCCCTTGTCTGTCTTCCTCTAGAGTTAGTCATCTTCCAATCTTGAGCCAAATCCAATCTTAGTCTAATCCTGTTAGTCATTCCAATCTGAGTCTTAGTCTTCCAATCCATCTTCATCCTTCATTTCTATCCAACTCATCCACAAGTTAGCATGTCTCAAACCTATTATGATGAGTTTGGTTATTATGTCTCTCCCCTCAATCCATCCTATCCCAAAGATGATGAAAGCCTTGTAGATCACGATGTGTATTTTGAAAATCTTAGCAAGTTTTCTCCAAACATCTCCCAACATCCAATCATTCCTCCAAAATATCCTATCATGCCTTCACGCTTATCCACTAGCACTCCCTTTCATGTCCTCGGCAAGACAAATCCATTATCTTATCCATCCACACCTTATCCCTATCTTAAACCTACACATCCTCCATATGCATCCTTCATACCTCCATCTCCTGCTATGGTCATATCCCAATCACCACCATCCCCTCGAAACACTTCACGCTACTTCCCTTATCTAAAACCTCCATCCACTTATCCTCCAAAACCCTTTCAAAATCAAACACCAAGTCTTCCAATCCTTTTCCCCAATCCTCCATTCTATCTCAATCCACCATCTTCTATTCCAAACCACATTTCCAAAAATCCCCTCCCACAAGCAGAGTGCATCCTTCAAACCGCTTCATATCCCATACCTTGATCCATCACCTCTACTTCTTCAGCACCATCATCCCCTCAAACAAGTTCAAAATCTTCCACCCCACCTTCATGTGAGGACCATCCAAGCTCCCCATCTTCTACACATTCTAATCCCTCACCTCCTCCATTCCAGAAGTCTCCAAAGAGTTTCACAAGGAAGCCAATAACAAATCCCACTCTTAAAAATGAAGAGCCAAGCCATTTCAATCCTTCATGTGAAGCCATCATTGATGAGGCCCACCCATCGCTCCCATCTGTTATCTATCGTCCATACATCCCACTCATTGATCCTCTTCCATCTCCTAGCATCATTAAGTCCCTTCCATCTAAAGTTTTCATCCAATCCCCACCAACATCACCTCCTCCTAGCATTATCCAAAGCATATCTGATGAGCCTCATGAGTTCACCCTTCTTCCTACCATCACAGTTGTAGAATCTTCCATCCTTTCATCCATACCATCTGAAAAGTTCTTCCTTCTTCCGAACATCACAGCTGCGGAATCTCCCATCCTTCCATCCACCCCATCTGAAGAGTCCATCCATATATCCCCCATCACTCTATCCACACAAATCCTACCATGTCAAGATCTTTCCCAAAAGCATGTTGAAATACTCGTAGAAGAAAATCAAGATCCAATCCCTTCACTTCCCCCATCACATGTTCTATTGCTTCCATCACCCCCAATCCAAAATCCTACAATCCCAATTCTTCCAATCCAAGATCCTACAATCCCTATTCCTCCATCTCAAGATCTATTACTATCTCCCAATCCCAGTCAAGATCCGATCATCCCATCCCCTCCTCTTGAGGATCCTCTGATCCAAACTATCCAGCTGCCACCACTCTATCCTCTTGGTCCACTTACGTTTGTCAGAGGTAGCCCACTTGAAGCAGAAGCAATAAGTTCTATATCTTCCATCAGGGAACCAGAAATTGGATGTTTATCATATTCCCCAAGTCAGAAATATCCTTGTTTGGATAAAATGCTCAAGAAATGGAATTATCAAGGCAAAGGCCTAGGCTCTTGTGAACAAGGAAATCTGGAGCCCATTCAAGACAAGAAACATCCAAAATCATGTGGTATTGGTCACACATCAGAAGAAGGCACTTCCTCCAGAAATGTTGGTACAACTAAAGCTAAATTCAAGCATCCTTCCAAACGCACCATCACATCTTCCAAAGCATACAACGCCATTCCTCCTCCTCCATTGTTACAACCAAAGACAACCTATCACATTCCTCCTTCCTCCTCCAAATCCATTTTGGGTCCCTATGTCCCAAAATCTACCAGCACATATCCTCCACATACCCAATCCATTTTGGGACCCTACATCCCAAAATATCATCCCCCATCTTATCCTACTCAGTCTTCATCCAAAATCCAAGCATCCCTAGTTGGGATCAACAAAGGCACATGCCCACATATCCTATCTACCAATCTCCTTCCATCTCTCCATCCATATTTCCTCCATCACACACATCTCATTTTCACTCCGATTCTCCTGACAATTTGGATGCCATATCCAATATGAATAAAGGGAAATATCCACAAAAATCCAAAGATTGCCATGTCCAGTCTAAACGACATGCTCAAGCAAAGCAAAATCCAATCAAGCAATCTAACGCATTCCTATGGCCACAAAGGCCTAGAAAAGCACAAGAAAAATCCACTACATGACCACAAAGGCCCAGCAAAGAAAAAGCAAAATCTGATGCATACCAACGGCCACAAAGGCCCACCAATGCTAAAGCAAAAATGATGTGGATCCCAAAGAAAAAAGATGTAATGCATCTAAAAGAAACATCCATAGTGGCATCCAAAGTCGCTAATCCCCCAGCTACTCAGTCTTCTCCTCCATCTCCTCAATCTATTTTGGGTCCCAAAGATCCTAAATCTCCTAGCATAAATCCTCCATCCTATCTACCTTTATCTTTCGAAACCCATCCACTTCATCCATCTTCCTCGCAACATGTGCCAATGTCGGTCCTGACAACATCCCCCTATCATGATCACTTTCCATCCTTCCATCCAAACACTTTCTACCACCATATCTCCCATCTACCTCATCCCATCCATGCCTTTGCATAATCCCTCCATCCCAATAAAGTTGTACCAACATCCAGAGAAATCAGAAAGGCAGCAACAAATCAGAAAATGTCAGCAACAAATCAAAAGATCAGTGAAGAAAGTCAGCAACAAATCAGAAAACCAATCAGAATATCAGAAGGTCAGCATCTAGTCAGCAGAAAATCAAAAAATCCATAAAAATTGGAAAAAATCAAGAGAAAAATATCAAAAAAGAAAAGAAAAAGAAAAAAAACATTCGTCTTATGGTGAAAACTTGGCAATTCAACCACCTTGGACAAGTACCATGGTGAAAACCTGGCAAACAGGCGTCATGCGTAGGCCTCCCCCCAATTCCTTTCTGCAGTTGGGGGCCATTCCCTTCTATCACCTCTTATCCAACATCTCCTCCATCCCATTTGTCTCTCACCTCCTTCATCCTCCTTTGGATCTTGATGACAAAACAAAGACTACCAAGTATACATGCTTTTGGGCACCTTCTTGGCATCCATCACACCTTTCAGCTACATATCCTCTATCCAATCCATTCATCCTAGCTTCCATCTACCTTCCTCATCCTCTTGTTGGCATATCTTCTATCCAATCATACCCCATCCTACTGCCTCTGAATGAATGAACTATCCTAAGCAGGGGGCATCTTATTCCTTGGAGACTATCTTTCATCCAAAATCTTCCATCTCCCAAATCCTTAAGCAAATCCCCCATCCAATCTCCCCAAGCATTCCTTTATCCAAATCCCTCAGCAAGTTCCTCAAGCATTCTGTCTTCCAATCCTTAAGCAAATCCGCCATCCAATCTCTCGAAATCTTCCACTATCCGATCCTCAAGCATTCTTCCATCCAAATCCAAATCTTCCTCCATCCAAATCTCCTAGCAGTTCCATCATCCTCATCCTAAGCATTTCCTCCATCTTTCCATCACCTAGTATATTCCCTTGTCATTGGTATCTAGCTATAGGCTAACCTCATTGCAATCCAATGCCATTCATCCCTATCCAAACATTCCTAGCAGTCTTTTAACATCTTCCAATCCTATCCACATCCTCTAGCTATCCAACATCCAAGATCAAGCCAACCGATCAAATCACATCCTTAGTCTTGTAGCAAGCCTTGATCTCAATCCAATCATCATCGTTGGGATATGTCCTTCCCATATCCATGTCATTTCAGGACACACCATCCACCGTCAATCCATCTTGGCTTTCCAACCCAACCGGGGCATCATCTTGCATATCTTTGAAGCTTCAGCTTCATCCCTAGGTTCTTTGTACATCCTAACCCTGAGCTTCTGTACATATCAGTTGTATATCTTTTCTCATCCATTGTACATATCGTCCCTTTTGTTTGTGCATATTCCTTGTCAGTCTTGTAGTAGCATTTGATCAGAAATCTTGTCCTACCTAGCCTTGTACTTTAGCAACATCAATTGTCAACTATCCTTGATCATTGTGACTATCTTTGAACTGCATCATTTGCCAATCAGCAACACAACATTCTCCCCATCAGCATAGGGTCCGCACAGATATATGCTTCTGTTTTGTCTGACCTAAGCCTAATCATAGGTCCCCTCAGATGTATCTTTCCTGTCAAACCTAATCTTCCACCAAGCACACCAGGTCTGTGTCGATGTATCGTTCCACACATTCAGACCAAATATTCCCATCATCAATCAAATCAGTCAAATCAAATCTCTCTCCTTGGCAAAGGATGTCTTTTTGGATTTCTCATTTTGGTCTTGGATTTTGTCCTTTGGACCTTGTTAATCTTTTATGGCTTCTTGTTGTTCTCTACTCAAAGTCGTCGCGATCCTTTATATCATGGTGCATTGCGACTGCGAACAATCTAGGGCAAGGTCTTTTGATCTTTTGATTCTGCCTGTGAGTCAGTCAGATGTGACCCTTGCACGATTCACATGTGATCTTCCGGGTTACATGGTGCACTTGGGAAATGTCATTTGTTTGTGGTTTCTCCCACATCATTTCCACCATGCCTCCTCTGGGTTTCATGTGTGATTCTGGGGCAACCCTGTGTGTCTTTTAAGCGTCAGTCCTATGCAACACTGGTGACAAGGCCTCGTGATCCCCGTATCCTTGGCAGGTCTCTAGCATTGCTATATTAAACTAGGTTGTGCTCTCCACATTTGCGCTTGGAGCTTCCCCAAATCCCTTGCATTCTGTATCATATAGATTAATCTTGCATCTTGCATCCTCATATAGTTGCATCCTGCATTTTGCATTCCATCTCATCTTGCATTCACCCACCTTTGCTCTTGGAAGCTTGGTTATTTATCCTCCCCTCTTCCTTTCTTCTTTCTCTCTGTTTCCTTTCGAGAAAATCCCACAAAGTTTCTCCTTGCGTTATTTTCTCAAGGGGGCACAACCCCTTATTCCTCCAAATTCTAGGCTTGGACATCTTATTTTCTTGTCTTTGATGCCATGCCACTTGCGGCATCTCATCAAAGAGGGGCAAAATGTAGACACCCAAAAATTCTTTAAAAAATAAAGTATTTTTATTTTCTGAAAAACCCCTGATGACATCATCACTTGTTAATTAATTAATTTTTTAATTAATTAATTTACTTTTATGCCATTAAATCTCTTTACCTTAATTAAAAAATATTTAATTAAGGAATCCCTCCCAAAAATGTTTAAATCTTATTTAAACACCATTCCCCTATTTATTAATTATTTAATTAATAAATTGACCAAAAATCTCAAAATAAATAATTTATTCATTTTTTGCCCAAAACCTTGCCAAATTCCTAAAGACCACTAACCTCTTCTAGAATCTTCTAATCCCTCTTTAATTTCGATTAAAGGCTAATCCCATCATTTTCTAACCCTAATCCCAACTCAAAATATTTAATTAAGGTTAAATATTAATCCTCAATCCCTAAATTACCCTAGAAAAACTCTAGACTCTTCTAAAACTTTCCTAATCCTTCCCTAAACCCATTTAGGGGAAATTACCTACTTTCCCTAAGCTAATCTAAGTTCCTTTGACTCTTAGTCAAACCCTAACCCTAATGAGCCTCAAAATTCATTAAAGCCTTTAAGATAAATAAATCTTTATTTATTTGCTAAATTTTTATTATCCCTAGAAAAGCCTAGACTCTTCTAGAAAGTCTTCATCCTTATCCCCTTGACTCAAACCCTAACCTTACCCCAAACCCTAACCTATCCTCCTAACCCAAGCCCTTCCAAAAGCCTATAAGTACTCCTCATTTCTAAGAGCAAAGCACCCATTCACATTTTATTTCAAGCATTGTTATCATGCTAATTTAGCTCTAGATTTAGCATAATCACTCTAATTTAGATCATTTTCAAACTTTCTTAGAGCACACCATAGCTTAGCAATAATGGATTAACTTAGTTTGCTTCATTGTTTTGCATAGCTTAGCATAATCTCACACTTCATTTTGGATTAAAATCAATCTAGTATAATCATATTTGTTTCTTAAATCTCCATTAAAGTATTCTTGAGTTCTTGAGGCCTTAGGGGCAATTTTGGGTGTTCTACCCAATATTGTGCCATTTTTGGGGTTTTCATGAATCTCAATCCATCTTAGTATGCATTAGAATATGCTCCAAGTGTTTAGAGAGCACACCCACATCCCCTAAGCAAGAGCAAATCAAACAGTGCTTGGGTGCACCTGTTTAGGCTCTATCTGAGGTGGCTTAGCTTAAATGTTTTTTTGTTTTGAATTGATATAATGTTAGATTAAAACTTAATGTTTGCTTGTCTTAGCCTTTCAAAACAGATTTAGATAGCCTAGTCTACACTATGATAACATATCATTTCGTCTACACCACATCCTTATTGAAGAATATGCAAGCTATGTGATCTTAGGCTTCCTTAGGTATCTTCCACCTACTAATCTCACATCTAAGATGATGCAGCCCCATCCTCAATTGTGCAACTAACATCCTTACTTTTACACTAATAGTTGCCCCTAAATATGTTTTTTTCACTATGTTCACAAGTTGGGTTGAATTCTTTGATGTAGTATGTTTTTTGCCAAATGCGATTAGTGAGCATGGTAGTCCTAAAAGGTGCTCTAGTTACTCTAATAGATGGTATGTAGGAGTGATGAGTCATCTCCATTCTCTTGTCTCTGTGTTTAATATTTGTATTGTTTTATGAGCTAGGTTAATTGAGGTTCTCTTGGTTTAAAGGCCTTGTCTTTTTTTATTATAATTTTTATATATAAATATATAATAAGAAAATATAGAAGTGTTTTAAATTAAAAAAATTGTTCCATATATATATATATATATATATATATATATATATATATATATATATATATATATATATTATTTTGACATAAATATAGAGATATTGAACATGAAATATCATTATAAAATTATTATTAGTGAGAAAAAATTATTGTATAAAAATAGTTCATATTATATACTATTGATTTCCTTTTTAGACTAAAAATGTGTGATTAGAAATTGAAGTTACACTACAAATATAAACAATAAAGTGTTTCAATATGCATAACATATAATAAACCATAATGAATCATGAAAGAATAGAGAAACATATACAAACAAGAGATGCATTGTGTCAAGTTCCTATCAATAGTGTGATTATTAGTGTTAGTGTAATTGTTTGTGTTTATGTGATGTGATGTGTGTGTGTGTGTGTGTGTGACTCTTATTGCATGATAAAGAAATGTATTCTCCTAGTAAACCCTCAAAAATATCTACAAAGATTTAATTACAGTAGAGAAGGATCTTAGAATGGTGTTGTAGATTATTTAGAATGAGAGATTGCGAATTTTTAAATGTCTTTGATGCAGGAGCATCTTGGTTTATGGAAATCCTAGATCAACCAAAAATATGGAAGAGTTTGTTTGGCTACTTGATAGCTTGTTTTGTTTGCTTGGTAACTTATTTTGGGTTCTCGATGAAGTGTTTTTGTCAGTCACTGGAAAGCTCGGTTACCTTTTTTTATTCCTTTACCAAGTTGGTTTGATGGTTTGGTGCTGCTCGGTTCCTAAGTTCACTGACTGGTGGAATTTATTTGTTTGATGTTGGCTGACATATGCTGTTAATTCTGGTCAGGATATTAATGATGGGATCACTCATTAGGAAATGTGTGGACCTAAGTCTGGGTCGTTACTTTCTCTAATGCTGGATCTAAGGATCATTAGAGCCAACCTATTCGGTGGCCTCTTATATGAATAAGTAGAGATGTTCTAGGATCAGGACAGTTTTGGAAGTAGTTTTCTAGAGGAGATAGAATTTGAAGTTTTGGATCCTTGCATGTATGAGGACTATTTTGTAATTGAATTTCAATGAATTGGTCATAACTGGGAAGGCCTTACAACCTGACATGTATGAATTTTAAATGAGTTAATGAAATATATATGCATCCCTTCTCTCCCTCTATGTGTTATTGCTTCTGAGTTGTTGATTGCAAGGAGGATTAGTTTTGGAAGTGAATTTAGGCCCATAATATGTCCTCCCTTGCGTCATGTGGTATCAGAGTGAAGGTTAGATCTGGAAGTTTTTTTCTTGTAAGCCCTAGTTGGTGATATTGTTGTGGGGTGGTAGATTTTGATCTGACCTACAATTACAAAGGGTTTCAAGATAGTTCGAGGGAGGCAAGATGCAAATCCAGACTGATGTAGGAGCATCTCAGGCTTTGAGCAATCTTGCATCAACCAAAAACATTTTCTATTTTATGTTGTTTGCATTATAATTGTTGCATTTATTGGTTTCATGTTGTGTGAAGCTTACATGATGTTGAGGACTTATTTTGGAACCTTCTCCTATGATCGCATAAAGATTGGATGGATCATTTCAAAGTTAGAGTTGTTTTCCTTGTTGTTGAAGCCGTATTTTCCTACTTTCTAGGTGTTTATTGCGCATCATGTAGCTGTTGATCCTTAATGAATCAGCCTTTGCACTCTTAGGGCCTTTAAGAGGACCTAAAGTACTATATTTTCCCAAGATGGAAAGTCCTCATTCATTATGAGTTAAAAGTTATGACCATTTTTCTCGGGTATCGATTTTCAGCCTGTTTCATGCGAAACGTGGAGTTTTTCATCTTGCGTGGTTCCGTATGATGGAATTGGATCTTTCTAGATTAGGGATATGTTCTTGGATCATGTGTGGACCTAAATCTAAAGGTGCATCATGTTTTGTTGTTTCTTTCTTTATTTTGGGTTTACTCTTCTAGGCTGGACCTATAATGTAATTAAATGCCTGACTAGCCGACTTGTGGCTTAGCTAGCTATATGAGATTGGGTAGATGTTTAAGAGTAGATTGGTAGTAACATGAGAGTAGAATCATATTTGGATCCTACGAGATCTTGAAGATCAGATAGTTTATCTGATATTGTAATAATAGAGCTAGTGGTTTGCATGCTTGGAGACAAGGAGATTACTTGGAGGCTTGTGAGCTCAAGTTCAGATCTGCCTTAGTGTTTCCATCAGTTATTGATTTGTTTCAGAGTTGGACTAGCTAAAGGGATATCATAAATACTTTGATTGTATTTGGCCCTAACTCAGAAGGCCTTACAATTGGGCATGTTAATGAAAATTCAATTGAAAACTTATTCTTGTTGTGTTATTCCGCATTGTGGTGTTTTGCTTCTTGTTTGGACTGTCCTTAATTAGATCCTCCTTACTTGACTTGTGTCACAGACTTAGCTGATATGCTAAGACAAATTGTTGCTAGATTAGAATTTTTTGAGACAGCCCACCACCGAGGAAGACATCTTGAAGATGTTAGTGATGATGAAGCTAAGAAAATGCAGGAGGAAGCCGCACCTACACCTATAATGGATCAAGGACAAGAAAGATTCTTGAAGGAATTGACTAGTTTGAAATCTACACCACAATTTAACCCTCCTAAATATAGTGATAAATTAGATTCAGATGACTTGACAGATTGGATAATTGAGATGGAAAAATACTTTGAATATGAGAACATATCAGAGGAGAAGAAGGTGAAAATTACAAGCACAAAGTTGAAAGGTCATGCATCCTTGTGGTGGGAGCATTTGCAATTAGATAGAAAGAAGAAAGGTAAAGACAAAATTAAGGTATGGAATAAGATGGTGAAGAAACTGAAAGGCAAGTTTCTACCTTATGACTATTGGATTAACCTAGTTAGGAGAATTCAAGGTTTGAAGTAGAAGGATAGCTCGGTGAAAGATTAAACTTAGGAGTTTTACATATTAGACATCAAATCTGGACATACTGAAGATGAGGTGGAAAGAATTGCACGATACCTAAATGGGTTAAGGACTTCTATCCAAGAAGAGATTAGTTTGGTGAAAATGGATAATATAGAAGAAGTTTATCAGTTTTCCCTAAAAGCTGAGGAGAAATTGAACACAACACATGAGAAAATACAAAGAGGAAGAGGTGGTGGATTCCCTAGAGGAAGAGGTAGATCCTATGGTGAAAATAGTAGGTTTGATCAGGACAAAACAAATCATGACAAAGGAAAGACCAAGTGGAAAGGTGATAATTCCTTCCAAGGAAGAGGTAACTACTCTCGAGGTGGCTTTAGCCAAGAAGGATTCCAAGGAACTTGTTACAATTGTGGTGAAGAAGGACATAGATCTTTTGAATGTACACATGCAAGTAAGAAGGTCAGTAGAAGCATAAATGTTTTGGTATATGAAGGTTCACCGAATGAGCCTAAGAACGAAGGAAACTTTATGGTTAGAACATCATTGTGGAGTGAAAAGACTAAGGAAGATCCAGTAAGACAAAATTTGTTCAAGACCAGATGCAGAGTTACAGATAAAGTTTGGAAAGTAATCATTGACAGTAGAAGCTCAGAGAATCTGCCATCAAAGGAAATGGTTACAAAGTTGTATTTGGAAAGGTTGAAACATCCAAAGCCCTATCAGATTTCATGGATCAACGATGAGCATACATTGATGGTAAGTGAACAATGTTTTGTGAATCTGAAAATTGGAAAGTACTATGATAAGGTGTTATGTGATATCATGCATATGGATTGTTGTCATATTTTGTTGGGTAGACCTTGGCAATTCGATAGACATGCTATACATGATGGGAGACTGAATAAATATACTATTTGGGCTGATGGCAAAAGACAAATATTGTTACCTTTGGTTGAAGAATCTTTTGGTGAGATATGTACATTTGTGAAAGTCTGTTGGATTGAAGGTAGACAGATTGTTGAGAATTTGAAGAAAAATGATGTTTGTTATGCTTTGATTCCTAACAAACTAAGTGAGAAAACATAATATAAAGTATCGACAGGGGTTGAGAATTTTCTCACCGAGTACAAAGAGATTATTTTAGATAACGTACCTGATGGTTTACCACTGATGAGAATTATTAGTCATTGTATGGATCTTATTCCTAGAGCTATTTTACCGAATAAAGCACCACACTGACTAACAACAATCAAGAATAAGGAACTTAACTAACAAGTTAATGAGTTGTTGTAGAAAGGTTGAATCATAGAAAGTTTGAGTCTATGTGCAATACTGGTTGTATTAGCACCTAAGAATAATGGAGAATGGCGAATGTGTATTGATTCTAGAGAAATTAACAAAATAAAAGTTAAGTATCAGTTTCCTATACCGAGAATGGATGACATAATGGATTGTTTGAGTGGAGCAAAGTATTTTACTAAAATTAATTTGAAGAGTCGATATCATCATATTAGAATCAGAGAAGGTGATCAGTAGAAGACTGCTTTTAAGACAAAAGAAGGTTTGTATGAGTGCTTGGTTATGCCCTTTGGTTTAACTAATGCATTGAGTACTTTTATGAGGTTAATGGATGACATTTTGAATAAATTCTTAGGTAAATTTGTAATTGTATACTTGGATGACATTATGATATTTAGTAAAACCAAAGAAGATCATTTGTTGTACATTAGATAGGTAGAGGAAAAGTTGTTGATTAAATTGAAAAAGTGTTCCTTCGTGAAAAAGGAGATTGTGTATTTGGGATTTGTGATTTCAGCTGATGGTTTGAAGATAGATCCTAAAAAGTTTGAAGCTATTCTTGATTGGCATACACCTAAAAATGTTAGTGAGGTTCCATGGTTTGGCAAGTTTTTACCAAAAATTCATCAAAAATTTCAGTTCAATTTGCAATGCTGTGACCAAGACTATGAGAGGAGATAAAAGAGAATTCAAGTGGACACATGGAGCTGATGAGAGTTTTGAGATATTGAAAAAGAAGGTTGTTGAATTGCATGTGTTATCTTTACCTGATTTCAATAAAGTATTTCAAGTTGAATGTGATGCAAGTGTAAGTGAAATAGGAGCTATGTTGAGTCAAGAAGGTAAACCTGTTGCTTTCTTTAGTGAGAAGTTGAATGATGCTAAAAGGAAATATTTTGTGTATGATCAAGAATTCTATGTTTATTCAAGCCCTGAAGAAATGGAGACATTATTTGATGCCAAAGGAATTTGTGTTGTATATTGATCATAAGGCTCTACTGTATTTGGGTAGTCAGAATAAGTTGAATCAGAGACATATGAAATGGGTTGAGTATTTGCAAAATTTCACATTTGTGATCAAGTATAAGAGTGAAGTGTCTAATCGAGTTGCTGATGCATTGATTAGAAGAAGATCTTTGATGTCTAAAATGTGAATTGAGGTTCTTGGTTTTGATGACATGAAGAATTTGTATGAAAATGACCCTGATTTTTCTGAATAGTGGAGAGTGTGCAGAGCACCTATACTAGTTCAACAAAGTAAGTTTGAAGACTATTTCATTCAAGAAGGTATGTTGTTCAAAGGAATTTAGTTATGTATACCAAGGGGATCAATGAGAACTAATTTGATAAAGGAAAAACATAGTAGTGATTTGGTTGGACATTTTGGAATTGATAAGACATTGAATTTGCTTAAGGAAAGATATTTTTGGCCTCAGTTGTATAAGGATGTTCAGAAATTTGTGAAGAGTTGTGGAGTTTGTCAAGTTTCAAAAGGAGTAAGTCAAAATACTGGATTATGTACACCGATTTCTGTTCCTGAGAAATCTTGGAGAGATATCAACATGGATTTTGTTCTTGGGTTACCGAGGAAAGTAAGAGGTAATGATTCCATATTTGTTGTTGTGGATAGATTTTCCAAGATGGAACATTTAATACCATGTAAAAAAACATCAAATTCAATACACATAGTAGATATTTTCTTTAAAGAAATTGTCAGATTGCATGGATTACCGAAGACTATCATCTCTAACCGAGACAATAAGTTTGTTGGTTATTTTTGGAAGACTCTATGGAAGAAGCTGAACACTGAGTTGAAATTTAGTTCTACATTTCATCCACAAATTGATGGACAAACAAAGGTTGTAAATAGAAGTTTGGGTAGCTTGTTGAGATGCTTAGTTGGAGATAAACCGAGTAATTGGGACTTGATGTTGGTACAAGAAGAGTTTGCATACAATAGTTTAGTGAATAGGAGTACTGGCAAGACACTTTTTGAGATTGTTAATAGAATACAAATAAGAGGTATATCAGACCTTAGAGATATTACTGGTGAAGAGAAGAGAAGTGTTGAAGGGGAAGAATTTGTTGAGTATATGAAATCATTGCACGAGGAAGTAAAACATAAGCTGGAGTAGAGTAATCAGAAATGCAAGGATAATGCAGATAGGTTAAGATGACATAAGATTTTTGATGTTTGTGATGAAGTAATGGTTCATCTTAAGAAAGGCAGATTTCCTACTAGCACATATGGAAAGTTGAAAATGAAGAAATTTGGTCCCTGGAAGGTATTGAATAAATTTGACAATGGAAATTCTTATGAAGTTGAGTTACCTGATGACATGGATATATCACCTATATTCAACATTTCATATTTGTATGACTATCATGAACCTGATGAAGAAGTGACAATACCGAGTGATTATCCTGAGAAGAAGATAGAAGAAGTTGAGTAGATTTTGGAACAAAGAGTTGGCAGAAGCATGAGAGGGAAGGATTACATGGAAGATTTGGTAAAGTGGAAGAATAGACCGATTAAAGACAATACATGGTTTTCTCAATTTGATTTAGATTCATCTCAGGTTGTACTTGACACATGATTCAGAGAATCATTTCTTTCCAACCCCGAGTAGCTGATGCAGGAGCATCTTGGGTTTATGGCAATCCTAGATCAACCAAAAATATGTTAGAGTTTGTTTGGCTACTCGGTAGCTTGTTTTGTTTTCTCGGTAAATTATTTTGGGTTCTCGGTGAAGTGTTATTGTTAGTCACTAGTGAGCTCGGTTACCATTTTTGCTATTCCTTTACCAGGTTGGTTCGGTGGTTCGGTGTTGCTCAGTTCCTAAGTTTACCAAATGGTAGAATTTATTTGTTTGATGATGGCTGACATATGCAGTTAATTTTGGTCATGATATTAATGCTGGGAATGCTCATTAGGAAATGTGTGGACCTAAATTTGGGTCGTTACTTTCTCCAATGCTAGATCTAAGAATCTTTAGAGCTGACCTGTTTGGTGGCCTCTTGTATAAATAGGTAGAGATGTTCTAGGATTAGGATAGTTTTGGAAGTAGTTTTCTGGAGGAGATACAATCTAAAGTTTTGGATCCTCGCATGTATGAGGACTGTTCTGTAATTAGATTTCATTGAATTGTTCATAAATAGGAAGGCCTTACAACCCAACATGTATGAAGTTTGAATGAGTTAATGAAAGATATATGCATTCCTTCTCTCCCTCTCTGTTTGATTGCTTCTGAGTTGTTAATTGCAAGCAGGATTGGTTTTGGAAGTGCCTTTAGGCCCATAATCTATCCTCCCTTGCGTCAATCTCAAAATAAATGTATTTAAATACAAGTACATAGTAATAAATTACACAAATATGTGTTTAGTTATTTGTATGCAAATGGATACTCTAAAGTCCTTAATTCTCATGTGAACACTTGTGCTGCTAGATTGAATAACTAAACAATTCTTGTATTTGATCTAAAATCTCCCCAAAAAGTTAGAATACTTATATACTTCGCTTTGATCTCTATATTAATATTATAACCAATTTAAACATTGTGCCTTGTTGAGCTTAGAACTTGTACATTATAAAAGATCGTGTCCTCCACAATTTTGACATAATAGATACCTCTCAATCTAACATACTAGATACATCTCAATCTCTGACTCTCATCTAAAGATGTGTGTTGTCATATTGAATAACTAAAGGATTCCTAGTTTAGATTTGATATACCCCTTAACAAAATTTATTCTAACTACTTATTTATAAGAAAGGTTTTTATTTTTATTAATTAAATAATGTTGTTTTATAGTAGGAGATAAGCACCTAGACATCCATGTACATAAAACCATGCTTATCAATCTAATTAGGATCTATAAATCAATGTTGTTAAAAATATAAAATATTAATTAAAATAAATTCAACACGCAAGTAGATCTCAACATTTTTTCCATTTAATTTGCCAAGATCATGTTGTAGTGAATCTTCCTCACGGAAGACTACAACTGTTGTCATTTAAGTTGAGCTCTCTTTACTATTTTGTATATAATTGATTTACCACATATAAGATACATCAATATTAATAAATAGATTAATATTAATTTAAAATAATTATATTAAATAGAATAAGGGTTATATCATATTATTAAAATTTTATTATCTAATCGTATATTTAATTATTTTAGAATATTTTTATTATTAAATGATTATTGTATTTTTTAGGTTTAGGCTTTGATTTTACTTAGAGTTTCATAAGGTATAGGGCTATGGTTGAATTTTAATAAGAGTTAAAATTAAAATTGAGCTTAATATTAAATTTATGGTGAGGATTGGGATTATAAAATAAATATTCAATGAAGGTTCAATTATATATTTTCAATTTATAAATAAAGTATTTAATTTGTTAATTTGTTATAGTTTTTTAAAACATTTTTCTTTTAATATTTTTTCTCATTTTAAAAAATTAATTTTATATAAATAGTTATTAAAATATAAATAAAATTAATTCAAATTAAATTAGAATTTCATATTTAAAAAATAAGAAAAAATTAACAATTATATTAAAAATTTAGAAAAGGAAAAAATATTTAAAAATAATAATTATTTATAAATTAAAACTTATTTTTAAAGAAATAATATTAAAATAAAAATACATTTTTGAAAGATATTCATCGTTCTTAAAAAATAATATAGGTATATATGTTGAATTGTTGGCATTGTTGTCATTGGTGTCAAAACCCCTATACCAATTGGTTATACTTTGATAATGTGCAAATCAGATCTATTATATGTGGCATATATTACAGTAGTGAATCATGTGGTTGGATGTCTCTGCTCTGGTAATTATGAAATATCTTTTTGGTACATCTATGGTATTCGATGAATGCATAATTATGAAGTTTTGGATGGATATCTTTAGTTGTTGTGTTTCAGAGCTCTTTCAAGTATCTCTGCTATCTAGACATTCATGGAGTGTATCAAAAGTTTTTGGTTTGACAGTTGCATTCAATTTTGGATAGGTCTTATCTTGTGTTATCCTGTGGTTGGCTCAATTTTTTTTATAAATCAATACATGGTCTTGGTTGTGGCATTCCCTTCAGCCTCAGGATATATTTATCTTTCAGTGATTATATTGTGGAATGTGCTTATCTTATGTGTGGCCTATCTTTGGGTCCTATTGTAGTGTGGTATGAAGTTCTCATATGTGTGACCTATCATTTAGGTTTGATGCTAACACGTTGAACTATTTTGAAATATCTTTTTGTATTCAAATTGACATGTTTTTTCTACCTGTCGACATATTTATTTGTCTCATCAAATATGTATATATAGAACTATTACAAGTAGTGGTTGTCGTTGCACCAAAAGATCAACCTATTAATGCCTGATACAACTACTAGACTTTATAGAAGACACAGGAGGTGGTTAAGCCATGTCACGAATCCTAAGGGGAGTGTTGACCATTTTTCCAACAATCTCCCCCTCAACGTTACTTGAGGGGATTCGAACCTATGACCAAGCTCTGATACCATTAGTTACAAGTAGTGGTTGTCATTGCACCAAAAGATCAACTTGTTAATGCCTGATACAACCACTAGACTTATATAAGACACCAGAGGTGGTTAAGCCATGTCACAAATCTCGAGGGGAGCACTGACCATTTTGCCAACAACAACATACATTCAGATCAAAATGTATGAGTGTGTGAGTATGCTAAAGGTGATATGATGTGAACATGATTATGTAAATGAATACCTAGCGATGAAGTGTGCGAGCAGAAATAAGAAGTAAAAAGGAAAATTGTGAAGGCACAGAAAAATCTTATAATAGAAAGAAGTATTCAGTCTTGCAAAAGCTTGTTGAATGCTGACAAAAGATCTCTAACCAGATCTTGTGGTGTTGTTAACCGGAACTATTTTATGCATATACAAATGCAACTTCACCAGTTCACATTTTGTCTATAAGACCTTTTTGTAATCAATCTTTTGTATTAGGGTAGTTATCCCAACCGACAATGAGTCTTACATGCAGTGAGAAAACCAATAGTGAGCCCTTATAAAAATCACCTTAATTAGTGTTTTATTCATTAGAATTACTTTCTTCATGGTTTTTCCCATCTTGGGTTTCCACGTTAATTCTAGTGTTATGGTGTTTTCTATTTGTGTACTCTCATGTTCTTAACCATTTTAAATATCTAAAAGATTTAAATTCATACCAAATTAATCAAGTTTTTGAAAAAGTATTTTGGAATAATTGATTCACCCCCCCCCCCTCCCTCTCTTAGTTATTTAGCTTGCTCAACAATATATGCTAATTAATAATCCTTGAGAGACCTAATTTGTAAAGTCCATGATTTTGCAACTAAATATGTTCAATCATTGAGTTTGCGATTCCAGAATAATCATCATGTGGAAGGGAAGTTGGTATTGTAAGCGTTGTGGTGCTTTAACCCTAAATGCATGTTAGTCTAGTTGATACAAATTTTTTGCTCCTACATTAATATAAATGCTTTCCAATGGATGATGTGAAAGAAGTTGCATGGGAATGACTACATTCTTAGAAACTATTCAATGTTTTCCAATGGATAATTGATGTGATCTTTCAACCATTTCATGCCATTCAAAAATAAAAATTATTGTTGAAAAGATAAAATAATTAAAATTTGATGTAATTAATATTTTTCATTTATATTTTTGTCATTTATGGGGTAAGTATGGATAATTCTAGTTCTAGACGAAGACTAAAAACTATTTGGACACTTTCGAATGAGAGCTAGATCAAAATGAATTTTGATAAGGCCTCTAGAGGTAATTTGAAGCCCCTGGGGTCATATACATTTTTTAGGAATCATGGAAGTGAGGTGGTTAGCAGACCATGTATCCCACTCCCTAATAGAATACATAATGAATCCAAAATGTAAGCAATTTTCATGACTTGCAAGAGAGTTTGAAAATGGGGATTAAAAACTAGTGACTGAAGGAGACTCTCTTATCATTACCAATGCCATGTATATAGGAAAGTTCAAACATTGGAAACTCAATAGTTTGTTGAGGGGTTGTGTGGAAATGTTGAGGGCCTTGTTGAGTTTAATGGGGTTCATGTTTTTTGAGAAGCCAACAAGAATGTTGATTTTTTCTATGACCATCAATATCCATGAAGGAAATCCCATGTGGTGATTGTGTTGGTGACCAAACATGTCTTTGTGCTAAGGAAATATTAATCGTGATCACTCATTCATGACATGGGAAATGATGATATATTCATGACGTGTGTTTGTAGGAATGGATACACATCCTCCAAAGACATTAAAGAACTCCTGTATAGTAACTCTATTTTTTTAAGCCCAATATTTATGAATAGGGACTTCTCTCTAATTTGTAGGAAAATTTATCCTAGGCTAACCTATACATTAACCTAGAATCAATTCATTTTCTCATATACATATTATTAAAAGAGGTGTGGATGGGTTTGACTAGAGTCATCATGGGAGAGACAAATAATCTTGGATCTACATTTGATATTTATGTGTCTTTTATTGTGTGTGGTTAATTGAATGTGTGTAATGAACTAGGTTAAAAGAGGCCAAATTCAATAAGATTACCAAAATAAAAAAGATACAAGACATAACTGGAAAAGAGAGAAGCATGTTAGGAAGTAAAATGTTGAGAATGGTATGTGATTAAAATCTAGAGATGGCTAGGCAAAACAAGGACAATTGATGCTAGAGTCCAAGAGCATAAAAATATTAAATCCAATGTCCAAAATTTCTGATTAATTGATCATTAGTGTGTTTTCCTAAGAAACTAGGGAAAAATTAGAACAAGTGACACTAATGTCCAATGGTTTTAGGCTTTTTAAAATCTAAAATGGTTTATCATTGTATATAATATCCATTTGTGTCACTATCACAAACTAAATTATTTCTAGATTCATACTTACACACACAAAATAGGAGGAAAATGATGCATTGTATAGGGGCTCACCTTAGTCAAACCCCATTTTGGTGTTCCCACCTCCACAACAATAAGGATGAGTATTAATAATCACATACTCCCATAAGATCATAGGAAAAATAACAATGGATGTTGAATTGACAATGATACATCAATTGTGAAGCCCTTGCTTGGTTGCTACTAAAGGTGTTGATGAAGTCCTACAAGTGTTGGTTCCCAACATAACAATAACAATAAGGAACAAAATTACTCCAATTGTAGATAACAGTGTGCTTGATGATATCCTTATACTTCTTAGATCAATTGAATTTAATTTCTTGATCATTAGAATGCTTAGATATAAAATGGATTTCTTTAGGATTCTTAGATCTCCCTTTCAAATGATGTAGGGAGTCACCTTTATATATGTGATTGACACCTTTTTGTGTACTATAATCTAGGAGAGGCAGACAAAAATATTACAATACTTAAGGTACCAAAACCAATATTCAAATATTTGAATTCAAAACCAAATTGGAAGGACACTAGTGATAGATGCTTTACATCATCTAAAAAACCCCTTTTAGATTATTCTAAACTTCATTTTACTCGACATTCTCGATGTTTTTTCCACCTTATTTTTCTTAATAACATGTGTCCCCCTTAGCCTTAGAAAATTCCTTCAAACAACTTTGTCTTTTATTTTATCAAACTTTCTAGTTTTTTGAAATGTTACGTTACTCGATGAATTAGTTCAACTTCTTGTGTATTTGGCACATGTTTTTATTATTGCATCATCCACCTTAGATAAACTCCTCTTTCATTAACCATATTTTCACCTTATTCGATGGTGAGTTTTATTCAACATGACACCATCACTTGGGCCACTACTACCTTCCTTCTTTTTGAACAACTCATGCGTCATTTCATTTTATTTTGAGTTACTTGACATATTATTTTATTCGATGAATCATTGAGGGGGGAGGGTACCATATTTTGAATAAAAATAGCATGTTGCAATACTGTGAAGGTGTAAAGTCTTTGTATCACGCTATCACAAATGTTTTCTTATGTTACATCTAACGATTGTGAAGTCGCGTTGGGGGTTAGTTGTGAGGTTAAGTATAGTCTGTCGTAGGTTCGCAGGTCTTTTGTGAGGTTAAGTTTTTTATGAGAGAACATGCAAGATGTCACCACATGTCATAGGTTGTTTGAATAACTTATTTTTCATGCAATCATCGTAGGATTGTGAGACTTTTATGATGATGTCAATTTGGGCTGCAAACATGTGAGATGTTGCCACGTGTCCAATGTGTTCTTTTAATGTTATATCATTGTTGGTGCATCTTCGCAAGGTTTTGTAAAGGATCAAGGATCTTTCTTGTGATAGTGTGAGATGCTTCCACTTGTCCCTAAGTTCTGATTAACGGTCACCACGAGTCCGTGAGACTTTTTAGCCCAAACTTTTTAGGCTTGTGATCTTGCGAGGCAGTTTGAAATAATAGTGTTAGTGCATGATCTTGAGTTAATGATGTGGTCTTATTTGAAGGTCGTGATCTTGCAAAGGTGAGTGTTTTTGGTCTGGCATGAGTTCGCGAGTTGATTTAAAGGTAAAGTTTTGAAGTTGTGAAGCTTCGCTCTTGGTCATTTATGCTTTGACGATGGTTGACCTGGCTTGAGGAAAAATTGATGGAACACATGCTAATTATTTTGTGCCACATAAGACAAGGTTGATGACATGCTAGAAATTTTTCAAAGTGTTTTAAACTGCTAAGAGCTAAAAGCTCTAACTTGTTGATTTGAACATTTCCTACCATGGTAGTATATTTTGCATGCTTATTATTAATGTCGAGTTGATGGACAAATAGTTGATACATGAAAAGCTATAAAGTTGTATATAGAGCCATTATTTATGTATCAAATCTTGTTCTTTTGATTTGAATGGGTACAATTGTTACCAGGGACAATGAATGCACTGTCAACAAATGAGCATGCACGGAGAAATAAGTGTATGATGTGTAAAAACCCTAAAACTCCTAGTGCTAATGGTACCTCTCTATTTTTGTATTTCTTCAACAACAAAGAGGGGGAGGTTCCAGTATGTAACCCTTGGGTTTCAAAATTTGCAAAGTTGATTTTCCTTGATGTTTTTGTGGACACTGACCTAGTTAAGGTGTTGGCTAAGAATTATTGCCCTCTCACTAAATGCATGAGAAGAAAAGATAAGTTCACATTGGTTAAAATTGACAAGGCCATCTTCGTAGAAGCATTTGATATTACTGGAGCCATGAGTGTTGACATAGACTTGGATGAAGCAAAGAGACAATATCTTATGCGACTATGTCTATTAGTTGGTTTTCACTTTCTAGGTTTCTTGTTTGAGAGGTTAAGAGTTTGTTCCCTAAGTGATTTGTAGCTTATTGTAATCCTTATTCTATAAAAGGATTTCCAAGATCACTTAGGAAGGGCTGAGGAATTTCCTTTATCACCCAATACATAAAAATTCAAGAACCCCAACAAAATGCAATGTATAGATATGTCAAAGTAAAGTGAAAGGACACAAATCATCTAGTGCAATCATTGAATATAACTCACCTCAAGTTTATAATAGCTACTACTATGAATATCATGCACATACTCTTCATATTCAGCATAATCACTATCAACAATGTCTTCTCCTTTTCATTTTGCTTTCATATGATTGCTTTGCATGTGGTTTAAACATCATGTAAAGTTAATATAAGTTAAATAAAGAATGCAAAAGACATAAAAAAAAATCCATAACAACTATTATTATTATTATTATTATTATCAGTAAAAGGTCGAAGCCAATAGATTTTATTAATCAAATATAAAATTTACACCTCCATTCAGTGTGGGCACCAGTAGGAAATAATGGAGGAAAGAAAATCTTTGGTCTAGCTCAGATCTTTTAAAAGATCAAAAAAGAAATAGAAAGAAACAAACGTTATACATCTGCACTCACTTTCCAAAGAGAGTTGTGACATTTCGGTCTTCTTTAGATGAATATATAATCATCATACATTGGAGTTCGTAATTCTAATCCTCTCCAATTACATACATATGATGATATTGATACTAGATATAGACATTGAGGATGGTTTATGAGGCCCAATTTGA